>VWZU01016806.1:49897-65540 GCA_013397095.1 Sterrhoptilus dennistouni | reverse complement strand
GGAAAGGAAAGGAAAGGAAAGGAAAGGAAAGGAAAGGAAAGGAAAGGAAAGGAAAGGAAAAAGGAAAGGAAAGGAAAGGAAAAAGGAAAGGAAAGGAAAGGAATCTGAGAGCACTTTCACACAGTGGCTGCCTGATTTCCCCACAGGCACAAACTGGGATAAGCAGCTGCAGCCTCCCGACTTCCAGGGATTCTCTCAAGGCTGAGTTCATTTCTTCAGCTGCTCCAGAGGGGAAGTTAAAAGCTCGTGGCACTGTTCAATTACCCCTTGCACACATTTGCCATATGTCTGCAGTGTCCTAGGAGGGGACAGAGCTGTCCCTGTCCCCGTCTGTGCCTCCCTGGTGGCAGGAAGGTCACAGACACTGCCAGTGTCTGTCCCCACTCCTCCTTCCTACACAAGGACAGCAGCTTTTAATGGGAAAAATTAATAGAACACTGCTGAATACCAAGGATAATGCCAAGTCTAAGATACTGGGAGTGCAGCTGCCACCTCAGCAATGCCTTGAGTTGCTCCAAGAAGAAATATTGAGCCCCAGAGCTGTGCTGCTGTGGGTTAAAAACACATGGAAGGCACTTTTGCCACTTCCATCTGGGCAGGCTGGGCGCAGGTCAGCTGGGACAGCCAGGAAAGGTTTCCTCCATCCATCCCTTAGCCCCTTGTGGCCAGACCTGCTCAGGTGGGCCACATCACAGCTGGGAAGGCAGAGGTGTCCTCACGCACAGGGCAGAGCTGCCTGGGCAGAGCTCTGAGAGAGAATGTGGTTAACTCAGGGTTATTTTGGTTCTCTCATGGTTATCTCGTGGGTATCTCGTGGTTATCTCGTGGTTATCATAATTATGTCATGGTTATCTCGTGGTTATCTTGTGGTTATGTCATGGTTATCTCAAGGTTATCTCATAATTATGTCATGGTTATCTCATGGCTATCTCATGGCTATCTCATGGTTATCTCAGGGTTATCTCAGGGTTATCTCAGGGTTATATCATGGTTATCTTGTGGTTATCTCATGGTTATCTCGTGGTTATATCCTGGTTATCTCATGGTTATCATAATTATGTCATGGTTATCTCAGGGTTATCTTGTGGTTATGTCATGGTTATCTCAGTGTTATCTTGTGGTTATCTCATGGTTAAGTCATGGTTATCTCAGGGTTATCTCATGTTTATCTCATAATTATGTCATGGTTATCTCATGGATATCTCATGGTTATCTTATGGTTATCTCGGGGTTATTTTGTGGTTATCTCAGGGTTTTTTTGTCATTATCTCATGGTTATCTCGTGGTTAAGTAATGGTTATCTCAGGGTTATCTCATAATTATGTCATNTATCTTGTGGTTATCTCGTGGTTATGTCATGGTTATCTCATGGTTACCTTGTGGTTATCTCATGATTATTTTGTGGTTATCTCGTAATTATGTCATGGTTATTTCATGGCTATCTCATGGTTATCTCATGCTTATCTCACAGTTACCTCAGGGTTATCTCGTGGTTATCTTGTGGTTATCTCATGGTTATCTCGTGGTTATATCCTGGTTATCTCATGGTTATCATAATTATGTCATGGTTATCTCAGGGTTATCTTGTGGTTATGTCATGGTTATCTCAGTGTTATCTTGTGGTTATCTCATGGTTAAGTCATGGTTATCTCAGGGTTATCTCATGTTTATCTCATAATTATGTCATGGTTATCTCATGGTTACCTCATTGTTATCTCGTGATTATCTCGTGGCTATCTCGTGGTTGCAGGGGCAGCACAATGCCACGGAGTAAGAGCAAAAGCAAAATAAACCATTCCTCTTTTGTTCTCCTGATGGTCTCCTGCTCTGGGTGAGGACACAAGAGTTCCCCAAAGCTCTGAAGCTTTGATTCCTGTTGGCTGCTAAAGAGAGGCTCCTCCAGAGACCCCCAGGCCCAGCTCCACCAGGCCAGCCCAGTGGGTTCTGTGCAGTCCTGGTGTGTCCTTGGCAGCCCCTCCCTGGGGGCTCTGGGGGAACATCTGCCAGGAAACCTGTGCCAGTAATTTGAGTGTTTCTTACAGTCCCTCCTGTCTGGGATCTGCCACATGAACCAGCTCAGTTTGGAATTCTTCTCTCCTCATTTCAGGGACTTTGATCCCTTCCTGTCTTGCTCCCAGGGACTTTATTCACCATCATTTCCTAAATGGAGCTCATGAGCTCCCCATGATACACAAGAATCCCTCTGAACCTCAGGGTTCCTCCAGCCAGGAGCTCAGGAAAGCTCCAGCTCCAACAGTGAAGCTTTCCTTGGTCTCTTCTAATGCCACACAATAGAGAAATAAAGATCTTTTAGTGCCTTTTCTGCCATGAATTGCACATGCACAGAGGGCACCACCCTCAGCCAGCAGAGCCAGGAACAATCTGTGCTCCCCAAAGGCTCCAGGACAACACCTGAAGTTATCAAGAAGCATCTCCTGAGAACACAGGTCAGCCCCAGGGGCTGTTCCCTTCCAGAAAACACAATTATTCACCTAATGGGCAATTTGCTGCCATCTGGACACGGAGAGCTTGACCTGTGCCATGCCAGACATCCCTGTGAGGTCAGTGCCTGGCACCAGCAGGGCACTGCTGGCACTGCTGGAGGAGCTGCTGCTGAGCTCAGACCAAAAGAGCCTCAGAGCTCTCAGGTGGATCTTCCCACTCTGCCCAGCAAGTGTTTCAAGGTGACTCCCTCCTGTGCCACAGGGGTGTCTGTGGGAACTGACAGTGGGCAGAACATGGATTGTCAGGCTCCAGGCAGTGCCTTGAAGCCTGTGGGAAAGCCAAGCACAAAACTCTCTCAGTCTGGGAAATCATAAGGAGGAACCCAAAACAACCCTGTCGGTCTCCTCCTCCTGACACCTGGTGCTTTCCCAGCTTGTTGACTGGTAGAGATGTTTACAAAAAGGTGGTGCCCTAAAGGACCAATCCTATCCATTGTACCAAAACACTGTATAAAAGAATCTGTCTTTCAATAAACTTTGCTATAATGCCCTCTGAAGAAATCAGACTTCTACATGTCGTTACATGAGCCATCCTGGATTGTAAATATGGGTGTTGGGCAGGTCAGCGTGAAGCTTTTTTCCCAACAGTGAAGTGAAAAAAAAGAGAGAAAGGAACTCACGGGAGCCTTGGGAAGGCACCACTGGCAACAAATCCTCTCCTGCTTGAGCCGCACCTGTAGGATCCTGCTCAGGGCTCACTGCAAAGAGCAGGGCCTGAATCCCAGCTCCCTGTCCAGGCCCAGCACCCAAAGATGGAAACTCTGCTCTAATAAAGGAGCACAAAACACGCTGCAGGTTTGATTTTATTGAGCAGCAGAGTCCCAGGACCCTCTGTCCCTTCCAGCAGCTGAGCAGTGACCACAAAGCCACACAAAACAGCTCTGAGAGCAGCACAAAAGTTATGGGGATTTAATTCTCCTGCTGCTGGGCTCCAAGGGGGAGCTGAGGACTTGGCAAAGGAGGGGAATGAGTGTGTGCAGGCAGGCTGGGATGAGTGAGCCTGTCTCCATGTGGATGAGCGAGTACGTCTGAGCAAGTGGGCTGGAGACGTGAGCGCCACGACAGCGGCGCATCCCCGGCAGCTCCCAAGTCCTCAGCCCTCGGCCCAAATCCTGCCTCATCTCCACACTGGGAATTGCAAAGGACCCACAACCACACTCGAGCAGGCAATTAAAAAATAAAAAATTAAAAAATAAAAAAGAAGAAATCAGACATGAGAAGGGAGGACCAGGGAACAGGAAGCCAAACACAGAACTATTTCCAGGAGGATTAACAGCCATATGGAAAAAGTTACCAAGATGATGAATTCTGCCTTCAATATGTTCAAGAAAGAAAGTGCATCAGACCCAGTCTGGGGGTGGCCAGATCCTTCAAGAAGGAGGGGGGGGAAGAAAAAAAAAAAAAGCTGCCACCCCAGCTTGAACTTGAACATTTGGTGTTTCATTTGCATCTTGGAATGAGGCAACAGTTATCAGTCAAACTTTGTATTTCTCTCTTGGATCCCTGCCTTGCCGGGTCACATTTGTGGCTCTCACATAACCAGGAATCCCCCCGCTGCAATATGCTGCTTCTGGCTGGGCCCTGCAGCCCGAATTCCAGAGCAGCTGACATGGAAATTTACCATCAAACAACTATTAAAGTTTTTACCTCAGGCTGTAAAAGCTGGAGCTGGTGTGCTCTGCATGAGGAATGGAAAGGCGCCCTGGGCTCGCGTGCTCCATGGCAATGTGCCACTCTACTGTCCTCACATCCCAAAATCTGGGCTGGAGGAGTGCAGGGATGGGAATCAGCCCCAGCCCTACAGATCTGCAGCTCTCTGGAGGCTCCTTGGCTGCGCTGCAAACTGCAAAAGCCACCTGAATGAGGCGAGGATTCGTTCCGCTGGGTTTGTGATCCTGTCTCGCCCAGGTCTCTGCCTCTGTTTTCACATCCAGTTTTGTTTGCTCACTTGAAGGGATGAGGGAAAGGGAAGCGCAAAGGGCCACAGAGGGTTTGCAACAAGGACACCTCAGGCAGAGCAGCCCAGCAGCTGCCCTGGTGCAATTTCCCAAATATGTCCCCAGATTTCCCCATCCTCAGTTCACAGAGGCAATTCCACCATGTGGAGACTCCTCTCTGATCCCTAACCTTCCAATGCAGGTACATCACCCAAGAACTTAAAGATAATTGGGATGAATCCACATTTTCCTCCAATTAATGGCAATTTATTTTTCTACTTTGCATCCCAACTTCATCTTGTGTCTTTCTTTCCGTGCAAATCACCACCCACTTGCCTCCAAGGGTGGACAGCCTTTGCCAATACAAGTATCCAGCAGAGAATTAAAGCTAGAAAGTATTAAACCATCACTGGGTTTTTTTTTTCCATCACCATCAAGCTCTAAACACTCTTTATTCAAGCTACAAGTGGGCTGCTGTACATCTCTTGCAGATGTCTGTGTTCGAGGGGAGAAAACACAGCAGCAGTGAAATCCTCTCGTGGCTCATTAACAGGAAGGAATTGCAGTCGGGTTCTTTGCTGCCAGAGGAGCTGTGGCACTGCCAGCGTTGCCTGAGAGGGGCTGATTTGTACCTTCAGTTTTATAGCCCCCTCTGAACCCCACCCCAAGCACAACCACACCTCTCTTGCTCATCCCTTTTTGTCCCCAAAACCCAGATAATGACGGCAGAGATTGTCACTCTTCCCCATTCCTCGTTGTAGCACAAAACACAGTGACATCAAGCTTATTTTCCCCAATTTCTACCCAAAACTAAGCTCAGTGAGACATTTTTCCAGCACAGACCGTGAGCCCCACGGATGAAACGCAAGGGAAGTCGTTTTGCCTGAGATGCAGAAGTGACTCTGCAGGATTAAGGAGCCCAAAGAGATTTTTGCCACCAGCAAGGTTAAACAATTGCTTCTTCCTTCCTCCTCTCCAAAGTGGCTGATTAATTCTGGAGCAAGGTAAACAATAAACAGTGATTATGTGCATGGGGGTGATGATTCAGCCAAAGCAGCAGAGCAGCATTTGAGTAACAGGCTCCAAACATGGGCTTTATTTTCCCAGTGACGATTCCCCCCTCCAGTGAGCAATGGAACAAGATGTCTCAAAACAGCCACCAGGCAACAGCAGGGCCCCGGTGTCCAGAGCTCCCCACACCAGCAACCCAAAGGGCTGACACCAAAGTTTAAAAAAAATAATAAATGGATTTAAAAAGGAAATCAGCCCGTAGGGGATCACACGTTCCAGGAGCAGCTTTTTCCATCCAGGCAGCAGCGAACACAAACCAGCTGGGACATTTCAACTGGCGTGGCAGTGCCTAGGAGAACATGCCGTGTCAAAAGAGATCTTCTGGAAAAGTGAAAATGCAGCAGGACACCTGCAAAACATCTCCTTTCTGCCTACACAACCGAGCCCTGAAAAATTTAAATGGGCACTGCAAGAAAAATGTGCTGGGGGAAGTTCTGTGGAGCCATAAAACCCTGAGCCACCGAGGGGATGAAAGGAATCATGAAGGCAAGCATTTGTGCTTCTGCTTTATGCCTCGTATTTTTGTTTTGCCTCATAACAAGCCCGACTGGATCCTGTCTGTTCCTTGGATAAAGAGAAGATGGAAATGCTTTTCTGTTGCATCAACAGAAAGCAGCGTGAAAGAAGTGCCCGGGCAGTGAGCCAGCCCCGGGGCAGAGCTGCTCTGCAGCACTTCCCAAACCCCTGGAGCTGGGGTTTTCAGCTGCCTGCACCCATGTGGGTGAGCTGGAGCAGTTCAGTTTCCCAAACACCATCACCTGGATGGGGAAAAAAGGGAACAGCCCCTTTCACTTTGTCCCTTTGAGGATGGGCAGCTGGGAGTTGTACCAAGACACCACCAAAATCCTGGGAAATTGTCACGGTTTGAAAGCAAAACGAGTGAGAGGCTCCAAGTCAGAAATACAATTTAATAGGAAGAAAGGTAAAAAGGTAAAAATAAAATAAAATAAATGCAATAACACAAAGGAGCACTGACAGAGTCAGAACACACCCTGAGCAGGGTGGTGGGAGCAGTCCAGGTGAGGGGCTCTTCCTGAAGCAGTGATCCCACAGAAAGGTCTGGCAGCTCTGCTCCTCTGGGAATCCAGTGGCTCAGGGCTGCTTGTCCTGTCCCAAATCCCAGATTCTCTGCAGGTGGGAATGCTTGGCTCCTCCCCCTGGGCATTGGGAGCATCTCCCAATGGGATGAGGAGTCGTGCAGTGGGTCCTTGATGGCCCATTAAACAGAGAGAGCTCCTGGAGGGAGTTCCCTGTGAGTCCTGGGCAAGGCATTGATGGGCCATGAGCAGAAGAGCCCAAAGGAGGGGCCTGGGAAAACACTGCCCCACCTGGTTCCAACAGCTCATGGGGATGGAGATGGAATAAATACTTTGTGTACATCCTACACCAGAACCCAGGACAGAAATTCATCCTCCACCTCTGTGGCTCGTTCCCTCTCCCAGCTCATTCAGCAGCACAGCCCCACCCTGGCTGTTTAAACCGACCTGGTGTCTCATACCAGGGCCACGGCACCAGCAGCAAGCAAAGGGTTAACAAATCCAGGGAATATATCCACTCCACTTAAGCAGAGAAGAGCAGAGCAGCAAAGGGGGGCCCTGCGGTGTTGACAACTCTAACAGCAAATTAAGAAGCTGAAATAAAATGCACCATCAAGCGAGCAGCTGGAGCGAGGCCAAAAAATCAGAAAATAGATGTAAAGAAAACTAGATCGAGAAATCAGCTCCAAGCGGGCTCATTGAGCTCAATTACTAGAAATTAGAAAAGGAAATGGAAAAATTGATGTTGGAAGGGCAGGATGCGTTCTGTGGCATCAGGGGATGGCTGCTGGGTTTGTTGTGTCCCTCCTAATAATGACGTTTTTGCAGCGTGGGGTTGGTGAGACCAGCCCAGGGTGCCATCGATACAGGGGGACAGCCTGGAACTTCACAGCTTGGGAATTTGTGTTTGCAACAGCAAACCTGCAGGGAAATCCAGTGCTGGGCTCTGTCCCCGTGACCCTGGTGACATTGCCAGATGCTCACAGCTCAGCCTCCCTGTTGCTCTGATTTTTTTTTTTTCAGCCTTCTGATGTTTGCATTTTTGTACTGGAGTTCTCAGGCATTGTAGCATAAAGTGAATGTTTTCACATTCCTCTCTGTGATGGACTTCTAGTTTGACCAGTGGGGTCAGAGAGGTGTCAACTTCATTGCCCAATCCCTGATCAAACTCCAAAAACTATATAAATAACCCAAATCCCAAATAAACATCCTTCTTTTTTGCTCTGACAACTGGACTGTCTGAGTGTCCTTCTTTTTGTGTCCATCTAGTGATACCTCCCCACCAGGCTGCAGCCACCCTGGGGAGCACACAGGGGGTTTAAAGAGTTCCCATCAGGGAACTCTTAAAAAAAACTTCATCTCATCTTCCCATCAGAAGAAACCCATCAGGTTTCTTCTTGCACACTTGAAGCCGGCACAGTCCTGGTTTGAAACTCTGCTCTTCAGCCAAGAGCACTGAGAGACAGGAGACATTTATTTAAAAAGCNTAGGTATAGTTTTCTGGATGCCCTGAATTTTGTTTGGGGACAAAAAAAAAAAAAAAAAAAATCATGGGCAGAGTGGAATAAAAGAAAATTCTGAGTTCAAGAGATCCATGAGGATGATCAGATTCAACTCTTAAGAGAATGGCCCAGAAAAACCGGCAGAAAACGACAGGAAGTTTTAGCCCTGGTGGTTACAGGAAAGCAGAGCCTGCCCTGGAGAGGTTTGGGGTCATTATCCAGAGCCCTCAGAGCTCCCAGAACAGCTCAGAGAGCTCAGCCCTTCCCTCCCTCTCCTGAGCCTGCCCAGCTCCTCCCTCTGCCTTTGCACCTGGGGAAATCAGCCAAATCCTGCTCAGTTTTCCTTTGTGACACACAAAACTGTCACTCCAGGTGTCCCAGGGTAGAGAGGTTGGGGACAGCCATGAAGGGTTTGTGTTCCCAGCACTGCCCCGTGTCCCACCCTTCCCACTGGCCCCTCACAGGAAAGTCTCTGGTTTATCCCCAGGAGATGCAAACCCCAGGTTCATGATGGACATTACAAACTGCATCATCTCCTGTCTGGGGAGGCAGGATCTCAGAAAGGTTGAAAGCAGCTGCCTTGGCCTGGGAACTGCCACGAGCTCAGGCAAAACCACTTGGTTTGGCTCGAGTTCTCCTAAATTTGGGTGAATTTGACCCAAATTCCTCAAATATTTTATCCAAAAATCCTTTTTCAGGGCCTTGGTTTGTATCTGTTCGATCACAGTTTCCCTCCAGCCAGAGCTCCACCTCCACCCCCTGTCCCCATTCCCATTGTTATCCCTTGCACAGGAATTCATCCCCACAGGACACAGTGCTCCTCCTGGGATGGAGCAGAGTGTCCCCTGGAGGAGACCAGCTCAGATTTGTCCCCAGGGCTGAGCGATCCCAGATTGCAGAGCTCAAACAGGGCTCAAACCCAGGTACCACATGGGGGGCAGCCCCAGAGACCCCCTGGGCAGGACTCCAGCCTTGCTGCTCCTTTGCCTCCCTGTAAATCCCATTCAACTTTCCCCTGGCAGGGATGGAGATGGATTGGGAGCTGGAGGAGGAAACGTTCTCTCTCCAGCTCGCTGCTGAAATCCACTTAATTTCTTCAAAATGTTTTCTGTTATTAGATTTCAGAAGAGGGAAAAAAAAAAAAAAACAACTGTGAAGTTACACAAGCAAAAGTAAAGAGATTGATCCCTGGCTTTGCTGATTTAAAGGGCTTGTGGGTACAAGCAACCAGTTTATTCCTTCAAAGAATTCTGTCCACTGGGGTCAGCTGCATCATTCAAATTTTAAAGTCACCTGGGATGANTTTTTCTCCAGTTTTCTCCACTATTTAAAGGGCTTGTGGGTACAAGCAACCAGAAGTTTATTCCTTCAAAGAATTCTGTCCACTTGGGGTCAGCTGCATAATTTAAGTTTTAAAGTTACCTGGGATGAATCTGGGTCTTTCTCCAGTTAATGGCAATTCCGTTTTTCTCCTTTACATCCCAAACTGCACTTGTGTGCTCAGCAGCTCCCTAAAAACCAACAAAACAACTCTGCCCTCCGAGGATACCTCACCCCCACACGTGGATTTGATGGGATTGACATTCCCTGTCCCTGAGGAAGGCACCAAGCACGGCCCTGCACACACTGCCCAGCACGTGCCCAGCCACGAGCTGCTGGTCCCGGTCCAGCCCAGCGTGGCAGGGATGCTCCAGGACCATCTGATGGCTGCCTGGGGCCTTGTGGGAAGCCAGTGGGATTGATCCAGGTCCTGGCAGGCAGGTGTATCCGTGTGTGTGTCTCAGAGCCAGGACTGGGCTGGGAGGGCGCCAGGGTCCTCTGAGGTCTGCTGGCACCTCACGGCACCTGCCCCACGCTCAGACACCGAGCTCTGAGTCTGGCACCTCGGAAAAAGCCTCTCATGCTCTTTGGGGGATGCAGCTTTATCCCTTTTCCATGCTCCAGCTCCAAGGGGAGCAGCACAGAGCCCCCAAAGTCATCCCATCCTTGCTCAGCTCAGGGCCGTGCTGGAGGGGCTCTCAAACACTGAGATTTCCCTTCTCCTTCAGCAAAGAGAAGTTGTCGGGTTGTTTTTTTTTTTCCACAGCATGGAAAAGAAACCAAGAGGGTGGTGTGGGCCTGAGGCTCCCAGGAAGGCACATCAGGGTTCCTCAGGAACAGCAGAGGAGCTGCCAGGGAGGAGAAGGGGGCGAGGAACACCCGGCAAGGAAAGGACCACAGGGGTGGGAGCTGGAGATGATGCTGGGGAAGCTGCTGAAGGGGTGGGATGATGGGAGGGGAAAAAAAAANATGGGAGGGGAAAAAAGAAAAAAAAAAAAAAAAAAAAGAAAGAAAAAAAAGGCCAAAAAAAGGATTCTGAGTGTAAAATTTGGGACTTTGGTAAAGAGGCCCTGATTTGCAGGAGAGAAAATGTGGTTGATCAACAGAGAAATCCTGCTCTGCCCAGGAGAGATTCACACAGAGTGGCAAGCACAGAGCAGAGCAGGTGGAGTCCAAAAATGCAAAGCAGCTCAGCCTGGGCCCCGTGAGGCACCCAGACAGCACAGGGCAGGGGGAATTTGTCCATGCCCAGCCGAAATCCTCAGCAGCTCCCTGCAGAGCTGCTCCCTGAGGAGGGAGGGAGGGATGGGAGCCTTGCTCCTGCGGAGCTCAGGATACGGCACCGCTCACGAGTGGGCGGCACAGCCTCATCCTTCATGAATGAAAAAAATTTTTTTTAAAAATTAAAAAAAAAAAAGCAATACAAGAAAGAATCACACCACCCACCAGCAGGTGCTCTATAAATACCATGGCAGGGGGGTGTCTGCAGAGGAACTGGAGGCATTGACTTCATGGCGTGCTCAGAGCCGCAGATGCAGCTTCATTACCATGTAGAGCTCTTGGCTGAGACCTCAGAGCTGTGCTGAGCTGCTCTGAGCTTGGCCTGGATCTTCTGCCCCATAAAGAGCAGGAAAACTCTGAACAAGCCCAATTCCTTCTGCTGGAAAAGAGGAAAATTGTTGTATTTATACCCCAGCAGTACCTGTAGGCATCCCGGTCCTCAGAAGAATTTAACTGGAAACTCTGCTTGGAAGATTCTGGATGAAAACACAACACTCAAAGTCCTTCCTCAAATATTCGAGGTCTAAGTTGGGCTGGAGATAGTTGGTGCGGCTGACCTTCACTTCAGTATAAACGTGCTGAGCTTTGCAACAGCCAGAGCAGGGCAGAATTAAAATATTTGGCAAGCTGCAGCTGAGCTCACCTGCCTGATGAGAAAGAGAGAAAGGAGGAATCCCTGCAGAACCCTTCACAGGAATCAGTTTAGGGGGGGAAAGTCATTGCTCTGTGGCTGAAGCAGAGCTTTGGGCTGGTCAGGGCCCAAATCTAGGCTTAGATGCACATAAATCACAAAAACATTGTGATTTCTGCATCATTTCTGATGCAGAAAACATTCTCATTTCTGCATCGACATGCCTCATATAACAGTGACCAGCCCTTTAATTCCTGTAGGGTCCCCTAAAAATCTCCTATAATGCAGATTGCAGCAGCGTTCATTTAGGAAGACAAAAAGATATAAAATCACATAACAGCACAGAGAGACCTGTCTGCTGAGAAAAAAATGTTTGGGTTTAGTGTTGCAGAGAAAGAACATTGTTACCTGGAGAATGAGCCTAGAGGAAGAGCTGGAATGATGGGAGGGAACACTGGGATGGATCACAGAAGGCAAAACAGGCTCAGGCACGGGCAGAAGCTACTTGTGAGGGGCCCTGGAGTCACTTGTACCAACATCCTCTGGAAATGAGAGAACCTGGAGGGCTCTGCTGTGCTCTGACTGTCTCAGCTTGGCTGCAGCAGCAGAGCCAAGGGAACAGGGAAACCAGGTCCAGCCCCCAGGAGGATTTGAGGTGTTCCTCACATTGAGTTGTGGGTGCCCCAAGAGAAGATTTTTGCTTCTCTGGCACAGGAGGTGAAACAAGCTCAGGTTGTCACCAAGCAGAACAAGCTCCAACCATGGCACAAGCAGAGCCGAGGCTGAGCAGAGATCACAGAGAACTGGACTAGCTGAGCCCAAAGTGTCACCTGGAGCCACCAGAGAGTTCCTGTCCCCATCTGGCACTGGGCTCCCCATGGGTGTTGTCACCCCAGTGACAATGAACAGGGCTGTCCCACGGCATTACACAACTCACAGCAACCTCTGGGGCTGGAACACTCAGCACAGCAAATCCCTGGGCTGATTTAAGGGGAACAATCACCCAGCCCTAAAGCTGCCTGTGGAACCTCTCCTCTGCATCATCCTCCAGATTCAACTCAGCGTGAAGATGCTCACAGGCTTTAGCTGGATGTTGAGAGCTAATGGGATGCAATTTTGGGGTTTAGACCTCTCTGAGCACAGCACACCTGAGCAGCACAAAAAAACTCAGCAGCACAGTTTCTCCATCCCCATCCAGCCCCAAAGGAAGCCTCGTGTTCCCCTTTCCTCAGGGGATGTGGTAGGAAAGGGAAATCAAGCATTTTGCCACAACAGCAGAGCCAAGGGCCAAAGCACAGGTTTCCTCCCCTGTGGAACCAAACATGCAACTCCTCCAAAAACTCCCTTCCAAGAGAGAGTAGAGCAGGAAAAACTCGTTAAGAAGAGATGTATTCAGAATTTCCCAGCATTAAGTTTATGTGCCTGTTCTCTCATCGGAGCTGTACAAGAATTTTATTCTCTTCCTTCACCTCTTTTAGCAAGAATGCAACTTCAGGCAGAACCTCTGCATGCAGGTCTAAAAATGATAATGATATTTTGGTGGGTTTTGTACAGTTATTCCTTAGATTAATTCCCATACTGGCCCTCCACATGCCTCATATCATGGGGCAGGGCACAGTTTCTGGTTTAACCCAGCACTGGCTGATTCAGGAAGGGACAAATGAGTGAAATGGCACCACCCAACCCACCGGGAGCAAAATGAGCTCAGTAATTTCTCTGTAATTCACCCTTTCCATGGACCAGGCCCACAAAGGAACAAACACAGCTGAGCAGTTCTCAACAGCAACCTTCTGATGATGTCAGACCCACAGCAAAGCATCTCAGCCTCCCTTTTCCAACAAAACTCATTGGCTGAAGAGCAACAAGGATGGGGAACGAGGCTTCTCGTGGAGACCCAAACAAACCAACCTTCCCCTGGAGTCACAGTCTGGCCCAGCTTGAACTGCCTCTCTAGATCCTCTAGAAAAAGAAAGGAAAGGGGGGAAAAAAATTGCTTAGCAAGATGATTAAATAAAATGTTAGCTATTCCAGCTACCCACTGGCTCTGGCTTTGACGTCAGAGCTGAATGCATTAACTAAATTTGTCGCTCGACGGCTAAAAATATCTAAGGCATTAAAAAAAAAAAAAATAGGTCAGTGCTGGGAGAACTGGAGGTCCTCAAGAGGCACAAAACCCCCTCCAGGTGGGGTTTTCACTGTGCTCTTGGGATGTGTGGAAGAGCTGTGGCTGCTGAACATCCCAAGGAAGGGAATGGGATGCTGCTGCTGCCTGCTGGTTCAACTGTTGGACTTCCAAGTGTTTGAAGATTTCCCCTCTTCCTCAGCTTCCCAACAGATGACCAATGGAGCTGGGATGCTGGAATGAATAATCCATTATTTTAGGGGTCACTAGAGGAAAGAAAACTCCCTTTAAATGACGGAACAGAACCACGTGTTGAGTTCAGGAGCCAGCCTCGTTCTTTTCCAGCCCCTTGCAATGTTTTTCATCTCTGAGGGAGCTCTCCAAGGGTGCTGTGGACACACCAGGTGCCATTTCCAAAAGGGAGCAGTCAAAGCACAGCAAACACTGGGTAAAGCCTAAAGCAAGAATTTGGTTTTGTTCTTTGTCAGAGGGAGCTCCAGGAGAGCCAAAGATCCTCCAGCACAGCTTGGTCTCAGCCAGGCTGCTGCTCAAACCCACAGTTCCTGGAGGGGTTGGTGCAGGGTGGCAAAAAAATCAGCTGCACAGTCTGGGCTGTCCTGACCTGCTCCAGGGCTGATGCAGCACAACAAAGGAACAGGCAACAAACGGCTTTGGCTGCAGGACAGAAACAAGAGGAAATAAGTCTGGGGTTTGTTTCAATCATGGAAAGCAAAGTTTTACTGTTCATGTCTCTAGGTCCTGATCCAGGGATCCATGCAGTGAACCCCAGGAATCAATCCTGGCCTAAGATTGTCAATAATGTTTCACTGATAGGGACAGAGTCAAGCCTTGGACTTGTGGCAGAGACCTGGAGCACAGGAATTACAATGAAGAGATGCTTGAGTTGCCTGAAGTTCCCTCCTGCTCCTGGTCCTGTGGCACTGAAAAAGAGGTTTTGCTTCACTAAAACTTTACAACAGGTTTACAACAGGTTTACTTCTTACTCTGCCAGAATTTGCATGGCAGAAGCAGTGGCAGGAAACAAAAAAACCAGAGGATTTCATGCCCTCACTTGGAGAGATCATTGTAATTGTGTTGCTGGATACTGAAAGGACTCACAGAGAGCGAACTCCCAAAGCCAAAATCCTGGTACTGCACATCAGACACGAGTCACTGAAGGAGCAGAAACAACATTACAGGTGATTAAGTGACATTAATTGCTGGGAGGGTGGGCACAGGGTGCCCAGAGAAGCTGTGGCCCCACCCCTGGAACTGTCCAAGGCCAGGTTGAAGCGATCTGGGATGGTGGAAGGTGTCCCTGCCCATACAGGGGGTGGGACTGGGGACATTTTAAGCTCTATTTCCACCCAAACCCCTCAGCGATTCCATCAAGCTGCAGCACCAGAGCCCAACCACAGCTGGGGGAGGAAATGCCACCAGGGACAGCACAGGGGAGCAAAATCCATTTCCACAAAACCACCTTGGGGTGATCCAAGGCTGCAGAAACCGCCCGACGTGGGGAGCTTCAATAGGAGAACAGATGGATAAAAGATTATTTCTATTACCAGCTGCAATCTTCAATTTTTTTGCTCCAGCCCAACAAAGTGCTGACTCCCCTCACCTGAGCCCTGTCACCTCCCCGGGGTGGGACATTAACATATGTCCAATCTGCTGAAGGTTAGGGAAGGAATTTCTCCCCCAGAAAGGTTAATAAACAAAGAAGTCCTGCAGTAACAATACCGCCATTGTGTGAAAACTTAATTGGATCAGCAATGCATCAAATGTGCCAACACAGGGACAAACTTGCGAAGGAATTGTTTAATCTCAGCCCTAGGTCAGAGTCTAAATGAGTGCCTTGCAACAGAAGCTGTTTCTAATTGCACTGAGAAGCTACAACACACTGGAAATAAAAGCTGTGGGTAGCTGGCTCTTATTTTTTAAAGCAAAAAAAAAATATTTCTTTAGAGATTGAAAAAACTCAGATGAATATCAGCTGTAATATCCTTTAAAACAATGTGTTTGGGCAAAGAAAGGCTTTTTTAAAAATCAAAAATATTATTTATTCGACGGCAGCCTGTTTGTGATCAGATTGGACTGGTGAGTTCAGCAATCCACCAAAGCAGGGACAGCAGAGAGAAGCTCTGGGGGGTCACTCACCCAAGTGTCCACCACCTTCCCATGAAATAGGGAGAGGACACTCAACACACTAAATCCACCATTAAAAATGTTATTATTTTT
>VWZU01016806.1:16049-49603 GCA_013397095.1 Sterrhoptilus dennistouni | reverse complement strand
ATGTCACAAAAGAAAAAAAAACCTTATAAAAAAAAAAAAAAAAAAAAGGGGGGGGCAGGGTTTCTGGGGACACTGACAGCCTGATGGTGCTATATATAATATTCTATATATACACAGCACATAGTAGATACTATAATGTGAGTATTTAGGTAGTAAATACTATGATGGAATCTATTATTGGCACCCCCAAGAGCTCCAGGAGCTTTTGGACAGCACTCCCAGGGATGCCCAGGGTGGATTGTTGGGGGGTCTGTGCAGGGCTGGGAGTGGGACTGGATGATCCTGGTGGGTCCCTTCCCACTCTGAGTATCCTGTGAGTCTGTACTACACAGGATTTACTAAAGGGACCAAAGTTAAACAGGTATTTCATCCAAAGGGTGGTTTTTTAAGGGACCAAAGTTAAACAGGTATTTCATCCAAAGGGTGGTTTTTTAAGTGATCACAGGAGCAAAGCAGCAGGAAAATGTCCTTTTTTTCCCCCCCGTATATATGGAGGATTATACATTTCACAGTGATTAGGAGGGAGTATCTCTCTCGTTTGTTGTTCCTCTGGTTTCTGCCATCTCCGGGCAGGAAATCCATCCTGATGCAGGATGAGCAAAATGGCAGCTTCCCTTGGGAGAAGCCACTCAGAGTCACAAACACCAGGGCAGTGACATTTCCCAGGCAGCCACTCCCCCGAGGGCTGAGACCAGGAACTCTGTCACTGCAGGACACAAAAGAAAGACTCCAAGTATTTCAGAAGGCAAAGAGCACAGAAAAAAGGCTTTATTGTCTAATCCTTACCACCTTTTATAAGGTGTTCCCATCCAGACTGAACATGGTTGGTGAATAGGAACGACACCTCTCTGATCCCATTGGTTAAACCAGAGAAACAGCAAAACACCACCTGGAGAAAGATTGTTCTGAGAAAGGAGAGATGTTTGCCAAGGTTGTTTTGAGAAGAAACTTTCTTGAGAACTTTTTTCCTTGGGAAAAAGTTATCAGCTGCTAGCAGGCTGAAATCTCTCAGACCCAGAAATATCAGGCCCACAGAACCAGGAGTGGCAGGAGGAAGGAGCTGCTGCAGGGCTCTGCCCAGAGCCAGGAACTGCTCCCAGGGGTCCACACAGAGCAGGCACAGCTCCCTGGAGGTTGGGCACACCTGGAATCATCAGCACAGACACTCCAGGGCCAGAAAGGTGGGGCAGGCACCACCTCTGTGTGGGCACAGATGTCTTTACAGCACAGCTGGAATGTTTTCTTTATCCCTTTTGTCCCTTTATCCCAAGGCACCATAAAACACCAACAGGAACACAGTCCACAGACTGACACCCCAAAAACCATCCCACAGCCTCAGAGCCTCTGTCTGTCCATGCTTCAGGTCCTGGAGCACCATCAGTTTTTCTCTCTCCTGCCCCATCTAGAAACCCCGGCCTGTTTTCCATGTGCTGGAGGGATTCCAGCAATGCTCCAGCACACAGGATTCAAGATCCAAGTTTGTTAAAGCTGCAAAAGTTTGGGGGTTTGGAAGCCTGAGGGTGCCTCTGCCTCAGGTAGAAGAAGAGCAAGGGCAAGAGAGCAAGGACCTTGTTCCAATCCATTCTATCTCCTTTTGTGTTGAATATTCTAATTTACAGTGACCAACCGGTGCGAGATACAAAACTTACAAACTTTGCATGCAGCCCATGAGAACTGTTGTATCACCATATCGTTCTATATTCTAAACTTTAAAGACAACTTATCTTATCTACTTTTTCCCTGATGCCTTGGCGGGGTGGAAAGGGGCTGCATTCTTGGGTCCTTTTGTTTTCTGTCCCTCAACCCATCTCCAGCTCATCCCTGACTTCCTGCCTGCCATGATCACATCTCAGAGCTGCCCTTCATTTCTATTTCACTCACAGGTTTTACATTTCCAGTATTTCTTACCAGACAATCACATCCACAAGCCCTTCCTGTCCCATCTTTCCCAACAGCCCATGTTCATTCCTGAGCTCTGGTTCAGAGCAAACCCCACTGGGCATGGAAAGGTCCCACCCCCTCCCAGGTCACTGGCCTGTCCCCACAGAGATGCTGAGTTGGAAGGGACCCACTAGGACCATCATGTCCAATCCCTGGCTCTGCACACCCCAAGAAGATGGGGCTGACCCAGAGTGCTGCAGCATCTCCTCCAATAAATAACCCCATTCCTGGCCAAACACTTCCCCCAGGGTTTTCCCAGGACACTCCTCTGAAGGAACAGACCTTTAAAGATATTCAGGGCACAAATCCCTCGAGTTCAACTGCCTGTGGTCCAAACACAACCCCCATGGGAAAGAAAAGCTAGAGCAGGAGCACAGGGTGGGTTCAGAGGGGGAAGTGAGATGGGAAATGCCTGATCCTGGTGGGATTTTAGGTCAAGTCAGGGAGGAGCAGAGTGGAGGAGGATTCTCTCCCAGGTGGGTGTTGTGTGCCCAAGCATTGCTGAGCACCACCAGCCCCTCCCTGCACCACCCATCCTCCTGCTGCAGCACATCCCCTCCACCCTCGGGGTGAGGAGAGACTTCAGGTTTCTCCAGGGACAGCACTGCCCTTTCTGCACCAGGGGACAGACCCCAAAACACACACCAGAGCCCCAGCCCGTGGCCGTTACAGGGTTGTCACCATGCCCCTGCTCCCAGCCCTGAGAGCACCACACCATCCTCCCTCTTCCATCTTCCAGCCTGAATTATTCACGGGTGTCAGCAGTGGCCCAGAAGTACAGCCAGGGACAGAACTCAGGGACACTTTGGGAAGCTGTCGCCCCTTTCCCAGCTGCAGATCCCCCAGGGATGGGCTCCAACCACTGTAATGAGCTCTGGAAGTACCACAGCACTCAGTCCCCAGCCCCAGGGGGGAGAGGAACCAGCACAAGAGCAGCTTTAATGGTGCAGCACACACAGGCGGGGATCAAAAACTCCTGCTGAATATGGAGGAGAGGAGATATATGCTTGCACATAAAACATAAACGCTCTCAGCCATCAATATTGATGTTTCCCTGTTCCCATAGAACCAGACCAAGGATAATTACATGCAATTTTTATGCTGCCTCTAACATACTCCAGGCCCTGCACATCAAAGCCTGGCTAGGTAACGCTACAAGTCGCCAGGAGTGTCATGGATCAAAATGGAGCTCGTGGAGAGAAGGGATGGGCAGCGAGGTGGGGGAAGGCAGCAGCATCCCCACGCTGCCTGTGGTGACAAAGGGAATAATCACAGAGGTGATCACAGGCTGGGCTCAATTATCCCCATGTCCAAGCCCAGGGTTAGAGCCTGGAAGGGCAGGGGGAGCTGCCTGGGAGCAGAGCTGTGGGACATCAAAGCCGTGCACAGAAACACCTCCAGCACACTCCAGGTGTCAGGGAGCAGGAGCAGAATTCCTGGCCTGGCATGGAGGAGCAGGAGCAGGATCCCTGCCCAGCCCCCCCTGCCCAGCTCAGAGCCAGGGTTGCTGCAGCACCTCGGGGGAGTCCTGCTGAAAGCTTTTCCAGAGCTGGCACATCTCCACCCCACGTCCACCCCAAGCCCCAGACCATTAGTGCCTCTAAATCAGAGGCTGGGAAGTGTTTCCCACAGCCTTGGGAGGAGAAGCCAAGCTCTCCTTGAGGATGCAGCTGATAAACAAGCCCTTGCTCCCCTGAGGCCACAGGAGCACCTTCACCTGTGGCTGGATAAAAGCGAGGATCACACGAAACACAAAAAAAAATCCACCTGCAGCCTCCTCTGCCACACCACAGCTTTCCAGGGAGCACCGAGGGATGGAATCAAACACGACCTGGACCAGCTGCCCCCAGGCCTGTCTCTTTCTTTTGAGACAAACCAAATTCCCAGCCAGCAACACCCAGATGTGTTGCACTGCACCAGGCAGATGTTTTCTAGACAAGGAAAAGAGATCCAGTTTCACCTTAGGACTTTTAAGGGAAAAGCACTGGAAGTTTCTGTGCTCAGTAATTGGTTCAATGCCAAGACAAAACCACTGACAGGTCTCTTCTCAGAAATGGAGTTATTTTCTATTGGGCTGTTTGCCAAAAAAAAAAAAAAACCCACCTAAATCGTTCAATATTTAAGGAAGAGCATGAGGATTCTCAGTGCATTCTCAGGGTGTTGTAGCAGGTGTGTGGGACCTCTCCCCGCACCGTGCATGGCTTTATTCTTTAGTTTTGCATTATTTTCTTCTTGAATTAAAACCTTTTTGCTTTTTCGAGACACACTGGATCACGCCATCTCGTTAATTATTTTAAGCCATCTCTGTGAGGTGCCGTGTTGTAATTCTCTAGGGAGAATGGTTTCTCCCTTCTGACCCCCTGGAGTTCCTTACCACTTAGAGTGACCCTTCCTTCCTTCCTTCCTTGACCCCATTGCCTGTAGTCCAGCTATCAGTTCCCTGAGTGGGGGCTATAAATTGTCTCCCCTTTCTGTTGCGAAAGATGGGACAGGAAGGACTTATGGATGTGACTATCTGGTAAGAAACACTGGAGATGTAAAACCTGTGAGTGAAATAGAAATGAAGGGCAGCTTTGAGATGTAGACATGGCAGGCAGGAAGACGGGGATGAGCTGGAGATGGGTTGAAAGACAGGAAAATAAAGGACTCAGGAATGTTGCCTTTCCATCCTGCCAAAGGCATCAGGTAGAAAACAGATAAGAAATGTAGCTTTTAGAGTTTAGAATATAAAATGACATGGTAATGTAGTAGTTCTTATAGGCTGCATGCAAATTTTGTAGGTTTTGTATCTTGTGCTGGTTGGTCACTGTAAATTAGAATATTCAACACAAAAAGAGATAGAATGGATTGGAACAAGGTGATCGCTCTCTTCTCTGGCTCCTCTCTTTCGCCCTTCCCCTCTCCTCTCTTTACTCTCTTGTTCTGCCCCTCTGCCCTCTTGCCTCTCCCCTTTTTCCCCCCTACTCTCTCTTCTATCTCTCTCTCCCCCCATTCTCTCTTTAGGGCTTTGCTCCAGCCCAGGCTGGTGGCTGAAGGCAAAGCCCTCTTTACCCACGACCCTTGTTATAATAAAGCCACGTGTTTCTAGAACATCTCAGCTCTGCAAAGTTCCTTGTCCCTGCCATCCACGGAAAATTTCTACACCTTTCTTTGTTCTATCTCTTTCCCCCCTGGAATTTCAAAGAATAAACGCCTGGGACAAAGTTCCCGGCAGGAAAGAGCCTCTTAACTCATCCTTGGTATAATTCCCTCCAAATCCTTCTAATAACTGAGCCAGCTAAAGCCCCCGGGAGAAGGGCAGGAGTGCTGGACAGAGTGTGTTGGACCCTCGTGGTGGAGATAAAACCAGCTGGGTGTCGCTGTGTCGGACACACAAAAGACACACAGGCAGCAGCAGGTCAAGCAGCAAAGATTCTCATTTAATGTCTGATCCCATCCTTATATACATTTTGTACAGAAGGCCAAAGATTGGCCAAAAGGGTCACGACCTTATGAACATCACTGGTGGACTTGACCATCAATCACATTCCTCCTCCTTGAGAAGAAATATGTAAACACAGAGATAAGTTGTAAGAAAACAATATTGTTTATGTGAAGCAGCGTGGGAAAGCTGCTGCAAAGGTACAGAATTTCACAGGCAAGAAAATTCAGGGCGACACCTGGGGCTCAGTGAGAACTGCAGTGCAGATTTCCCCATCCCCATCCCGTGGATCCGGAGTTGTAGCGAGTGCGCAATTCCACGTCTTCCCCTGAGTGACAGCTCTAATGAAAGGCAGCTCAGCGCTTGGGAAAAATCAGCATAAATGATCAGTTGCTAATCTCGCTCTTCCCCCAGTAACTCTGGGAAGGCAAAAAATAGACCAGGCAGAATAAACTGGGGGCTGCAAAACTGGAGGTGGGCAGGGAAGCGGGGGGTGTGTTTTGCTCCTCTTTCTGAGAGCTCACAGAGCAATTGCCACTGATTTAAAAAAAAAACCCCACTTTTCTTACAAAAGGCACGATTTGCTGAGCACCAGTGTTGAACAATAGTGGGGGCTGTCTCCAGGCTCAGCAGAGGGAGCTGGATCAGTCACTTTTTGTGCAGTCTTTAACCTCCTACACCCAGCACGTCCCTGCCACCACCTGTAGCCCTGGTTTTGTGCCTGAGGTGTTTTGGTTTTCTAAAATGCTTTTCACAGGGAATTCTCTGTAAATAGGAGAAATGTTTTTGTAAACTTTACCTATATTTTCATTCCTTTCCCTAGGAGGGACTTCTTCTTGATGTCCCTCTGGTCTGACCAATGTGAGTGAAGTGATTTGTTTCACCAATCAAATTGGTCTGTGTAGAATAGTACAAAAGGGAGACACATCCCAAAAATAAAGGAGTCACTTTCAGCCCTCTGAAATCAGAGTCTGTGTCATTGTGGTGTAAAACAGCATCAATCAGCCATGGCCTTTGTCCCAGCCTGAGGAGCCACAGGCTGGGAACTCCCTGCCCAGGAACTTTGCAGGATGGGAACAGGCAGGAACAGCAACAGATGAGTGGGTGATGCAGATTTTCTACCTCTAAATAAGCACAAAGCCACGAGATCCCAAGGGGAGATAAACACCAGGAGGACACCTCTGCATTCACTGGACAGAGGACTGTGTGCACAGAATCCCAGGCTGGGTTTGGTTTGGGTTGGAAGGGACATTAAAATTCCTCTCCCACAAGTAAAACTCCTCTCCTTCCACCCCCTGCCATGGGCAGGGACACCTTCCACTCTCCCATGTTGTTTTTGTCATTAAAACTTGAGGCTAAAGCCCAGGGGGACCCAATTCCCCTCCTGCCCCCCAGGCCCTGCTTTGATCCAGACTGGCATTCTCCACTTCCCAAAGCAAACAAACCATCCTCTACTTTGCCTTTAACTTCTCCATCTCTTCTGTTCTCCTCAAAATCTAACCCTGGCCCTGTCACCATGGTACCTGAGCTCCCAGTGGCAAGTTATTAATCTTTACAGCATGAGGAGGGACAATTTTGACATCAATATATGACTTGTAATAGCTGCTGTCTGTGTGAGAGCACCTTTTTAGTACTTCTTTTCATTCCTGTACTTTTTTATGAGGCTATTTGCTTTATTAGTGCATTTTTATAGCTTGTGCAACACCTTTAAGTGCCTCCAAGAAGGTACTTTATAAATAAAATTTCAATGAGATTAAGGATTTAACTCCAAGAAAAAAAATAAAATCACTTGGCCAAGTTATGAATCACATGGACCCTGTTCCATACCCTTTTTGTTGGTGCATGTCCTCACATAGCCCACAGGTTTTCAGTTTTGGTGCCATACTTCTGACAAAAAAGCAGTTGGAATCTCAGCAGATCTCCATATTTCACATGGAGAGCTAGCAGGACTTTTGGAGAGGTCGTATTTTTTTATTTTCTGCCCATTTCAGAGCCGAGTTCCAAAGCTGTAACAGTTTATAACACTTTTGTTTGAGGCTTTTTTAAAATTTTAATGGCAACGGAGCCACCAATTACCTGCAGCCAACAGGATCCAGCCCAGCAGGCCAGAGGGGTTGTATAAACCTGTGGCAATTTGATTTTCACTTGCACCACACAAACAGGGAAATTAGGGCTGGACAACCCTGGCTCACTAAATTATCATTAAAGATGCAGCTACAGAGCAAAGCAAAAAGAACTTAACGTGGGGTGAGTCTCTCCCAGCACACACAATCCTAAATTACAAGTGAAACTCTGGTTCTCCAAGGAGATACAGCTCTTGTTTGGTTTAACTCAGGAGAAAAGGCCTTTAAAAGTCTCAGAGTCAGCAGAAAGACCTGGCTGCCTTCCCTGGATGCTGGAGCACATTTATTTCACTGCCCACCTTTAAGGATAACAGCAGAGCCTTTTTTTTTTTCCTCTTTCCGAAGAGGCTTCAGCAACTTTCCCCCTCAATCCAGCAATCCCAACAAGAGGCAGTTTCAAAGGGATGCTGCAGCATCATTTGAGTTAAAAACTGAGTCACCTTCCCACAGCAAATCCTGGGGCACCACAGCAGCCCCACAAACTCCCCTGGCCCACACCCCACTCAAAGAAACTTATATACAAATGACACATTAAAAAATAAAAATCCATTCTCAATATACATAACAGTTAAAGACTTCAACCAGATACCTGCTGGTCCCTGCTTTCCTCAGAGAGGGGGAATTCAGGAGCAAACACACCTTCAGCCTCAAAGGCAGTGCCAGAGTCCAGGTCTCAGCCTTTGTGCCCAAGCTCAGGCAGCATCAGCTCTGTCTTTGGAGTCAGGGGAGAAGCTGCTCCTCCTCTGCCTTTTTCAACCTTCCCCTCACTCCCCTGGTGCCAGAATTCCAGGAGGGTTTGAGCTCCAGGACATTCCTCATCTGTCTCAAGGCCTTCAAGCAAAACTCCTCTTGCTGAGTTCAGGGGTCTCTTGTTTTCCCATCAGTGCTCCCCACACTCTCATTTTCCCAACAAATGGGATCTTTCAGCAGCATCCCTGGGGAAATGGGCAGGTGCTGCACTGGCAAAATAAACTTTGCCCTGAAACAATTTCCTGCATTTGGAGATTGCTGGTTGAGCTGAAGGAAAGGCTGGAAAAGCTCCACAGGGGCCAAGCTTTGAGGACAAAATCCATCCCTTGGGTGTCACAGGTGGCCAGGCAGGACCTGTGGTCAGGAAGGAACATCCCATGGTGGTGGCACCCTGGAAATGGCTCAGGACCTGGGTGGAGGCAGCACCTTCCTTTTCCACAGACACTTTGAGCTCTTCCTTTCCTTCTCCACAAACACTTTGAGCTCCTTTGAGCTCCTCCTTTCCTTCTCCACAGACACTTTGCACCACTCTGCTGCCAAGTCTTCCTTCAGCTCTGAATCCAAAAACCTCCCAGAGCTTATATATATATATATATAATAAAGTTTCTTTATTTCTCCAAATCCACCTCCCAAGCTCCCCAAAATCAGCCCTCAGTGTGTCAGAAGCAAAGACCTTTGGCACACAGAGTCCATTTCCAGTGATGGCCCATAACTGCTTGTCACAAACACCATCATCAGCCCACTTTGTATTAATCAGGGCTGTTCACAAAAGGAAAAACAATTTCTCCCTGCTCCCTTCAAGTGATTATATTTTGCCCTGCAGCATGAGATTTTTATTATGTTTAGTCCCATTTTATTTCCAGCCTGAAGAGAGACCACAAAGTCTCAGATAGGAGCGATAAAAGGAGATGATGCTCAAGCCCAGCCGTTTGCAAGTCAGCATCTGACCCGAGTTAAAAATCATTCAGGCACAACAGGAGGGGAAAAAAAAGTCCTTCAGATTTGTATCTATTTGAAGAGGGCAGGAATGCTGGCTGAATCATGAACTCTGGGGAATACAAATGCCTCCCGAAGGAGAGAGGCCTTCATTGTCAATGTGCTTTAAAAAGAAAAGAATGTTTCATGTGGGTGTGTGCTGTTGTTTTTTTTCTTTTTCCACTGTAGAGCAAGTGTCCCATCTTATTTCTCAAATGGTCTTTTCTTTGTTGAAGCCTCATCTATTAATAATCCTTCACTGGAAGGGGAAAGGGAAAAGCAAGCTTGTGTCAGACATACAAGCTGTTAGTCTGGGGTAGACAAAAATAAACCGAAGCTGCACAATTAGCTGCACCACAGGTCACTTGTCTGGAGCTCTTACTGCCTATAACCATAACCTGGCTGAACTTTCCTTAGGGAACGTGGAGCTGGGCAGTGCTCAGGGTCCAGGAGTGTCCTGGAGTAAATTGAGGAGGTTTCCTGAACTGTCCAACACCTCCTGCTGCATCAATATCCTCAGCTCGGGTAAGAAACTATTTTGGTTGTGAAAACACAAAGGAAAAGATCAATGGAATCATGGAATGGTTTGGGGGTGGAAGGAACCTGAAAGCTCATCCAGTGCCACGGGCGGGGACTCTTCCCACTGTCCCAGGCTGGTGGTTTGGGTTGGAAAGGACCTGAAGATCCAGTGCCACCCCTGCCACGGGCAGGGACACCTCCCACTGTCCCAGGCTGCTCCAAGCCCCAATGTCCAGCCTGGCCTTGGACATTTCCAGGGATCCAGGGGCAGCCACAGCTGCTCTGGGCACCCTGTGCCAGGGCCTCAACACCCTCATCCTGCCTGAACTCCTCATGGAACCTGGACATTCAGGGAGCTGCCCTGGCTTCAGAATCTCCAGGTGTACTGTGTTTTCTCCCTATCATCCATTCCAAGCTGGCTCTGAGCCCTTCAGAACCAGGGGTGGCTTTTCCTTCAATCCCTCCTCCAGTCTGGGGCAGGTCCCAAACCGCCCAAGGAGCTGGGGGTTGATCACAGCAACCTCAACCCTTGGTTTGGTGATGCTGCTCCACCCTCAGCCTGTGTGGTGTGGGCAGCATCTTCAGGAGGCCTTCAAGATGAGCTTAAATTCGCAACTTTCCCAAGTGCAATCCTTGCCTTGCTTTCTCAGCCCTGCTCCAAACCGCGCTGCTCAGCGAGGGAATGGAACTTGCTGGAAGCGTCAGCCCCGGAGCTGTGGCGGTGGTGGTGGTGGTGGTGGGGATGTTAAAATGCCACTGGTGAGATCAGCCGTGCCTGGGAGAGGTGTGAAGTGTAGCAGAGAGGCAGCCAAGTACCTGCGTCACCGCGCCGGAGCCGGGCTGGCGCACAGATGCCGCATGAGCCCACGGCAGAGACTCTTCCTCACACAGGCAGAGCTCAGAGCATCCCAAAACCTTCCTGGGATGGGAACCCAGCCCTGGAGCAGGGATTGAGCCCATGGGCACGGCAGGGAAGAGGTGACAGTGACAGAGGCTGAGCTGAGAGCCTGATAACCAACAGGGCACGATGAGGTGGCTCAGGAGCTGTTGGCGCTTCTGTACTGCCAGATCCATGGGGACTGCAGAGCTCCAGCCTGGGAGGTTGCAGGGTCCCTGGTGCCCTGTGGAATTGCAGGGTCCCTGGTCTCCTTGTAGGATTGCAGGGTCCCAGGTCTCCTGTGGGATTGCAGGGTCCCTGGTCTCCTTGTAGGATTGCAGGGTGCCTGATCCCCAGGGCACAGCCCACCCTGTGGGATTGCAGGGTCCCAGGTTTCCGGTGGGATTGCAGGGTCCCTGGTCCCCTGTAGCATTGCAGGGTCTCTGGTGCCCTGTGGGATTGCAGGGTCCCTGATGCCCAGGGCACAGCCCCAGCCTGTGGGATTGCAGTGTCCCCAGTCCTCTCTGGGATTGCAGTGTCCCTGGCCCTCCTGTAGGATTGCAGGATCCCTGGTGCCCTCTGGGATTGCAGTGTCCCTGGCCCCCTTGTAGGATTGCAGGATCCCTGGTGCCCTCTGGGATTGCAGTGTCCCTGGCCCCCTTGTAGGATTGCAGGATCCCTGGTGCCCTCTGGGATTGCAGTGTCCCTGGCCCCCTTGTAGGATTGCAGGATCCCTGGTGCCCTCTGGGATTGCAGGGTCCCTGGTGTCCTGTGGGATTGCAGGGTCTCTGGTCCCCTTGTGGGATTGCAGGGTCCCAGGTCCCCAGGGCACAGCCCCAACCTGTGGGACTGACTGGCCCCTTTTTCCTGCTCAGAGCAGCAGCACCACTCTTTGCCATGATGCAATATTCCCAGTCTTATTCTTTCCCAGTAGTATTCCTTCTGCTGCAATATTCCCAGTCTTTCTCTGCCTCCCCCAGGTCCCCCAGCTGCAGAAAAGTATGCTAAATCATTAAAATAATTCACTTTTCAGGTAGTTTCAAAGGCCTCAGCTGGGTTTGCTGGGTTTGGGGGGGGGGTCCCATTTTCTGCCCAGGTTTGTTTCTTTTCCCTCTGCAGCAAACACTCCAGCGTGACTCAGGCAGGAGAACCTCAGCAAACACATCCTGGTGTGTGGCGGGATCAAAGCCCTGCACACAGCAGAAGGAGGAGACCACCCCTGTCACAGCCAAGGGCAGGTTTGGAACCTGGTTTTCTTTGGAGGAGGCCAAAGAGAAACCTCTCAATTCCCAAATAACACCCCAGTGAAAGCTGAGCTGCTGCACTACCCTCTGGTGCACCAAGAGTGGGACTGAGCCTTCCTCTCTGGGCTCTGAGGGATCCTCAGGGATCTCCAGGACTGGCAGTTCCTGCGGGGAGGGATGAGCTGGAGCCAACATTAGGGAAAGTGTCCAGTCCCAAGAGCAGCAAGAAGTGACTCCATGTTCCCCATGTACATGAGGAGTCCTCTGTTACCTTCCATCCCCTTCCCTCGCCAGCACCCAAAGCCCTCAGGCCGTGGGGAAAGGAGAAAACCACAGGTGGGGCTGCTCCCAAAGACCCCCGAGGTGGTGCAGTGGGGATGGGAACTGCAGCAGCTCCTCCGTGGAGGGAAAGGGTGTGAATTACTCTGCCAGGGCCTCAACAGATCCAGGCTGAACACCCCCAGCACAGCCCCTTTCCCACCGCTCCCAACACCCTTCTCTCACACTTCTCCCTCCCACAGCACACTCAGCATCCCAGCCAAGCCCGAGCTGGCTGTCCCTGAGCTCTCTGCCTCAGAGAGGAGGAGCAGGAGGATGCACAATTCCATGGCCCTCCAGCTCCAGGGCCTCAAACAGGCGCCACAAACAACCCAAATATTATTTCACGAGCTAACTCCATCCACTGCCAAATCCAGCGTGAAAAACCTTCCACCCAAGAGCCCTTCCAGATCAATGCCACCAACCCTGACTTGTTGCCAAGCCCCAGAGCCCAGGATCAGCACACGGCTGCCTTATCTGCAGGGAAATACACCCAGACCTGCTGAGCACAGTTGAGTGCAACATCACCATAGAAACCAGGCGAGGAGCTGGGGGAAGCTGCTCTCCCCGGCTCTTTTCATCGTGACAGAGAGCAGAGCTCAGCCCCTCTGGGCTGGGGTGGGCTGGGGTGGGCGAGGGGAATGCCACAGTTGTGTCCCTGTGGGAGATTCCCCCCCAGCTCCCCAGGCTGGATTTTTAGCCTCAAACAGGTTTCCTCCCCAGCCACCCACCACCAGCCCTCTGGAAGCATCCCCAGGATGGTGCCGTGGTCCTGCACAGCCCCAGTGGGCACCCACGGGCACCGAACACCTTTTCCTTCTCACCTGCAGTGGAGGGAGGGAAAAACCAGCCTGGGATGAGACCACAGAGCTCCTGGAGCTCCTGACTCCAGCACAAATTGAAACCCATCCCCACTCTGGAGTCAGTTTTGTGCGTGACAAGGCGTTTTCTGAGAAAATCCATCCTCAGCTGTGGCCTTGCCCAAATTCCTTGGAGTAAAGGTAGGAAATCTCAGAGGGTGTCACACTCACCTCCCTCCCTCCCTTCCAGGCCTGCAGGTGCCATCAAACACATTCAGTGCAGCAGCAGCAATTCTGGACTGCAGGGCCATCACAGGCACAACTCCTCAGCCTGGACAGTCCCCAGAGACAGAGTCTGTGTCACTGCCACGGAATCCTGGGATGCTCTGGGCAGGAAGGAACCTTAAAGATCACCTTGAAGATCACCTCATTCCACCCCCTGCCATGGCCAGGGACACTTTCCACCATCCCAGGCTGCTCCAAGCCCCAATGTCCAGCCTGGCTTTGGACACTGCCAGGGATCCAGGGGCAGCCACAGCTTCTCTGGGCACCCTGTGCCACCCTCACAGAGAAGGACTTTTTTCCCAATATTCCATCCAGCCCTGCCCTTTGGCAGTGAGAATCCATTCCCCCTTGTCCTGGCACTCCATCCCCTGGACATTGTCTCTCCCCATCTTTCCTGTTGGCTCCTTCAGGCGCTGGAAGAAGCTCCATGAAGTTTCTCTTCTCCAGGCTGAACAACCCCAGTGTTTCCTGCCAGGAAAGGTGCTCCACCCTCCCAGCATCCTCTGGACTCAGGAGAAGTCCTCGGGCCCTCTGTGGGTACAAACACTGAGCTTCCTCCCGTGTGGAGTTTCTTTCTCATTCCTTTTTTCAAGAATTACCTGCAATTTCTCCTTGCACTTCACAAGAAAGAAAAGGAGCTGCTGATTCACTGGGCCATTTTCTCTCGTTTTTTACATCTCTCATGTCCCCTTTTAGTCATCTTTTCCATTAACTGACCCTAGATTTTTCATTAATAGTGCTGCTGGTCCTCATCCTGACAACTTCCATTGCTTTTCCATGAACCCCATTAGATACAGGGATCACAGAGTAGCTCAGGAAAGAGACTTTTCCTGATGTATTGACATGGTTTTTTATCCCAGTGTAATGCTAATGGGTTTATTGCTTTTTTTCACTTATTTTATTACTATTTTCACTACTGCCAGGCATTGAGGAGGTTTTCCACTTGCTCTCCACAGCTTCACCTGGATCTCTCACCCCTTTGCCCACAGTTACCACCCCCTTAAGGTGCATTTATCATCCAGAAACTCAAATTATCCCCTCCAGGGCATGAATTGTCTTTCCATGGCTGTCAGCACTGATTCCTCCTGCTCCCAATCCAGCCTGTTTGGTCCCCACTCCTGAAATCCTTAGCTAATCTCACTAATTCCATGAGATTTTCATCCTTGCACCCTCACACCCATTTTTCTGGGCCATCAACACATTTTCCATCAGTGCTAAATGATGTTTCCTGCCAGAGGAGATGCAACAATTAATTATAGCCTTGCATGAAACCTTCATTCCTTCTGAATCTGTCCTGGGTTGCAGTGTAGGATGTACACAAAGTATTTATTCCATCCCCATCCCCATGAGCTGTTGGAACCAGGTGGGGCAGTGTTTTCCCAGGCCCCTCCTTTGGACTCTTCTGCTCATGGCCCATCAATGCCTTGCCCAGGACTCACAGGGAACTCCCTCCAGGAGCTCTCTCTGTTTAATGGGCCATCAAGGACCCACTGCACGACTCCTCATCCCATTGGGAGATGCTCCGCCCAGGGGGAGGAGCCAAGCATTCCCACCTGCAGAGAATCTGGGATTTGGGACAGGACAAGCAGCCCTGAGCCACTGGATTCCCAGAGGAGCAGAGCTCCCAGACCTTTCTGTGGGATCACTGCTTCAGGAAGAGCCCCTCACCTGGACTGCTCCCACCACCCTGCTCAGGGTGTGTTCTGACTCCGTCAGTGCTCTTTTGTGTTATTGCATTTATTTTATTTTAACTTTTTTCCTTTCTTCTTATTAAATTATATTTCAGACTTGGAGCCTCTCACTTGTTTTGCTTTCAAACCATGACAGAATCCCACTCCCAAAATCCAGACGTGGAGCCATGCTGGAGAAAGGGGTCAGATTATCTGGCAAAGCAGAGACTGACAACTGTCCCACAGGTTGAAATTGAGCCTCTAATTGGTTTCAGATCCAATTCCTGCTTGTATAGCACTGAGTAAAATACAGGCCTGGATCATCTATGGGCTCTTTGCAAATGGGAATAAATAGGTTCATAAAATGAAATGTTAGGTAATAATTTCTTAAATTAAAATACTTCAGATGTGATGATTGCAAGGTGAGATTACCCAGGACAGAGCCTGCTTCTGCTTCTGCTGAGGGACTGAAACGAGAAATTCACTTCAATTAAAAGCCCTTTTCAGATGCTTTGAATTTTGGAACACTGGGGAAAAAAGGCACTAAGAGACAGTGGAACAGGGATTGTGTGTGCCCAGAGCAGCTGTAGCTGCCCCTGGATCCCTGGCAGTGCCCAATGCCAGGCTGGACATTGGGGCTTGGAGCAGCCTGGGATGGTGGGAGGTGTCCGAGGTGTCCAAAGTGTCCAACAAGCCCAACCCAAACCATCCATGATTCCATATATAAAAAACGGAATTTCCACCTTAACAGCTCTAGAAATGGCTCCTCTTTGGAATATCCATTGTGAGATGGAAGAACCTCTTGGTCCTGGATGGGGAATACAACTGATTAAACCCTGAGGGGGAGGAAAAACAACCAACCATGGAAAAACCCCTCAAATTTCTAACAATATTTTTGGTTCCTTCTCCTAAATCAGACTAAACCTGTCCTGGTCTGTCCTGTTGGGGACAAGCACCCAGAGAGAAGATTTGCTTCCAAAATCATTCCTCCCCTTCCTCACCAAAGCCCCATTTTATGAGCTGCAGCTTCTGAAAAAAATAAATAAAATAAAGCTTCAGGGTATTTTGTGAAGAATAAAATGAAGAGAAGACAACTGTCTTACAACTTCACTGCAGTCCAAGAAAAACTGGGGAAACTTCCACACCCCTCTGGATCATCAGCACAGAGGCTGAGGAAGGAAAACCGAAATGGAATGAAATTTTCAAATGCCTCTCCATCAATTCATCTACCCCAGGAGGAACAGGGAGGCCTGAGGATAGGAACTGTCCTTGTTCTAAACACCTTAAACTTGAGATAATCAATGCAGAGTCAGGTTTTTTCCAAACATTTTCTTCAGAAAAAAAAAAAAAAAATACAAGGTCTGTGTGAGGCAAGAGCCACCTGTGCTTCCATCCCCTGGGAATTTTCCTTGGAGATGCATCTTCCTGCCTCTTGTCTGCCTGGGGTTCACCCCCTCCTTGGCTGCAGCCCTTTGTGATTTCCTGTGTTTGAAGCTTCTCCAGCTTCTCTTTGTTGCACAAAACCCGCTGGGGACGCTCTGTGTTTTCCAGGAAAATGCTGGCAGGGGATCCACAACCTTTCACCAGCCCTTTCTTGTTTCCCTCTGAGCCCTGAACTCTTTCAGTGGCTCCTTCAGATGTTTTTAACTGAATTTAACAGCCAGGACCTGCCACCAGCGATGCCCAAGTGCTGCACTGAGGGGTTGGGTTTATTACAGGTGTTTCTGCTGGAATTACAGGCCACAGGCACAACAAAAATTTGCATAACACAATATTCTTTCCTATCAACATCCTTCCCAAAAAAAAAAAAAAAAAGGTTTCAAAACAGCCCAGATAAGCAAAATAGAATCTTTTTCTTTTTTATGTCATGCTTTTGTTTTCCCCAGAATCCCTTTCAGGGCTTGGTGCAAGGGAGACAAACCATCTCAACTACAAATTATCTTCATTTCCTGATTCTCCGTTTGCTTTGCTGTGTTTCCCTGTCACAGCCAAGGTCTTCCCAAGGCAGATCCCTTCTAATCCAAGAGGAATTCATTTCAGAGGGGATTGGCAAAGGAAAATCCTCACTGCTGACACTTTCCTGAGGGGGAGACTGAACCTCTGAGTGCAGAAACAACGGGAGAAAATAATCATTCCCACCTGGAGCTGGACATGGGAACTTTTCAGCGGGATGATCCAACTGAACTGGAGAAAACCATTTTACAGGATCACAGAATGGTTTGGGTTTGAGAAGGACCTTAAAGCCCATTTGCAGACATTGTGCTTTCCCAGGCAAAAAAAAGCATCCGAGAAAAGCCACCTTAGGCCAACCAAATATTTCATTTGACCCGAAGGCAACAGATTTACGGCGTCTGAGTCACTTAATTAATTTTTATTTACAGTTTAGGCCAGTGCTATTTCCAAGCATAAAGTCAAAAGAAGCATTTCAAGTACGTAGGAGCAATATATTTCAGAATGAAACACTTTCAATTTTCTTCCTTCTCAATTTTTGGCTGGAAACATCCATATTTCACCAAATGGATTAAGAGATTAAAAAAAGACATCTCATGTTTTCTTCATGGTGTTACTTTTTTTCCCTGTGTGTGCTCTTAATGGGCTCTTTGGCCTTCAGGAGAGCCTTTTGTTCAGCAAAAAGGGCTGGAACAAATGGCAAACAGCTCTTAATGAACACGTCAGAGTTTAGAAAATGAGGGTGAAGGAGACCTGGGGTGGCCCAGCCCCTGGAGAAGGTCACAGCCCAGCTGAGAGAGCTTTGCCCCTCTCCCTGCCAAGAGCCAAAAGCTTTAGAGCAACCTCGAGTCAAACTCCCAGCACCAAAACCTGCCAAACACCATCACCTGCAAAACCAGCTCGTTTCAAACTAAATTTTCATGAAATTGGCAAAGGCAATTGATGCTGTTTTACACCACAACCACACAAAGACTCTGACTTCAGCAGGCTGAAAGTGATTCCTTTATTCTTGGGATGTGTCTCCCTTTTATCCTATTCTACACAGACCAATTTGATTGGTGACACAAAGACAAACCTCTTCCATCACATTGGTCAGACCATAAGGACATCAAGAAGTCCCTCCTAGGGAAAGGAATGAATAACAAAACTACAGTTACAAAAATATTTCTCCTGTTTACAGAAAATTCCTTGGGAAAAGAATTTGGGAAAACCAAAACACCTCAGGCACAGAACCAGGGCTACAGAACGAGATGGTTTTAAGGTTTCTTCCAACCCAGGCTATTCCATGATCCCATAATTACTTGGGCAGGAACAGAAAGGTGCTCTCTGCTCTCCAGAGCAAGAAGGTTTCTAAGACACAACTTCACCCTTAACTCATGACGCAATAAATTTCCATTTTTACCAATGGGGGAAAGGAGGAAATTTGGCCTGGGGTCAGCTGTGATAATGGAGGAGTTCTTGCCTGGCAGCACCTCATTCATCCCATTTCATTAGCCACTTAATCATCATTTAATCCAAGGCTCCTCATCCATCCTGGTGCTCAGAGCCCTGCAGGGAGTCTTTTGGTGTCATCTGAGATATTTCAGGCTGGGGCTTGGCAAGGACAGCTCCGAGGGTGGCACCAACTGTCTGCACCCACTTCCTTGACCCTTTCCCTTGAAGAGCTCCCTTGCCCCAGCAGAAAAAGCTGAAAGGGGTTAAATGGCCCTTGTGAAGATGAAATAACCCAACAGCAGCACATTTACTTATTTAGATCAGGGCCATCTCACTTGTGATCCTAAGCATGAGAGAAAGGAGTTAAACCTCTTTTGAAATCTTCTCCAAGAAGAACTAAGGCAGATTTGCAGCCTCCAGAGATTCATGAGGACATGAGACACCCAAGAGATTATATTTAAATTTTAAATAGCTCTGGTTGATTGGGTCAGGGCCCGTTTAATGACACAGACTGATGGTCCTTCAGGTTGGGGTGGATTTTTCTTGAGGATTCTGGCACCAAGAAGTCATTACGACATGAGGTAATTATGGAGCAGATTCATTAGCCCACAACACAGGTTCAGGTCCTTGCACAAACCTCATCCATCCCTCTGCATCCTTAGATGACCTGGGTGGGATAAAGAGAACTTGTCTGTGTGACTTTCTGTATCAAATGATAAGATGTAAAAAGCCCCATCACAGAGCTCGGATTTTTACAGAATAGGTTGAACAACGCTGTAAAAATTAACAAATTGAAAATCTGATGGTGAGAACCACAAAAGGAGAAACAGGGGAAAGTCTGAGTGTTAGAGTGTAAGACAGACAGGAACTGGGGAGATGTTAATGTGGGTAAGTCTTCTTTGAGACACCAGAATCAGCTCCTCATCTACAGCCAAGAGAGCAATTTTAGAATTCAGCAAGATCAAGCACAAAGCACTGCTGAAGTGGGAGAAAAGGCTCTCCTGGAAGAGAGAGCGGATCGAAAATTTCCTGCTGCTCATTGCCACCAGTTGTTTCTCCCATGAAACAAGTGGGGTCAGATTTCCCATCCTCGTGCCCGGGGCACTGAGAAACAGAAATGATCCTGGCAGGCAGAAGGACAAGAGCTACATTAGCCCAGGGCTGGAGTTCTTCCTCCCCTTTCAGCAGCAAAATTCCCATCCTGAGATGTTCCTGAAGCACCCACTCACACCCATAAGGACAAGGTAGGACCTATTTGCAAAAAAAGATGACCATGACAATCTGTTTTTTGGCTCCAGGAGGGTCAAGAACAAGCTATGTCACACGAGCCTTGAAAAGCAACAGAGTGCAAATCACTCTGGTGGCCAGGACAAAGTCATCCAGAGATGTGCTCCAGCCACACTCCCAGCCTCCAACAGTTCCCCAAAACCAATTAAAGGGCTGAAAACTTATCAGGAGCCCCAGTCCTGGTGTATTTTTGGTTCTTGAAAGGGACAGTTTGAAGGACTTTGGGGCGTGAGGGACTAGAAAGGCTCATCCAGAGGTACAAAGGATCCCTTTATGGGACAGTAATTAACTTGGCAGTAAAGGACATTAATTTGAAGCTAGCAAGGTTCAAGATATTCCATTATTCATCGTGCACCCCATTTGCAATGAAATCATTTCAAAGTGATGGATTCAAATTTAGGCAAGTGAATGTTGGAGTGGGACAGAGGATAGACTTGCTGTGTTTTATGGACATAAAGAGACCCATAAATTTTGAATGTTAAAAAGTCATTACAAAGAGAGAAAATATTTCAGCTGTCAATCCGGCTCCCTTTATTGCTGAGGGAATAATTCCATGGGATACAGGAGGCTCTGAGCTGGGAAATCCACCCTACAACATGGCCAAAAGGATTCTGGGGATCTGATCTGAAACCCCCTGAAATCAGCAATGAGAGGGTTAAGGATCTGTCACTCACAGCAAACTGCTAAAATGCCAACCCTAAACCTCTGCCCTTCTCACTGGCAAAAGGAAAAGCTCTTTCCAGAGGTGGTGAGCCATGAAAAAGCAGCTGCACAGGGCCAGGTTGTCATCCCAGAGCCTGCAGGATGGATGTGCTGGAAAACCTCCCCTGCACACCAGAACATTATTGAGGTGGGAAAGAGGAGGAGCACTGGGAGCTGCCCCACCTTCCCATCACACACGCCGTGCAGGATTTGACACACCAAAACCCTTGGAGGTGCCAGGAACACGCCCAGAGCCTACAGGAACAGCAGCACCACACGACTGCAGAGCCCAAACTGCTACAAACAGCCCTGGAAGGGATGAATAAAGAGAAGGAAGAAATAAAACCCCTGTGTAGATTTGTCCCAGAATTTGAATTCCCCTGTCAGTCCCACAAGTCAGCCCAAATCAGGTGGGATTCTCATCTCCCCTTCGGAGCAAATATTACCCCAAAACAACTGCAGGCTGCAGCATCACGTGGCTGAGAATGTGCTGCCTCTCCAAAAAAGAGTCTCTAAAGTGGCATTAGACTTGCTATTAGACAGGGGAGAGAACATGATCCTACCTCAGCAAAGAATAGAAAAAGAGTAGCTATTTCCTCCTAACGATCTCGTTCCAAGAAAACTTGGAATATATGCTTAACGTTGCAGACAGCTTTTCCTATGCCTGCTAAGCACTTCTGCCTGAAACAAATATAAACCTCGTTTCATTTTATATATACCAACAAAATGCAAATTACAAGAGCAAGAGTCTGGAGTCTTCATCCTTTAGCTCATCTGTGTCCCAGGCTCCCCACTTGCAAATGATGAATGTCTGCTCATGGATTTTCTAATTTTTTTTTTTCCAACCAAATAACTTCTGCCACATTGTGTTTCTCTCCTGCAATATAAATAATGTTCACTTAACAGTGAATGCATTAGACAACTATGTTTCCATTGAGTTGTCATTTCCAGAAATATTCTTCTTTTGGGTAGAAATTTTCCATTCTCAGTCTCGGCTGAAGAACAGTTTTTTCACCCCACTTATTTCTATTTTTTTCAGTGTATCTTGCAATTATTTTTAATTTTAAAGTAACAGCAGTATCTCCCAGTAAGAAATGCTCTGCCAACACAGACTTTTCCCCAACCTGTAACTAGGGATTTATCTGGGGGCTGTTTAAACCCAGCTGGATTTTTCGGAGCAGGTCAGTAACTGGGATGAATTTTCGCTGGAACCAGCGCAAATCATCAGGGATGGCACAGAGAAGAGGAGAGAAAGAGGAAGAGCCCTCAAAATTCCCAAGATTTCCATATTGTGGCAGCTGGGAAAAGACAAACACTGGAATAGCTCCTGAGCAAGTTATAACCCCAGTGTTGAATGGGGGAAGAGGTGGAGACAGGGAGAAAGTCTTCCCTTACTTTATTGACTTTCATCCTTTCCAAGTCTTTAGACAATTCTCAGTTTGGACAACTGAAACAGAACCAGAGAGAGAAGAGGTTTCATTCAAAGTTCTCATGATTCCTTTTTTCCTTTTCCCCCCAAACTCAAACAACTCAACATGAAAACCAACTGTTTTTTGTCAGCTCAAAGTGGCACAAGAAATCCTGCCCATCACACAAAGACTCGCTCAGTTTTTGGTTGTTTTCTGCCTTTCTCCTCCTGGGAGGAGTACAGGATCTAGGCCGGCAGCTCCATCCACTCCCCAGCCCTAAAAATAAACAGCGTTTGTTCCTTGCCCCTTTTGCTTCACAAGATCTAAGATGTTAAATATTCAAAAAAAAAAAAAAAAAAGCCACATATAGAAACCTGATTCATCTCAATTATTCTTGGATGTTTTTTCCTCCTGAAGCACAGATACACCAAGGGAGGAAATAATGGCACGAAGTTTGTTCCTCCACAGCACAGCTCTGCCAGCAGCAAGTTCAAAAAACACTTTTGACTAACAGATGGCAAAGAGGGCTCCGTGATGGGCTGAGGGGTGGAAGGTTTCAGATGAGCAGTCAGTACAAGCTGCAGAAACCGCCAGCTTTGAGCTAAAATGTCCACCAGGACATTTTTTTGCCACCATCACCTACAGGGTTTTATTTCCCATGTGCATCGTGAGATGAGAAATAAATGAAGTTACCCACAGGCTTAAAGCCACACACTCCCACCTCTTTCTATTGTTTATAGTTTTCTACTTTTAGGTGGGGCTTTCTACTTTTAGGTGGAACTTTCTACTTTTAGGTGGAATTTTCAAAGTAAATCAAGGAAAACCACAGGAAAACTCTGATGTGAGTTCATGAGAAGCCCTATAAACCTTCCCATTTGGATTGGTGCCCTAAAACTTGTCAAGGAATGTCCCCATGCAAGCAGAAACGAGCCTATTGCTATTCCCAAAAACAGGTTTTGAAGGTATTAAGTGAAAATTAATGGTTACTTTTGTCTTTGATATTCCTATACATCCCTCTGCACTGTAAAATAGGAAACATCAAAGTCTGTCTCACAGGGGGGCTGTGAAATTGAGTTAATGTTGGTGTGAAACTCTCAGACTGTGGCAACGAGGTCCATAAAAACGAGGCCTGGAAGGAAATGACGATTCCCATGTTCAGCCCACGGTTTCAATAAGACTGTAAATAAGACTTAGGGCTGTGCACTGAACAGTAAAGATGGGAAATGAGATTAAAACAAGCCCTTCTGCCACCTCAGACAAAACTGGAGCCCGGTGGAGAAGTGTGGGGGTGATCAAGGAGAGCCAGGCAATGTTGGTTAATGCCAACATTGAAGTGCTGAGCAGAAAATGGGTTTGGGGCACCAAGTCTGCTTTGCACCTGGACTAAACACCCTGGGGATGGAGGAGGTGTCTGGTGGGGTGTCCCTGCTCCAGGATTATCCCCACTGGGAATTTCTGTGCTCCCAGGAGGGTCATCTCCTCCCATTCATGCTCAGGGTGAGGCAGACCTGGAGCCTTCCCCCCCACCTGCTGCACCCCAGAGGAGCAAACAGAGCTGGGACAGGCTCCATCAGGTGTGTGCTGCGTGCTCAGGTGCTGAAGGCTCAGGGACAGGTGTGTGTGGAAGGGAAAGTTAATGTTTGACAGGTGAGGAGGCCATGTGCAGCCCGGGGAGCACAGCAGGAACCAGACCTGAGCTGAGCTGAGCTCACCTGCTCTGTGTGCTCCAACACCAGGCTCTCACCTCCCCACAGATGAGCACAGCCAAGGGATTTTCATCAGGGATGGGCAGGGCAGGCTGGGTCAGAGCAGCCCAGCTCCTCAGCAGATGAAAATAAAATAAAATTCCCATTAAATTCCCCCTGGAGTCAGCCTATAACTGCTGTGCTCAGTTTTGGGCCCCTCCCTGCAAGAAGGACATGGAGAGGCTGGAGCATGTCCAGGGCAGGGCACAGAGCTGGGGAAGGGAATGGAGCACCAGGAGAGGCTGAGGGAGCTGGGCAAGGGGCTCAGCCTGTAGAAAAGGAGTCTCAGGGGGGACCTTGTGGCTCTGCACAAGTCCCTGACAGGAGGGGACAGCCAGGGGGGTCGGGCTCTGCTCCCAGGGAACAGGGCCAGGAGGAGAGGGAACAGCCTCGGGCTGGGCCAGGGGAGGCTCAGGGTGGACACCAGCAGGCATTTCCCATGGAAAGGGTGATCAAACATTGGACAGGGCTGGCCAGGGAGGTGGTGGGGTCCCCATCCCTGGAGGTGCCCAAGGAACCCCTGGAGGTGGCACTGAGTGCTCTGGGTTGGGCGACAAGCAGGGGAAGGTCAGTCACAGGTTGGATTCAATGATCTCAGAGGTGCTTTCCAACCTAAATAATTCTGTGATAAATCGAAAAATCTCCAGTGGCCATAACTTTGGGATGCAACCCTAAAATTAAGTTCAAATTCAATTTCTGCAGGCTGGGCCATCCCTCCACGTGGGTAAGCACAGAGCAGTCAGGAAGAGTTATCAACAGAGAAAACATTTCATCCAAAAAATGCATTTTTAAGGATGCTCTGACTCTCAGCTGGCTCCATCTGCCAGCTGATTGGGTAGCACAGCAGCAGGAGAGAAACTTTTTGCTGGATAGTTTTTATTGAATTCCCCCACACACATTCCCCCTGGATTCAGGTCAACCACAACACTCCAGTAACTCGAGCCAAGTTTGCCAAAACCTTTCCTTGAAGAAAGGGAGCATGGAGAACATTTTGTGTGCCAACATTGTTAAATGGAAACCTTTCCAGTCTGGTCTTTTCTACTTGAAGGGATGTCACGGTTTAATTTCCCAAATAAAACCGAAGTTAAAAAAATTAAAATTGAGAACATTAAAAGCTTGAAATCATCATAATCCAGATAAGACAAAAAACATTACTCCTCATTTTCCCCAATTTTCTTGTCTTTTTAATCTGCTTTTCATACGAAACTCAGTTCTTTCAGTGCTTCTGCACGGCATGGAACAATTCCCTTGATTTTTCACGGAAGCCGAAATCGCGGTTATTTGCACAACCAAAGCGGTTGCACCACACGCATTTCCATACCTCTCAGACAGCTAAATTTAACGAGTTAATTACGTGGGGAGGAGAGGGGAAGTGAGGCTAAGAAAAGCTGCACCTGGCAGCAGCCAACCATCTCCTCTTGCTCCAGGAGCAGCTCTGGAGCCCTTTCATGGAGGAGCGTTGGGAAAGATGGGACAGGAAGGGCTTGTGGATGTGATTGCCTGGTAAGAAATACTGCAGATGTAAAACCTGTGAGTGAAATAGAAATGAAGGGCAGCTTTGAGATGTGATCATGGCAGGCAGGAAGACGGGGATGAGCTGGAGATGGGTTGAAGGACAGAAAAGAAAAGGACTCAAGAATGCAGCCCCTCTCCCCCCTGCCAAGGCATCAGGGAAAAGGTAGATAGGAAAAGTCTCTTTAGAGTTTAGAATATGGGATGATATGGTGATATAACAGTTCTCATGGGCTGCATGCAAAGTCTGTAGGTTTTGTATCTCGTGCTGGTTGGTCACTGTAAATTAGAATATTCAACACAAAAGGAGATAGAATGGATTGTAACAAAGACCTCTCTCTCTTGCTCTTACTCTTACCTCTCTTATTCCTCTCAGCTCTTTTACCTCCCTTACCTCACCCCCTCTCTCTCCCTCTCTCTTTGGGGTTCCCTCCAGCCCAGGCTGGTGGCTGAAGGCAAAGCCCTTTTTACCCAGAACCCTTGCAATAAACCCACGTGTGTCTAGAATATCTCAGCTCTGCAGAGTTCCTTCTCCCTGCCATCCAAGGATGCTCCTACAGAGGAGCCTCTTCCTCCTCCCATTCACCTGCTCCATGCTGGAACAGGCTGGCAGAGCTCAGCCCGTACATTCTGTCCCCTTCTTAAATCCACCTTTGAAAAACTACAATAAGTAAAAAAAAAAAAAAAATTTAAAAAAAAATAATTAAAAAAAAAGGCGAAAGCTGAGAGGTTTAATTACTTTTATCCCTGTCTGAGAGTTGCTTTCAAGTATAGCCAGGGTTCCTGGAATTGCAGTCCCAGTGCCAGGGAGAAAATGAACAGCAAGAGACAGGCTAAAAAAATCCCCGGCTCCCGGATATTTGCCTGAAACACAGCTCGTTTCCAAGAACGAGGCACTGTTAAGCCTGCCTGGGGCTGGTCTCCAGGAATGCCTTTCCCATCACTCTGCTCCAAGGTTACTCTGAGCCCGAGCTCAGGGATTTACGGATCCTCCACACACGCACGGCTCAGGCCGGATGAGGTGGGTTTGGATTTAACAAAAGCACGGTGGGGAGAGAGGCTCTGCATCCAGCACAGGCTCCACGCAGGTTCCCTAACAGAGGAGAAAGACACAGCTCTCCAGCCTCCAGTCCCAAAGGCAAGAGTCATTTCCATGGGGTCACCTTGCGGGGTCTGCAGCGCCGGGCGCACGCCAAGCCCCGGCGGCACAAGGAGCAGGACAACGGTGCCAAGGCAGAGCAGGCGGCCCCAGAGCTCGTGTGCCAGCTGAAATCCCAGCCCCGGGATGTTCAGGGTGATCGGAGTGCAGCCCTTGCCCGGGATGCAGCTCTGCTGAAGGGTACCAGCTCAGCAGTTCTGTCCCTGCCGCCTGCGTCAGTGCCCCGGCTCCGGCAGCGGGGGGTTCTCTTCGCTGCACTTGAGTCCTTCAGCAAGGCAGAGGAACCAGGGGGATGCTCACCCTACTTCTGCTTTAAGTCTTTTAAAGGTTTGGTTTGGTTTGGTTTTGCTCAAGCACCTGGTTTGTAAAGAGGAAAACAAACCTCAAGGTTTGAGCTCATGAGTCTGGGGGTGATGGGCTCCTGTAAATCACAAATTTCTCACGGACAAGAGGCAGCACCCGACGCTTGTGGCTTTCCCTGCACTCGCAGACACCCGTGCACTGCCTGGCAAACAAACACCACAGGGCTCTGCCTCGCGGCTCAGCCCCTCAGGCCACTCTCCTGCAGCTGAGCTGCCCACGCAGCCTTTGGAAACAGTGGCACGAGGCAGGTGGATTCCACAGATCCCTTTCTACAAACATTCCTGCAAAGAAAATGATCCAAGAGGCTCAAAGTACGACGGAAAGTACAGAACAGACACACACCAAAGCCTTGGCTCTGTCCCTCTCTTGAGCTTTCTTCACCCTGAGTCACTGTGGCCACTACAGGCTCCTTCCCAACCCCTCATCCCAACACCACAAGGATCCAGGCAGAGCTTTCCCAGCACGTTCACTGCAATCCCAGCTCCAGTCACACTTCCCACACCAGCAGCAGGACCACAGCAATGGTCCCACCACTGCCAAACTGAGCTGTGTGGGGAGGCAGTGGCTCCTGCAGCACAGCCCTGAGCAGTGGGGCACCCAACAGATCCCACCCCATGGAAGGGGCAGTGCACAGTGACCTCTGGGTGGACAGTGACCTCTCAGTGGACAGTGACCTCTCAGTGGACAGTGGTCTCTGGGTGGACAGTGACCTCTGGGTGGACAGTGACCTCTGGGTGGACAGTGGTCTCTGGGTGGACAGTGACCTCTGGGTGGACAGTGGTCTCTGGGTGGACAGTGACCTCTCAGTTGACAGTGACCTCTCTGTGGACAGTGGTCTCTGGGTGGACAGTGACCTTTTAGTGTACAGTGACCTCATGGCGGACAATGACCTCTGGGTGGACAGTGACCTCCCAGTGGGCAGTGACCTCTGGGTGGACAGTGACCTCTCAGTCCCACCTCTATACAGTGTCCTGAGCAGTCTCAGCCCAGGACTGACCTTTCCATGCCCCTCTCCTGCAAGGACATCCAGCCTCTCTCTGTCACCTTCTTCTGTTCATGGACAAGGATCCTCTTTCACAGCCCACGTTACAATCAGTGTAACAACCTGGCAGCCATGGACAGAAAGTTCTTTATCGCCCTCTTCTCACATCTCCAGGCCCTTTGTCACATGAAAAGCTCGTGGACACTCTGCAGTGTCAGCAGCAGAGCCCCAGACACCTCTGAGGTGTCAGACCAGGCCCTGCAGTTGGGTGAACAAGGCCTGGAGGATCTCCTGGTGCTGCTGGGCTGGTTTTAACTGAAAGTCCAACACCATCTCTACCAGGGTGAGGGAATTAGGGAATTCCTCCCTCCTAACCCCCCTGGCAGTGGCTTTACACCACAGTTCATGACACTGAACCCTCGTCCCTGAACAAGCTCAGCCTCTGCAGAGCTGACAACATCCAGGAGCAGGTTTGGTCCACACAGAGACCTGTGGACACCAGGAGGAACAAATGGCTGCAGCACCAAGGACCCTGTTTTGCAAAGTCACTTTCCTTGATCCCATCCATATTTCAGCACAGCTCCAACTGAGCCCCATTAATGTAATTGATTCTTAATGGCATTCTCCAAGAAACCATGTGAAGATTTTAACAGGCTATTAGATGGAAATTAAGCCTCACCCAAACCTTCCTCCTGTGGAACAAAGGTTTCCAAAGATGCAGGGGGGCTATTCCACTCCTGCTAATGGATGAGAAGGTTGATTTGAGGAAAAGAGACACTAATTCTGCATTTTCCAGCCCTCACAGAGGGACACCAGAGGGTTTGTAGCTACAAGGAAAGGTTTTCTCATCCTTCCCACACAAGCCAGATCAGAGGGCAGCCCTGGAGGGATCAGAGGCAGAAGTGCTGTTTGATGAGCTGGAGGGCTTCCAGGTTTCAAAAAAGGAAAAATAAACACAAATGTTGTTTGCTTTTGTCCCCTGGGCGCCTTCATGCCAAGCAGGCCTGGGCTGACTGCTCAGATGTGGTCTTTGAAACCCAAAGAGCTGAACCTGGCCCGAGGTCACAGCTGTGGCTTCATTGCTGCTCCCCTGGGAGGCTTCAGCAGCAGCAAACATTTACACCCCCATCCTTGTGTGGACAGAAGCACCAGCAAAACACTCCCAACTTCTCCCTTCCATTCATGAGCCACACCTTTTGAAAATCAACCCTTGGATTGCAGCACTTCAAAGCCAGGCCATGACTTTGCCATGGAGGAACATTCCCCTCTCTCTCCATCCAAGCCACATCCCCTGGTTTTCACACCACGAGCCCGTGGCAACACTCGTGGACATTTTGACTCAGAGCACGTCACTGTCACCCCTGCATTTCTTGCTTTCAAGTGTTTGAGTCTTTGCAGCAGCTTCTCACGCTGCTTCATGTAAACAATATTTTATTCTTGGAATTTATCTGTATGTTTTGCATTCTTGTTCTCTGAGAGAGAACTTGACTGATGGTCATAGTGACCAATGGAGTCAGGAGGTTGTGACCTCTTTGGGCCAATCTTGGCCCTCTGTACAAAATGTATATAAGCTTTTGGAGTCAGATAATAAAGAGCCTTCCATGTCTGACCTGCTGCTGCCTGCTGTCCTCTGTGAGGGTCCGCTCCCACGTCGCAAGGTGTTGCCCCTCTAAGGGCAGGGGTAACACGTCACCTCCCCCAAAAAAGACCCAATCCTGCCTGGGTTGGGCTCAGCTCTGGCAGACACCCCCAGCTGCAGCTCTGCGTGTGCCGCGCCGTGGATTTCACACGTTCCCCGTGGAACACGAACGCCGAGCTCCGTGCAAGAGTCTCCCACTCACTGTGAGTGAGCAGCTACAAGATTCCTGGCTGATGATTTCTAGGAGATGATGCTGTTGTACCCATCTCCTTTTTACTTCTGATTCAAAGTTCCCCGCACTTCGTTTTTTTAACTTTTTTTTTTTTTTTAAAAAGGCTTATTTTTTGCTTCTTTTGAGAAGGTTTTAAAGTCGCTGCTTTTCGGTGCTGACAGGCAGCCTCCTTCAGGAGTATGTTACAGAGTCAGGGACCAGAGCTGCCTTCATTTTTAAAGAGCTGGAAATGTGGAAACAAAGGGAAAAGAAACAGCCTAAAATCCCTGATTAGCCAAAGAAACGAGCAGAAGGGAAAAACAGCACACCCAGAATCCCATCCATTGCCCAATCTGCTCCAGGAGAGAACCTGCATCATCCTGGCTCTGCCTCAGACACAGCATTAACTGCTCCCACAGTCCCCTATTCTTTCATGCTTCAAATTAAAACAAGAAATTGGATCATGACGAGCTTCCTTTGGCCTTTTCACCCTTTATGAAAGGCAGAGGGTTACCATCAATTTCTATCTGTTATAACTGGCTTTAAGGTTGTAATCAGAGAGTGAAAAAAATTAGGTATTTTTTTAAAAAATAGGCTTGGGGTGGTCCTGTCTGTACAACTGGTAACCAAGTCAGGCATTTCCAAATCTTCTTTTATTGTACCTATCCAATTTTAGCACTTTATTGATTATTACAGAACAAGAAATTTAAAGAAGCTCAGGATTCCTCCAGGCAGTCCAGGAGGTAGGTTTGGCCACAGAACTTGAGGAATTTTGAATGCTTCTACCCAGGAAGTGGGTAAACGAGGCTGAGGTTTGGCATCAGAAGGCAAGAACAGTAAAATTTTTCATTCCAGCACATTTCTCAGAGCAGAGATAAGCTGCAGAGATCTGTGATGAGGTTGTGCGTGTTATCAGCTAAATGGTTTTGAACAGACACAGTATCACTTACGTGGAGCACATGGATCTGAACTTCTGAAAAGAGCGAGATTAAAAAGAAATGTAAGGAGGTTTTTTTTTGGACTTCAGTCTTCATCCTGCAGCCAGGATTCAGCAGTCTATGTCTTTATCAAGCCAAGAATTCCCCTCATCTTTCCTCCAGGCCTATTTCTAATGACCCTCAGGCAAGGTGTTACCCGCCTAAGAGCAGCCAAGAGTGCAGATTATTTCCCAGAGTGGAAATAACTCCCTGCAACCTCTCCCAGCCTTTGGCTTCCACCCCTCTCCCAGCGCTGGAGGCCAGAGAAGCAGCAGAGATTTGTCTTTGGCACTGGGAGGGAGGTTTGCTAATGCTCCTCCCCAGCAGGAGAGCTTTCATGCCTGACTTGTGGCAGCTGGACAAGCTCTCAGGTCTGACTGAAGCCTCATTGAGGACAGGGCCACCCTCTGATCGGATAATTTCACCTGCCAGAATCTTCTCCCGTGTTCCAAATCCTGAGAAGCTGGAGAGGCTACGGCTGAGATGCTCCCAGAGCAAGGTCAAGGGGATGTTCCACCATGGACAGGTGTAGAAATTTTCCGTGGATGGCAGGGAGAAGGAACTTTGCAGAGCTGAGATGTTCTAGAAACAAGTGGCTTTATTATTACAAGGGTCGTGGGTAAAGAGGGCTTTGCCTTCAGCCACCAGCCTGGGCTGGAGCAGAGCCCTAAAGGGAGAGGGGGAGAGAGAGAGATAGAAGAGAGAGTAGGGGAAAAAGGGGAGAGGCAAGAGGGCAGAGGGGCAGAACAAGAGAGGAAAGAGAGGAGAGGGGAAGGGCGAAAGAGAGGAGCCAGAGAAGAGAGCGATCACCTTGTTCCAATCCATTCTATCTCTTTTTGTGTGGAATATTCTAATTTACAGTGACCAACCAGCACAAGATACAAAACCTACAAACTTTGCATGCAGCCTATAAGAACTACTACATTACCATGTCATTTTATATTCTAAACTCTATAGACTCCTTTCTTATGCACTTGTTCCCTGATGCCTTTGCAGGATGGAAAGGCAACATTCCTGAGTCTTTTGTTTTTCTGTCTTTCAACCCATCTTCAGCTAATCACCAGCCTCAGCTGAAGGGAACCCCAAAGAGAGAGGGGGAGAGAGAGGGTGTGAGGTGAGGGAGGTAAAAGAGCTAAGAGGAGTAAGAGGAATAAGAGAGGTAAGAGCAAGAGAGAGTGAGGACCTTGTTACAATGCATTCTATCTCCTTTTGTGTTGAATATTCTAATTTACAGTGACCAACCGGCACGAGATACAAAACCTACAGACTTTACATGCAGCCTATGAGAACTGCTATATCACCATATCATCCTGTATTCTAAACTCTAAAGACTACTTTTCTTATCTACTTTTTCCCTAATACCTTGGCAGGGTGGAGAGGGGCTGCATTCTTGGGTCCTTTTCTTTTCTATCCTTCAACCCATCTCCAGCTCATCCCCGTCTTCCTGCCTGCCATGCCTATATCTCAAAACTGGCTTTCATTTCTATTTCACTCACAGGTTTTACATCTGCAGTATTTCTTACCATATAATCATATCCATAAGTCCTTCCTGTCCAATCTTTCCCAACAGAAAGGGAGCAGTGACACCCCTGCAGATCCAGCTCTGAGGGTGCCAGACCTCCATCCCTCTACCAAACCAGCCCTCCTTTATCACACCGACATCCACATCACCAGGAGCCACCTGGGATTCATTTTAAAGGACAATTTCCAACCCCAGATCTTTTCCCGAGGCCGCGGCTCGCGGGGTTGGAGGGCAAACTCAGCGCTGCAGCATTGAAGTTTCTCTCTGAGCTGCAGCAGGGAGATGTTTGATCTTTAAATATCAGACATGAAGTGATGAAACAGCACCACTCCTATTGATATTGTCTCGTGTCTGAGCTGACAAAGTCCTATTCCCAGGTCAGGTTGTAACAGGCTGGATCCCGCTCCCCAGCCGGGGCTCCAGCAGGATTCAGAAGGAATTACAAGATAAAGGAAAGAACAATTATGAAACAGCTTGTTCACATTTCCAACCTAACTTGTTCCAGGGAGCGCCAGGGAAAGGCCTGATCNCGACAACATAACACCCCAAAAAAAAAAAAAAAAAAAAAAAAAAAAAAAAAAAATCACATTTCCATTCTGGTGGATCTGAGGATGATCTCAAGGCTGCTTTGGTCTCCAGACCCAAACCAGCCATTTCAGCTTGTGATGATTTCCACGACTTAATTACATTTCCATTAGTGAAGAAGTTCTAAAACTTCATTTTCACCACTGATGCTTTTTGGCTCCTACCAAAATAGAGAGGGAAAAGTGATTTCCTCTCTGCCTTTCTTTATCTATCTCGCCCTTATGAGACTTTGCTCTTAATTTTAACTCTCTCAAGCTTTTAATTTCTCCTTGAATGGACATTTCTTCAACCCTTTAATCATTTTCACAGCCTTCATCCTAAGCTCCCATGCCCAAACTTTATTTAAGGATGCTGGTTCAGGGTGTTTAAGAGGGGGAAACTGAGCCAAAGGGCTGAAAGATTGAACTGCCTTCCTTTTTTTAGTTCTTTTTAATTGGAAAATAAGCTGAGAGCTCCAATTTAAGTTCTTTTAAGTCCTTTTTGCAAGCTACATCCAACCAAATATTTCTGATTATCAGAGTTCTTCAGCACAGGAACATTTTGTAGCTGAAAAAATCTGAGTCTTCTCCAAGCAGCTCATTTTTGTCCTTCACTTCTGGACTTGTCCATCACCCCACGGACCATCAACGTGCTCCTAAAGCCTCAGTCTGACTCTGGGACCTTCCAGCTGTGCAGAGCCCCACAGGGAATTCCTGTCATGGGGCAAAGGAGGGGAGTTCATCTTTCAGAAACTTCTCTGAGGAACAACCCTCTGCCCACAGATTTCTCTCCCCTCTCTGGAGAGCCCCAGGAACAATTTCCATTCCCAGGGAAGCCCAGCCCTGCTCCAATCTCCACTCCTGATCCTTCCCTTGCTTAAATCTCACCCAGCCCAACATGAACTGACTCGAACTGCGCCAACAGCTAAACCCATTATTGTCTAAAATTTAACTCAGGAGTGACCTGAACTTCTTGCTCCAGAGGGAGGCTTTTAAAATTCTGCAGCTGATCACGAGAACCACCTACACAAACACACCCAGCCCTGCAGCCAGCTCGGAAACCAAGACAACTCCAGCACTGACAGAATAAGAATATCCACCAGAAAAGCCTGACCTGTTTCCTGAACCTCCACCCTGAGACCAGCGAGCATAAATGAGTTTGTATATATATATATA
>VWZU01016806.1:1289-15996 GCA_013397095.1 Sterrhoptilus dennistouni | reverse complement strand
TATAATAGTTAAATAAATTCGTTTGTTTCATTTATTAACCCAAAACCCACAACAGGAGATTTTTCTGGCCACCAGAATATGGGAAGATGGATGGAAGAGGGAGAAGTCAGAGTTGTGTCAGACATGCATTTAGCTGATGCTGACCATGCCAGGAGGGAAACGTTTCTCCTGTGCACTGTTTAGGTGGCCACACTCCTTTTGTGAGGATCAGGGAACATTCCAAAAGAGGTTTGAGGTGTGCCACAGGAGGCAGGACTTTATCAGGCTTGCCCAGGGCAGAGGAGTCAGGAGTTCATCCCGAGGAGTCGTCCTGCAGCCTGACCTCACTCCCATGGGATTGTCCCAACCCCATCAGACCCCTCAGCACAGAGAAGATGCCAGAGAGCTGAAGTTAGCAAAAAAAATCTTCTGGAATTGTGTGGAAAAGCATTTCCAGGTGCTGATCCTGGTCTTGGCTTGACCTGGAATTCACACATCCTCTGGCCAGAACATCCTGCACACCTCACTGGTGGTTGGGCAAGAACAGAATGGAAAATCACTTTTCCAAATCCAAGTTTTCCAAATCCAAGGTTTTTTTTATGTTTTCAGAGAGCCCTGAGGAAAGGAATGGTCTTTGGGAGGGCACCCAAAGCCTTTGGGGTGAGGTGTGGACCCAAGGACTGTTGGCACTCAGGCTCAAATCACAGCTAAACCCGGGCTGGTTTTCCAGATTTCCCACAATCATGGGCAGGTTCTCCTCCTCTGAGATGAGCAGACACTTTTCCACCCAGAGCTGCTCCCTTGGGAACTGGGACACAGCAGCAGAAGCACCATTTGAGGAACAGGAGCCTGAAGTAACCTGCTCCCTCCTCCTCATCTAATTATGGGACAGCACTCAACACCCCACACAGGACTTGGGTATTTTGGGCTTGGTGACTTGTTTGTTTGTTTGTTTTTAAACTAGGAAGTGTTAAAAATAAGAAAACAAAGCACTTTGGAGCTGCAGTTGGATTTGCTGCTTCGAGGTTGAATTCCCAGTATCCACACCCAGCTCCAAGAGCAGCTCCCTGTGTTTTCCACCTCCAGGTGCCCACAGGACACAGTTGCCAGGGCAGGATCATGCATTAGGAGCAGATCCCAGAGTCCTCTCCCCACCTGCAGGCTCCACAATTGCCTGTGCAGCTGCTTCCCTCACCAGAGACAATATTTCCCTGCCACCCACCTGCCTTCGAGAGCCATAAAAAGCTAAAAATACTGTCTGGACTCTGGACTAATGATCCTGCCTGCCTTTGATAAAGCCCAGGCTGCCATGAGGAGCAACCCTCGCCTTCACTTGGGATGGTCACTCCTACCTGACAGCTGCCCAGCTTCAGGGAGAGGTAAACACCCATAAATATTGCCTGGCAAATAAATATTTTGTGAGCACAAAACCTCCAGGAAGCACAAACAGGCACAGAACGTGGAAATGGGCACAAGATGGAAACCTGGATGGTTTTGCTTCCTCTCTCTTTGATGAAAAGGGGTTTGTTTGTGCCTCAGCTCCTTGGCTCTTGGTGCTGTTCCATCATTATCACTTCCCATCCCAGGTATTCAATACCTCGCAAGTCCCTTTAATAAAGTAAGAGAGCAGCACATCAATCTCATTATCTGTTCGCCCTTGAGAAGTTCTCTGACCTGAAACATTTGGTTTGCCACCACCAGAGCAGAGCAGAGCCAGGGAAGGATAATTTCTGCCAGGAGAAGGGCTGTCCCCACCTGCAGGTCCTCTGAGGGGCTGGGACCATCTGCAGCCTTCCTCTAAGCACAGCCCAGAGTCCTCCTCTGCCCAGGAAAGGCTCCTGATTTAGCAGCCAGCCACACAATTACTCACCCACCCGCTTCTCTCAACCTGCCTCCAGCCACCCCCACCAAAATCGATGCAGAAAAGCCACTACAAGCAACAAAAAAAGACACGAGCCCTAATTAACACTCCAAGAGGCTCAGCACAGCCTGGGTCCCCCTCTGCTCAGAGAAACAAGCCCAGAGGGAGAGCAGGTTCCAGTCCCAAGGAAGCTGCTGCCCCACTGAGAAATAAGGAAATGGGGATATTTGCCAGATGGGTTTAGAGCCCTCAAACCTTTCCTCCCTGTCCAGTCTTCTCTGAAGGGAATGGCTTCTGCAGCTCCCCAAGAGCCCAGACAGCCAAGGGACAGAGGACAGAACAATTTCTGTCCAACCTGAGACCTCACACGCCCTCCTCCCTCCCAGTTACAAACTCTCTCTGCTTCAAAAATGAGAATTTGGTTGCTTGCCTTCCTCCCTTGCTGCCCTCACCCTCCAGCCAGAACTGCAGGTAACACCTTACAGGTAAATTCCCTGTGCCTTGACCACCTTTATCTGATTCCATTTCAGAAGGAATCCTTTACTCTTCTGAGCCAGTGTGTGTCCATCCATCACTGGGGCATAAAAGAAATTGGAAACGAGGCTCAGCTGCATTAAAATCCATAAAGGCTTTGCTCCCTGCATGAGTCATGCACGGTGCTGACAGCCCTCACCCTGAGTCCATCACCACCCCAACCAAACAGCTCCTGTTCCTTGTGACAGCCAACCAGGGCTGAGCTTCTTCCTTCCCAAAGTGTCCCTTTTCCCAACTCCTGTTGCTGCCCTGCTTTGCTTTCCAGCACACGAGTGCCAAAATTGGGAAAGCAGAGGGAAAACTGCACTTCTCTGCTCCGACCCCTTCATTCTCTACATCTCCAGACCCAGAGCAGATAAACAAAGCACGGAGCAACTGCCTAAAGGGGTGCTGCAGGGCATCCAAGGGGGTTGATTTCATTTGAATTTCATTTTTCTAATTAATTTTGTGGTTATTTTCAGGTGGAATATAGAATCAAAGGATCACAGAAAGGTTTGGGTTGGGAGGAACCTTAAAGCTCCATCCAGTGCCACCCCTGCCATGGGCAGGGACACCTCCCACTGTCCCAGGCTGCTCCAAGCCCCAATGTCCAGCCTGGCCTTGGGCACTGCCAGGGATCCAGGGGCAGCCACAGCTTCTCTGGGCAACCTCTGCCAAGGCCTCCCCACTCTCACAGAGAAGGATTTTTTTCCTAATATCTCATCTAAACCTTCCTTCTGTTTGAAGCCATTTCCCCTTGTCTTGTCACCCTTGTAAATAAAGTCCACCAGAACCAGCCCCAGAGCTCACACATCCTCATTTAAGGCCTTCTGAACATGCGCAGGAACATGCACATGGAAAGAAAGAAACACTGGAGCCAACGCTTCTACGAGTATTTGACAGCTTTAAGAATCCCAGCCCTCAACCAGGGCATTCCCTTCTCAAACCCTTCCCCGATCACTTCTCCCCCCACACCTTCTCTGGGAGGTTCATCCACCTCAAAGGGGCAGATGCAAGGTCCAAACCTGCTACACCAGCCCAGGCTGGGTGGTTCCTGTGCCTCCCACTCTGTCAGTCATCACTGCACCCAAGGCTGCTGCTCCTCAAACACGGCACCAGGAATAGCAGCTCCCACTGCCCACATAGCAGGATGATCCTGGTAACCAGCAACGCTCACGTCGAGGATGAGCAGGGCTTTGTGCTGTTACTAAATGAGTCGCCTTCCAAATTATTAGCGGCATCAGGAGCTGGGAGCAGATTTCTCAGACAATCAAGATAATTCTGGCTTTTGTAATTTGTTCCAGACAGGGCTGAGACATCCGTACCCGCGCAGAGACTTCGTGCACATCATTTGGCAGCTCCGGGCCTGGCACGCGCTGTCTCTGCCAGTCCCACCCAGAGATCCAGGCAGAGCTGATCCAACTGGCTCAAGAAGCCACCAGGACTCTTCGAGAGTGTTTAATCCAGGCTGGGTGGGAGCCAGAAGGAATTAATTCTGCTCATAAAGGGCAGAGCATGATCCCGTCAAAGCGCTGCGTTGTTTGGTACCAGCCTTTGGGCACTCTTGGTGTTGGACAAACACACAGCATGGTTGTGGTCACTCCATGAGGACACAGCAGAATTGGGAAAGGAGCAGCAGCAAAGGGGCACAGAAAAGCCCTCAGGCCGAGGGAGGTTGGACAGCAGAAATCTCTGACTGGAGAGATGCTGGCGTTTCATAAAACCATAGGCATGCAGAAAAAGGAATTCTCTTTCAAAACTTACTAGAAGGCACCAAGGGGAATCTCTGGTGATGAAAAAGGGACAAGCAGCTCCTTTCTTGGGGTATGGAATTAAACCCTAATGCCCATTAACTAAGATATGATGAAACCAAAAGTCTAAACAAGCTCCAAGACACAACTGAGGACAGACCCTTTGGACATCATGGTTTAAAAGCCTTTTTTTCCTCCCTCAAAAATCCCTAGACATGTGAATTTTGGGAATCAAGGATCAATATCATTTTGTCCGTGCCTTGTTCTCCATCCTTCCCCTCAGCACACAGCCCTTGGCACCAGCTCCATGCAAACCCAGCAGTTCTTTGAGAAAACCTCCCTTGAACTCCAAGAGGAGCAGCTCTGAACCCTCCAGGCCCTGAATCAGAGCTCGTGGCTCCAGCTGAGGAATTCGGGGACGGGACAAATTTGTTCCCAAAGCAACTGTGGATTTCTGAATTTCAACCCAAAACACATTGCAGCAACAGAGTTTAAAAAGTCCCTTTTACCTCCACCTTGGAAAAAGTGCATTAAGATCATCCAGTCCCAGGCCAATTGAGAAACTGCAATTTTGTGTGATTTAGAGCTGCTAATGGGTGATGTCACCACTGGAGCCAATGCAGTCCCACAGAAACGTGGAAATAAAACGAGCAGGAGCTATAAAACGTGTGTTGTTCTCCCCAACAGCAACAAGCCCTTCCCAGCTTTCATGGAGACTGATCCACAACTGGTGGAGATCGCAAGAAATCGGTAAAAAAATCACAGAGGAAACAAAATCTTCCAAGGAGAGCAACCTATTCTTTTCCCAGGCCTTTATTAGCAGCAGATCCACAGGTTTCCTTGGAAGCAAATGAGAAATAGGCACCACAGCATTGCTGGGAAAAGAAACCGAGGGAGTATTTTCTGGAACAACAAACCAAAGCCATTTTGGGCCACTATCTGTTAGACTCGAGTTTAGCTCAATAGGATATTGATCCTGGCTGCATGGAAGGCAGCCCTGATGTATTTCCTGATTAACAAGTTCTGCTGTCTGCTTTTGACAAACAAAAAAATCTCCCTCATTGCAGGTAGATAAAAAAAATTATATTTATCAATAATTCCGGGGTACAGGCATTGAGTAGCCAAAAAAAAAAAAAAAAATTAAAAAAGGTTGGAAAAAGCAGGTGGGAAGGATTGCTGCATGATCACTGGAATATTTACATAAGGCTAAGTTCAATCAATGCAGAGCCTTCCCCCACAGCCTCCTCCAAAACACACACCCAGACTCTGGCTGGCCTTTTTCCTATGGAAACAGAGAACGAGAGCAGAGCTGCTCTTTGCTTTTTCTGGGGCTTAGCTAAAAGCTGAAAATGAGATCAGGTTTTCTGGCATTCACCATTTACCTTCATAAAAATGGGAGCTCGGCAGGATTAGCAGGGACACAACTCTGTGTGGGGTATCATGGAACATTTTCATGATCTTTCCTGCTTACACAGAAATAAAATATAAAAAATTAAAAGTAGAGGAATCAAAATCCCTCTGTAATATTGAAGATCGATGTAAAACTGAGCTTGGGAGCTGAGCACTGCCTGGGAAACATGAAGTAACATTTTCAAGTAGAAATCTTGCACATATGGCAAAGGGAAGCTTTTGATGGAGTAGCAAAATGATATTTCAAAAACTGATGTCCTACCTATCTATATTTATAAGAACGCATTAAGCACTGGCTTCGCACTGTCCTTTTTCATTATTCCCTAATAAATTACAGCTTGATCATTTTTTCGAAACGCAGCAGATCTGAGCCTGCCTTCTACAGAAGTGAAAATGAAGGTGCCCACTAGTGTCACCACCTTGCAGCCCCTCCCTGGAGGGTTTTTCAGCAGGAAATTTCTCGCTCACCAAGCTGACTTTGAAGTCTTGATGTAGAAACGAGGAGGACTTTGTCTCAAATAAACAACCCTGCTGCACAGGTTTCCCCTCTCACCAGGCATGGAGGGGTTCTGGCCACTGAAGGAAACCCAAGGAAGAGGAACTCCAGGTTTCCAGCTCAGCCCCATGGCAACACAGGAGTGAGCTAAGGACTTAATCATGATCTGGGCAATGCACAGCAAAACACACCAGGCTACAGAGAAAACACTAATTCAACCCCCTGCGTGAGGCTGCAGAGCTTTCAGTGCTCCCTCCACCTGGGCTGGAAGGATTCAGGAAAAAGCATCAAACCGAGCTTGAGTAACTCTGTTATTTTCAGCGCCTTCCCCTCTAAAAAAATCGAGCACGAGCACCTCGTTAAACCCAACCCTGGAATTACCAGGATTAGAGGTCTGGATTTCCTCAGTGGGGATGACTCTTGGGCTTGCTGCCGATGAGTTCAGCCTTTTCCACCCCTGCACTGCTGCCTGGTGGGAAGCCCTTGTACGAGACGATTTCAGCAGGGCCCAGTTGGTGTCACCATTGGAAACAGCAGCGGTGACGTTAACAGGATGGCACTTCAAAGGCACCCGCGGGCTTGCAGATGGCGCCGGGGGTCCTTGTTCCAGCTGTCTCATCAAGCTGATATTCCACAATTATTTTCCAGGATCAAACAGTGCTGCAAGGAGCTCCCACAAGGAGCCCAGCACCGGGGGCACCGCGCGTTCCGGGGGGATCCCGCGGCCGGTTCCAGCCCCGACACAAAACTTGGAGTGTCTGGGTTGTAAAATGAAACCAACAAGCTCTGAAGTGTTGTGTTGATGGAGAAAAAAAATAAAATAAAATAATAAAAAAGGAGTTTGAACTGTGTCTAAACAATATGGCTGGGATTCAGAAAAGCTTTTCTGTAGAGCTTGAAGTAGAGAACCACTGGAGTCAGCTGAATTCCAGCATATGCTGGAATGCTCTGCTGTAGGATAAGTTCAACCAATGCCCAAATCCTTTCCAGAATCAAGGCCTTGGTTTTATTTTATCTATTTTTTTTTAAACACAAACAATGGTGTGGAGCTAACTAGAAACCAGAACAGAGCGTCAGTGAGAATAATTGTAGCATCTGTGCTAATTCTCTTTTCATCCTGGTACCCCCTGCTTCTAAGTATGGAAATCTGATTCTCCTTGTACCTCCATTGAAGTTCCTATTGATTAAACACCCAGCCCCAGCAGCAGGAGAATCAAGCCCTGCATATTTATTCTCTTCCTCTTAATACATCAAGAATTCCCTTTGGCCTCTCAAGTGCCGTATCACAGGGCGCCCTGAATGCAAATGGAATTACAGTGATCATGTAGCTAATGAATACATTTGTATATGTATGCAAGCATTTCCCTACTCCACACCACCACTAGGAGCAGGGAATATCCACGTTCACCACACAGGGAAGGAGAGGGAAAGGATGGATATGGGAGGAATATCAACAGCAGGAGCCAGGCTGCAGTTTCTGGGGAGAAATGAACTGAAATCCTTCCAAGATGAAGGCTGCAAGCTCAGGACCTCACGCAGACCTTTGGATCATTTCCCCTGAAGCTTTAAAGCCCGATTTGTAGACTAGAAGTGTCCGTGTTTATGTTTTCATTATCCACCAGCATCACCTTCTATTTATATAAATAGACAGAAACTGCTGCAATGCATAATGTGAAATATTGTCAGCACTTTCAAGGGAGAGATCAGTGATATCATCTCAAACCAGGGTACAAAATGCACACGTAACCTTTTCACCTCCATCCTTAATAAGACATTTTGAATTCTTTTCAAGCGCCTTCAAATTCTTTTGAGAAAATTTATTTTATAGGGGAATAAATTCATTCCTGCAGAAAGTTGGCCAATTTCAGAGGTGTAACAGCTTAGAAACAGGATGCATTTAATTTGTTAGCACACTCCATGTTGACTTCTAAAGCCATCCTGCAACATCAGGAAATAAATTGATTTAAATCAGGTTCAAGTACCAGTGGCAATTAGAGCCTGCAAAGTCACAGAAATGTCAGGAAGCGTCTGGATCAGATACACACTGGAATATCTACAAAGAAATATCCTCAAAAACCACTTTCGAGTTGGTTCAAACACTTGGCAAGTGACTCACTCAGCACAAGAGCCATTCTCTGGATTTACTACAGCCAGAAATTCGGGTTTTTAGCACAATTCCACTCCAGTCAAGCCCAGCCCAACCCAGAGTAAACAAACACCACAAATCAAGGTGAGGGTCCCCTCTGAGCTCAGGGGGAGAAGAGGTCACTCACCCTGTGAGGACCACGACAAAATCCATCACGTTCCAGCCGTTCCTCAGGTAAGAGCCTTTGTGGAAAACAAAGCCCAGAGCGATGATTTTGATCCCAGCTTCGAAACAAAATATTCCAATAAAGTACGGCTCGGTGTCGTCCTGGGAAAAAAAAAAAAAAAAAAAAAAAAAAAAAAAAAAAAAAAAAAAAAAAAAAAAAAAAAAAAAAAAAAACAAAANAAAAAAAAAAAAAAAGGAAATTAAAGGAGTCAAGGTGATATCCACATTCCTGCTCTGATAACCAGCCCTCTAAACAGCTACAGGCACCAACTTCACGCCTTTTCCACTCTTTGAACAGAGCTGAAATTAGAAGGTTTGGGTTTATTGGAGCTAAGCTTAAAGAGGAATTTTGTTGTTATTTCTCTGAAATTAATTTTCTTTACAAATTGGGAGTTCTATTTGCCTTCATCCTGATGGTTTCACGCCACATTTTCCACCTCTACGGAACGTACTGGGGGGAATTTTGATGTGGAAATTTCGCTCTAAGGGTACATTTAAATCAGAGATGACAGGTTCTGGAGTTATTGAAATGGAAGATGCTCCACAATTTTTCCAGGAACCTGAACCAAGAGAGTGTCTTGGGAAGCAACAGTCAGCACAGCAAGCCTGACAGCACTGACAGGAAATTATTTATTTATCATTTATTCCATCAGTTCTTCCTTCGCTCCTTCTCCTCCATTTTATCAATTTTCACAGCTGCAGCCTCATTTGTTTTCCTTTCACTGGGGATTTGGTTCAGGGAGGAATCCCCAGCCCCTCTCATGAGCAGCAGGAGCACAAGATTTGTGTTTTGGGTCCATGGTGCAGACTGACACATCCCCTGGGATCACAGATTCGTGTCCCTGCTCACTACAGAGAAAATCAAGCTCAGTCTCTACAGTTTTACCAAACCTTTTATCCCACCCCTGCACCAGATCTCTCAGGATTAGACTTTATTGACAGGAGTTTCAACATTAATTCAGTGCCAAATTGAAGCATTCACATTTGGAAGGAGGATTTGGGCAAGAAACGAGAACAAAGCAAGAGGTAAAAGCAATGGGCATCAATTTCAAGAACTTCTTCATCAGCTTTGGCACCAGTAACCAATTTCCAAATGTCCCTTAGGTCCTGGTTCTCAGTTGAATTCAATGGAAGTAAAGCAGCTCTACTCAAAGAAGAAACAAATTTCCACACTGAGAGATTAGAAATCTCTTTTCCAATGGCTTTGGCATTTCTGGCCACCAGAACCAAAGAGCTGAGCTGCTGTTTGAGGCATAGTTGTTCGTATTTTGAAATTCTCCCAATGACAGTAGGGGATTGATTGTTCTCTGATGGAAAAAGAGCAAGAATGTTGAGGTTTGTGGCCCCAGAACCAAGGAGGAAGCAGGTCTGACATGAGCACAGCAACTCCTGCTCAGCCCTGGCACAGACCCACACTTTGGGACAGAACTTCCTCCAGAAATGAAGGTTTTCACCCCTAAAAGTTGGGCCTGCTCAGCCTCGAGAATTGATGATTAGAGGGGCCCTCAGCCCTGGGTGTCCCTGGGTGTCCCCATGTCTGTCTTTGTGTGTCCCTGGGTGTCCCTGGGTGTCCCTGTCTGTCCCTGGGTGTCCCTGGGTGTCCCTGTCTGTCCCTGCGTGTCCTGTCTGTCTCTGTCTGTCCCCATGTCAGTCCCTGTGTCAGGGAGGGCAGGACATCCCCAGGCTCTGCCCCAGACCCACCAATGGCCCCAGAGCCATGAGCAGGGACTGAGCCCAGCAATTCCCCTGCACAGGAGGCACAATTTCCAGTGTTCAGTGCCCAGCCCTGAGCAGAGCCCAGACAGGCTGTGGGGTCCCCCTCACTGGGAATATTCCAGAACCATCAATCCTGTGCCCTGTGCTCTGGGATGGCCCTGCTGGAGCAGGGAGGTGGCCCCAGATGACCCCACAGGTCCCCTCCAGCCTGGCCCACCCTGGGATCAGTAACACAACAGCACAGCCCTCCCAGGGAGGCTTGGCTGGACATGGCCCAGCTCAGCAGGTCCACCAGAGAGCTCCAATCACTCAGGATCCCTCCAAGCTGCTGGAAAATACAACCCTTGGAGAGGCTTTTCCATCAGCAGCTGAATTTGAGTTTTGTTCCCCATATCCCTACACACCTCACTGGGAACAGCCCTTCCACATATTTCACCTTTCACCCCGTGTTACCTCTACTCCCCTCCACCTTTCCCACCTCACAGCTCCACCTCCCCTGCCCCTGTGCTGAGGTGACAGTCACCTGTGGGGACACTCACAGGGAGAAAAGCAGAGCAGGGGCCTGTTAAACTCTCACTGGGCTCTGGCTGAAATGGAGAGGAGAAAATGAAAACCCAACCCTCAAAACCCCAAAGAGGGGTTTGCACAAGCAGCAGCACCTCCAAGCCTCCTGTCCCTCAGTGATGCTGCTCAGAGGACACAGGAGCCACCACTGCCCGACCTCCAGCTGCCAATCCCAGAGCTGTTCACCCACAGAGAATCAGGAACAAAGGCCATCGGTCCTTTTATGACCTTCAACAGAAATCCTACAATACACATCTTCCAGCAGCTGCTCCACAGCCAGAGCTGGAGTCATCCCAGGGCTCCAACCCAGCACAGAAAAGAGGGAATAAGGGGTCAGAAATCATCCTGTGTGATTCCAGGAGAAGTTCCTTACAACTCCTCTGCCTTCCCTCATGGCCACAGGAGCCCTGTGACAGCCCCAATCCACCTGTTCTTCAACAAACAGCTCCTGGTTCCACAGCACCAGATAATGTCTGCACACAAAGGCCTCCCCAGCCCATCCCAAATTCCCAACCCACAACTACTCGCATGCCTCTAAAAATAGCTCCTCTAACACACACCAGAAAAGCTACCTTTACCCACATCCACTCCTCCACATTACTCCCTCACTTCCTTGAAGCCTGGTATCTACTCCAGACTCTGCTCAATCTAGGTCAGGTGCCTGATGAATACAGCTCCCAGCTTTAAAGAGCCAGGCTCCAGGTACTCCAGGGTTTGATGGGATGCTTCCCATCTTCCCAAAGATTGAGCTCTCAGGAAGTGGGTCAAAGGAGTTTTTTGTCAGCTTCTAGGGAAGCAGGCAGGCTCACAGATGGATTTGGGTATTCATTACAAAGGAAAACTCTCATCTGTAGGGTTGGCAGGGGAGCAGCTGGGGAAATAAGAGGCAAAAGAAAGGGTATCTTTTCTAAAGCCTGCCTAAATTTACACTGATTCAGCCCAAGAATCAGGGCAGTAGCAACAAGATGAAAAATAAAATTTACGCCCCACTGGGGGACAGGTCCTGCAGCTGAAAAACAAAGGATTTGCCTTGACTGATGGAAAGAGGGAATGACACAGGTAAGGCAGCACTGAAATGGCCCTGCCTCAGCTCAGAGTCCCTGCTGGGACATCCTGAAGCCCCTTGAGAGCCCCTGCTCGGGTTCCAGAGGGGCAGAGCAGGTGAGAGTGAGGATCTGTGTGCGTACTTGGAAGGAGGGCAGAGAATCTGGGCAGCAGCCAGAGCTGTGCCAGCAAGTTGTTTGCTGTGGACACACAGCAGAGCTTGAGACGGGGCCAAACACACATTTAATCAATACGTTTCTGATCAGAAACAACTTCTGAGTCTGGAAAGTCATTACCACTCCTCCTTCACGTCCTAGTGTCTTTCCTTGGCCTTCGGATGTGACAGCCTGGAGAGGTTTGGGTGTGAAAGGCTTTTGTTCATGCAAAGGTTAATGTGAGCAGCTCACATATCACTGCTCTAAGTGCCTGTGGATGGGAGAGAGCATTAAATCCATTAGTAAATTGCCAGAGCTGTCACAGTGAAAATCTGGGGAAAGTTATGTTCTGTCCTCACATCCAGAACACCCAGGGGAGCCGAACACCCCGAGCCTGCAGTGAACACCCCACAGACCCCTGGGCTGTCCAACAGAAGGGGCAGAAAAGAGATTTCCTGTCCTGCAAGTTCTGAAATCATCACTGTCCTTCTGGGAGAGGTTTTTTCCTCATGGAAAACTGAGCGATCAAGAAGGAGACAGGGAGAGAAGGTGTGGACAGCCAAGAGCCTCATGAGCGAGGTTTCCTACAAAGCCATTTAGGGCTGGGAGGGGATGGGAAGCTCCCACTCCCACATTTGGAGCTCTCACCAGCAGTCCCTGGGCTGCTCAGAACAGCTCCCTCAGCACCTCTGCAGCTGGCATCACTCCAGTGTGTACAAACAATGCAATATTTATTGGGATAGAGGGACGCTGACTCCACTGGCTCCAGGGCTGGGTGGGGATGGACAGGGGCAAACCTGTCCCACTGGACAATTCCTGATGTGAGAGAAACATTCCCAGACTTCCAGCTGGGAGCAGGACAGAGCCTTGGGGTGGTCAGTCTGCTGCTGGTGGGAGGATGAGTTTATTCCTCTGTTTGATGATGGAGGACCTGAGCCAGTCCTGCAGATCACCCCTAAATGCTCTGATCACCCCTAAATGCTCTGATCACCAGACTGGTGCTTGCTCAGAGCCCTGGTCTTGACCAGAATTTCCAGCCCAGAGACAAGGAGTGCCTTTTTGTGTATACAGAAAATGGGGAGAGAGAGAATCCTCCTAACTCAGACACTGAAATCTTGGAATGTTGCGTGTACTGAGACATGAGCTCAGTTAAACCTGCCTGAAAATAACAGGAGCACTGCAGGATCAAATCCCGGGTCTTGGGGAGATAAATAGAGGAAATTTTTGATTAAAAGACAAAAAATAATTAAAATGTTTGCTTGGGCTCCTTCATTTTTTTCTCAGTTTTAACAAGCGGACAATCTTGAATATTTTTTTTCTTTCAATCTGCAGAACAAATTATCTGGGCAACTTCAGATTTCCATCAACAATTCTACCGACATCTCCCAGTCACAAAAAGCTTGTGATGTGCACTTCATATCCTTAATACCTGATTAACTCTTCACTGATGATCTCCAGTTTGGAGATTTTCTTGACTCTAAATTAAAAGAACAAAGGGGGGAAAGCCATACCCATTAGCCATTACCCAAAAAAAGACCAATTCCATTCCTGCTAAAGACAGCAATAAAGCACCTGCTGTTCTGCATGGACTTAGAATTTGGCTGAACAAACCTGTAAATGTATGGGAACATTTCCCCACTGTGGTTTAACACAGATTTGTAACATTTTCAATGAAACAACTTCCAGTTTATAGAAGTAAGAGGAGAATTCTGAAGAGGTTTCACTTTGAATACTAGAAGACAGGTTTTTCTTACTCACAACGCTTATTATCTCCAGCTTAGGTTGAAAATAAAAAGTGTTTCATGACTTGTAAAGGTTCTCAGTGTTGCTCTATGAAAAATTGCTTTATACTTCAGCATTAGGGATGTGCTGTAGTTAAAATCACTTCAGGATATCAGGATTAAACATAACAGTGTTTGGGACAAAAAATCAGGGGTTAATTCTTCCTTCCACTCCAAGGCAGAGCCAAGAGGGCAGAGATTGTGCATTTAACTCACTCAGCTCTCTCACACTGCCAGTGCCCCTCTTTGGAATGATTTAGGCAGGATCTGAAGGTGTGTGTGTGCTGTAAAATGGAATTAATACACTGGCAGAAAGGACAATAAAATGCCTCTAGGGCACCCTTATTAAATGGAGGGATACAGAGAAACAAAACCAACATGAACCAAAGGATTACCAAGCCAGAACATCCCCAAAACTGCTTTTCCCCCTCATCAATCTGTATGTTTATAACCACGGAGGGCACTTTCCCAACTCTGTCCTGGCTCTAAACCTGTGCTTTGCTCACAGCCCCAAGGCCAAAGCCCACAACGGCAGGTTTAATGGCAGAAAGATCTACATGAAATCACAGATTCGTGTTATCCTCGTACCTTCTTAATTAAAAATAATTCCAACAGAGAGAAAACGCAGGAGGGCAGCCAGCAGGAGTGAATCCACTCCCAAACCAGCACCAAATTCTGACCCTGACCCTCCAGAATTCTCACTAACACACTTTTTCCTGCTTGTGGAGAACGAGATTCTGAGAGTTGCCTACTGGTTATGGACCATCCTTGGAAATTGCAGCAGCCACTGTTCAGAGGCTCTCGTTTCTGGCAGCGAGCCTAGTGTTATCTTTGTTTGCATAATATAGAATCTACATGGAAAACACATATGGATCCACATTTATCCATCCTTTGAACATGGACCAGGCTTAATGCGTTTAGGCATGCAAGACATTCCAGAGCATTGAAAGTAGGAGAAAAATCAATCAAACCAAGAATTACACAGTTTTCCTACAGTGATGATAAATGGGAGAATTATTTTTGAAGCTATTCTTCTATTTTCTTTTGAAATAAGGTAATTGGGCTCATTACCATAAAGCCTGCGGGTAAATTATTTTTTTCTGGAAGCTGGTTGCATTTTTTTTTT
>VWZU01016805.1:813885-844375 GCA_013397095.1 Sterrhoptilus dennistouni | reverse complement strand
TTTTTTTCTTCTTCTTAGCACTCTGGATGGATTCTAAAAAGTGGTAATCCCAAGTGCTTAGGGATCTATTGAAACACTGTGAACAGAAATGCACCTATTGATCTTGGTCTTTGGGTTGTGGCTCAGACCTGAGAAGAGATCCTTAACTGCCAGTTTAGGATGATGTCCCACTTTAAGCTCTGAGAATCTGAGCATCATTTTTCCATCTTTGAATCGCTGGTTTGGGCTTTACCTGTGCTGTTTATATCCAATAACTGTTTTGAGAGGCTTTTGGAGAGTGATGTATTTCCATGCTCTGTCCACCTGGAAGAGCTCAAAAGGAGAAGATTTCAAAGGGAACAGAAAGGTGGGTGTGGTTTTAGACTGCTGAAGTATAAAGCTAATTCCTTGTTTGTGACAGGACAGAAGGAAAATTGCACTTGATTTTTTGGTGAGATTAGGAAGTGCGTTAACTGTTGGTATCCTAACCTATACTGTAAATTGTTCTAAATGCATAAATGAGAGGCAGTTTTAAAAATAGTGGGGGTTTGCGATTCCTCTGTGTTTGCCGAGTCTGTAAATAGCAAAACAATTTGATTTGCTTGGCTCTGCTAGACCTAACTGAGAATAGGTTGGAAATTTTTTTCAAAACACCTTTTATCAGAAAGCTGAATTTTCTACTAGATAGTTATTCTGTGACAAAGTGTAAGTTTTCTTTAGTAATTGAAAATATTGTAAAAATGGAAATATTTACTATCCAGGAAGAGTATTTTCCAAAGAATTACACTATTAGGACCATTAGCTAATGACTATGAGCTGCCAAGTTCAATAACCACACACACATATATGTATTATTTTTAGATAAGGTTGTATATGCTAAGAAATTGCCTGTGAGCTAATGGTAATTGAATTATGTTATTATTGCATTAGGGTTTTACCCGTACTGACTGGGGCAGAACTCCAACTTTCCCTGCGTATTCCAGGTTTATAGGCTTAGCTACTTGCTGCTGCAAGAGAACTACTATTGCCAACTGTTAAATTGTACCGAAGAAGTTGTAGCTATTTGACATAGAGGGCTGACAGATATAGGCTACTTGATGACACAAATGTCTTTAAAATATTTCTCAGATTCCTTTTTTCTGTGAGGCTTTTTTGTCTTGTGCTGCAGTAAAGAATATGCTTGAAAGTGTTCTGCATCGTGGCTCTGGCTGGTTTGGCAGAAATGTGTCTCTTCCCGCACGCACACAGACTGGATCTGCCGGACGACTTGGCAGCTCAGTACTAATGCCCATCGAGTTGCAGCCTACTATGGGAAACGTTTAAGTGTGAACATGCCGGTTATGAGTTTCTGCGCTTTCATGGGCAGCAACTTGGCGGTTTGTCTGAGGGTGTATGTGCGTGCATTTCTGTCTCTGTGCCCTCAAAGACCTTTCTCTTTTACTTTTGCCCCGGTGTGTTCCCGCGAAAGAGACAGCCTGTGCATACTTTCACATGGTCATCGTCCAAGCAACTCGGGAAGGATCTGGTACTAACCACTCCTCCCCTCGTTCTGTCTCTCTCCTATTCCTTTCCGACCCACATCTCCCACTTCTTCCTTCACCCACCCCGGCGCTGGCGCCCGCTTCGTGCCGTCTCGCTCCCGCGGCCCCGCCCGCAGCCCGTAGCGCCCGGCCCTCTCGGTCCCTAAAGTCCCTGGGCAGCTGTGACCGAGCCCGTGGCCCCGCCCCTTCTCCCGGCTTGTTCCACCATTCCCTCCCAAAATTCCATCTCCCCCTCTGAAGGAGGNCCGCGCCCCAGGAGAGCGGGCCGTGCCCGGCGGTGCCGGGGGCCGGGTCAGGGCCGCCAGGAGGCACAGGGAGCTCTCGAAGAGAAAGACAGGCGGCGGCGAGCGGGGAGACGATCAGGCTTCCGCCGCTGGCCGCTCCCGAGCCCCTCCGTCCTTGCCCGCGTAGCCTGCGGCCCGTGGACACCATGGCCGGCGAGATCGAGGATCTGAACAGCCGGGAGGCTCAGACCGTCTGCGACGGCCTGGGACGCTATGAGGACACGCTGCGGGGCGCCGTCCGGGACATCCATGTGGACATCCAGCTGTTCAAGCAGGGGGTAGGCCGGCAGGTGGAGGAGGTGCTGCGCCTCGCCAGCCCCTTGGCACACGCTGTCTCTGAGCTGCAGCAGGAGAACCTGCGCCTGCGGGTACAGCTGGAGCGCCTGTCTCGGCAGGTGGAGGCCCTGGGCCGGTCGGCGGGGCTGCCGCAGGACTGGGTGAACGAGGCGGCCGTGGGGCCCGGCTCGCCGGGGCAAGGTTCGGCCGACGACACATTCTCCAGTCGTGCCAAGCTAGCGGTCGCTGGCCGGAGCCAAGTAAGCGGCCTGGGAGACGGCAGGAGGGAGGGCCAAGGGCATGCATAAGAGGATACTTCACGACTGTTGCCAGACTGCGTTGGCACGGGGTAACGTTTAAGGACACGGGGTTCCTCTTCTGCGGCGCTGGGTCAGTGGTAGCTAAACTCGCACAGATGTAGTCAGTCATTCCTCCCAGTGATAAAACTTCCTGCAGTGTAACAGAACGTTGTAACGCGTGGTGCACAGAAACACCACTTAGTGGAAAGCTCATCTGGTACTGAGATGTTTTATGTAATCCTTTTTCAGTGTCTGTCTCTGCGAGAAGAGTTGAGAGTTCCTGTGCAAACCTTGATGCCAGGAGAGTACTACTGGGCAGTACGCTGTGATTTGGTCACATAAAACTGGGGTACCAGAGACTTGGCTTTCACAGATGACAGCTTGTTTAGACAGCTTGTTTAGGTCCTCTTGGTTAAGCATGTCTTGAGGGGGGTTTAAGACTGTTGAAGCTTAAAAAACTGGTCTGTGGTCTATCCAGACTTGGGGTTAAAAAGTAAAAGCTTGGAAATTAAATTCACTAGAATTGGGAATGAGCAGAGTCTGTATTGCATTCCTGCCCTCTTCATTCCTACTGACCCGTGAATGGGGACATTGGGCTTTCTACCTCTGGGTAAATTAAAAGGTAAAGCAGCCGTTTGATACATTGTAGAAACTGCCACTTTTCCCCCCATGTGAAAAAGGTAAACACCATCCATACAATTTATAGACTGCTTCCTTTCTGTTCTGCGGAGCTATCCACGCTTGCTTATATTGCAAGGAATGGGTGTAAGCTGGGTGATACGGAAGGGACAAGGGATTGTTGTTCCTAGTTCCATTTCACCGTCTAGTATACTTCCCAGTATGAAGAATCTTGCGTCAATGTTACGGTAGTGTCCAGCTTTAGGTATCCGTGTCCACGTTAAAGCTCAGTATGAGGTTTTGTTTGTATGAGTACCCTCCTGCTTTGCTTTGAGGGTTCAGGGAAGATCAATTAGGTGCTGATCATTCTTCAGTGCCCTCCCAACAATTTAGGTTGGAGAAGTTCCCAAGTTAGCAGAGCTGACCAAAAGGGAATTTCAGTACTGAGAACTATGGGAGGTGCCGCTACAGCTATACACACCAAATTTGTGCAGTGAAAACATGAATTTGTGGGTCAGGTTCTGATGTGGCTGCACACAAATGGCAAAAGAGCGAGCTTTGGTTGCTGTGCCAGTCACCTGCGTTCTCTGTAGTGAACACTGTTCCTTCAGTTGATTCCAGTTTCTGGTTATATGACCAAAACATTTCAAATGGAATAACATAAATGGCACTGTGTATGTTTTCAGAAACACGAATATCTGTGGTAAAACTGATGATGCTTTTATCTTAGTAAATACTTCTATGTAAGCGTGAGATATGAGAAGCAAATAATACTGACCTGGAAACAGTAGCAAATCAAGATGAGCTCTTTTGCTCCCAAAAAGATTTATCACTTGAATTCTTTTTTACTCTGTGGTCGATGCAGCATTAATTAGATACTGGAGATTCTGAGCGTCTTTGGTATCTGAACCATTATTTTCTAATATTGCTAGATTTTTTCATGGTAATTTAATTGGGAAGGAAAAAATGAATCCAGGGAGTTCCAAGCATAGTTCAGAAGTAAGGACACAAATCTCCATTTAATTTTAATCTGGGCAGTTTCTGCTATGATGTCCTCGAAAGCTGTTATACAGTGGTCTAAAAGCTGGTTTAGGTGGAATTTTAAGTGGCCATTAGCCGTTCTGATTCGGAGGTGAGTCTTCCTGTTGTTTTGATACCAGCCTTCAATTCAGCTCTCTTAACTAGACCAGAATCTTGAGAGCTGCTTCCACAAAGGTGGAAAATAGGAGATATTTGAAGAGTTAGTTTTGAAATATCTGGATCGTGGAGCCATACCTGAGCTACTGAGCACTTATAAAAGAAGAGTTTTGATCTCTTTTTTTTTGTTGTTGTTGTTGATCTGATTTTACATTTTGGCAGGAGCTTTGCAAGTTATGATATTTCCGTAGTTTTTGTGATTGAGTGTGATGCCTTTGTTAAGAGGGAGGACTAAAAGTACTTTAAGGGTGTACTGTTTTAAAACTGTCAGAAAAGTTTCTGTATAACTTGGACAGACGGCTGCAGAGAGTCTGCCTGCAGTGGTCAAAGCCGCAGAGAGAGAGATAGCTGGCTATGACCACCTATGAAGGTCTAAACAAGTATTTCCCATTGGCTCCCTGGTGACCCAATGGCACCCAGCAGTTAGTCAGCCTGTGAGTAACTGCATAAGAAGTGACTCGGGTGTACATAATGACCTACGTATTTCCAGCAAAGATAAGCTTAGAGAACTGGGGTTGTTCAGCCTGGAGAAGAGAAGGCTTCAGGGAGACTTCATTTCGACCTTTGAGTACTTTAGGGGGTTTACAAAAAGGAGGGTGAGGGACTTGTTTTTGTACAGGCAGATAGCAACAGGATGAGGGGCAATGGTTTTAAACTGGAAGAGGGTGGGTTAGATTGGTTGTTAGGAAGAAACTGTTCATTCAGAGGGTGGTGAAGCACAGGTTGCCCAGGGAAGTTGTGGATGACCCATCCCTGTCAGTGTTTGAGGCCAGGTTGGATGGGCTCCTGAGCAACCCAATCTGATGCATGGAATCCCTCTGCGTGGAAAGGGGTTGAAACAGGGTGATCTTTACTATCCCTTCTGACCCAAACCTTTCTGTGGATGTACTTCTCCTAGATAAACAGCATTTCTAGAGCCGATGACTTTTATTGTGACCCTTGTGGTAGCTGGTGGTTTTATGAAAGACACTGAATGACTGAAATCTCTCATTTGAGAGAGTAGTATCATTTGTGTCTATCATCCTTCTAGAAATTGACCTTGTTGCGGACAAAATCTTGAAGACATAAGACATGCACCTTAGAGGTTCAGCGAGGACATAACTGATATTTCTTTTGTTTCTAATCTTGTGATCTGGCGCTTACTTTTTCTGAACGTGTTGAGTTTTTGCCACTGGCTTGCAATAATTGCAGCTTCCGGTTATGGATCTCCAAAGTATAACTTCTTTGCAGCAAAGAAGGAATTCCAGTAGCCCTACAACTATGGAAAGTCTTATCGTCATCCATTACGTGGAGATCTCTGAGCTACACAGAGATTAGTTCTACAAGCAGGCTTGGATAAGGCATCTGAAATATTAGTGTTCACTTTCTTTTCTTCAACTTGACCAGTTCTTCGTGTTGTTGTCACATGAGTTGTACAAATGAGTGCTTTTTATTATGAAGTACAGATATATGTGGTTATCACTCTGCTATTTATAATCCATGTGACCACCCCTGATAGAAGTGTTGCTAAACACATGGGTTTGTCAGAATCTTGGCATCTCCAAAGTGGATTTTGAAAGTACTTCAGCCTGACACCACTAAATGCACATCAGAATCTGATCCCACTGTTCTGTCAGCACGTGGGTCTTCTTCCCCATCCTCCAGCTTGGTATCAGTTTCTCTTTTGGCACCGTTAGCCAAACCGTAGCGGTCGGGTTTGCATGAAATAAGGTAATGCGGCACTTGTCATTGCATTAGAAAGCCAGTTCAGTGTGTAGAATGCTACGTGACCTTTGCAATGACTATGTCGTTTGACGATTTTACTCACCCACACCTCCCCAGCTTATAAAAGTAGATTGATGTTTACAGCCTGCACAGGCATTCTTCACATTCAGGTCATAATGGCTGACATGAATGGCTAAACAGTTCTAACTGTATACCATGGGTACATTCTAGGGAGCTGCATTAGCTATGCTTTACATTTCAGTTGTGAATATGGGCAATAATTGTTGACTGGGATCTCAATTGCACTAAATGCAGCAATAAAAGCTCTGAAGTCCTGACTCTGCATGGTTTCTATAACTAGTATTTGTTGTAATTCTCTCAATCCTGGCAGCTAGTGATAACTGAATGTATTCTCACACAGTACCATTTTCTTGATAAATACAAAAGTTTCAAAATAGTTGGGTTTTTTCCAGAGTTTAAAACATGTGGATGCAACTACACAATCAATGAGACTTTTTGTGAACTGTGTGTTGGAGAATTTCTCACTACTAATTGTAGCTCCTGCTTCTTGGAAACTTAACTGCAGTAATCATGCATCCGTGAAGCAGTTTTCTTCTTCCTTTAGTTATGTAGCCAAAAATTGCGCAGTTTCTCGTGGTTTAATGTGCCGCTTCGACCCCCAAAAAAACCCCGGCCCAGCCAGCCAAAAAACTCAAACAAAACCCAAAAAACAAAACTGCAACTTCCCACTAAACCCATGAAAAAAAATTCCTGGCTGATTTTTCTGGCATTATATTGACAGACATTATGAGGAAAATTTATACTTTTCCCAGAAAAAAAGTTATCCTTACAGAAGCTACAGATTATAATATAATATGTAATGTCCTAGGACTGGATTTACTTTGTAATGCTTGTACAATATGTTTTCACAGTGTAATTTCTTTCTGCAGCAAATAGAAAAAAAATGCAGAGCAGTATTCCAGGTAATCTCAATCAATTTCTCCACTGTTACACAAAGTCTTCTGTTTATCACCATCACAGTGGATGGTGATACCTTTATCTAATAAAAGATAACACCTCCTAGGTGCTTGGGGTCTGTTAAGGAAAAGTGTGTGAAGATTGATTTAAGTTATGCATTAACCAATGTTTTGTATGCAGCCTTGGCTCCTGGGGTTAGGTAATTGTTCCTTTCTTATTTTGAGGTCACTTGCATGAGGAAGATCTATTCTTGGCAGGTCTTTCTGGATACTCTTCTCACTTTTGTTGCCGTTTGAAATTTAGTTGCTGTGTCTGTCTGTTCTGACAGAGCGTAGACCTGGATGACCACCAGAAACCTGAGTTTAGAAGAGTGCTTAGTTCTTCCATCATTGAAAATGGGCATCGATCTTCATCATCAGGTAGGAACAGGGCATGAAATGAAGTATCACTGCCTGTAAAGTACACGATCATGTCAGTCATAGAGCAAATCTCACATTTGGGAAGGGTTAGAATTTGCTGTAGTTTCAGGATGGATATTGTCCTGTGGCACCGACACTTTATTTCATAATTTCGAGTTTAATGTTAAAACTTTGGCTTTACTGTAAAGCATGTGCTATAGTGTTTCATAAATTAGAGGCTATTACTGCTGCATTAATTTGAGACACGAGTGATAAGGCCTGCTATGCTGGGTGCCATTGTAGTCTTGCATCCAAAACATCTTGCAAGTCACCCCTCCGCTTCCATCATCCTTCAGCGGAGGAAGGACTTACCATCTCCAGTTTAGAGAAAGTCACACAGTGTTTTGTAAAACCATGAAAAGAACAAAAATGCTGCTTCCTTAACTGGGGCAGGAGATTGGGAGCGAGGGCTGCACAGAGGAAGAGAAGCTCACTGAATGCAAATGCTAGTATATTAATGATCTATAGACACTGTTCCTGCTGAGATTCACGTAGAGTAAGTGTGATGCCTGCTAGGATCACTTGCACTAGGGTTGTTTCTGCTACATAGATGGTACAATGTTTCACAGGGGATTAAGTCCAATGACTTGTAAAATGTTGCCTGGACATTGGCTTGTAACTTTGTTACAAATCTGCAAGCAAATTTTCTGCCTCTCTCCCGTTTCTTATTCAGGTCAGCCAAAAGTCACTCGTGAACTGACCTGTTTTCAGATGTCGGAATCTTCTTCCCCTGAAGCCCATGCCCCTGCAGTCACCTTACAGATGCCCCACCTTCCTGTTACTGCAGTAACCAGGACATCTGAGAAGTTTTCAGGAGAGAACATCCGTCCAACAGGAACAACTAATACATCTTCTTGCCTGCTGGGACAGGGCAAGAGCACAAATACAGTGGGAGTGAAGTCTTCCAACCAGCCAGGTAAGAGAGAAAAATAACATGCTGAAGCTGCATCCTGCTTCCTTTCTTCAGCTGGTGCTGTGAATATTGTTCTGTGACCTAGTGGTAACTGTGAAACCTTGCTTTTATGGCTAAATATTCCATTGTGGGACACTCCAGTTTGGAATACTGTGGGTCCTAGCTGGAGCTTTCGGCTGTAATGCCACATCCGCAGACAATTTTTGTGTCTAATGTAGTTGAGTTTTTAGTGAAGCAGATACTCCAGCATAGTTAATGAATTCAGTAAGTTACCGAATCTCTTAAACGTGCCCAGCTCTTTTAATTAAATTTGTAGACATTTTTAGTGCTTTGAGACTGGAGGCCCTGTGAGAAGTTAGGCAGCTATTTGGCTAACAGGTTCCAATAGTCATCTGGAGGAAGGAATAACTGACAGCAGTCTGACACATATACAAACGTCAGTGATTGCAGAATCTTAGTTAAATTGAAATTGAGTTAAAAAAAAATTTCACATTGAAGCCATTCATCCTTGGCTGTGACACTTACAAATTGGACTTTATATATGGGTCAGAAATTATAGCAGGATACCAGATGGGATTGCTAGCAAGAGATAGGGATTATTTGCAGATGATTCTTTCAATTTTTATCTTACTAAAGCTGAGAATGTAGCAAACACTTCCTTTGTCTTTTTTTGTGCTGATAAAGTGAAGGACTGGAATTCAATTACAATGAAAACAATGGATTCACCTGCCACTGGAGGTGACTGTTCCTATCTGCATGCCCTTATGCAACAAAAATTGAGAGTGATTCCATGCCCTTTGGGGGTTCAGATCTGAGCGTGTAGTTTTCATTTTTAAGTACATGGTAATATTAATATTGCTAAGAAGTGTATATAGACTCATGGAATCATGAACACTTGTTCTACTCCGTCAGATTCTCAATCAGCTCAAAGTGAGGGGTACTTACTGTTATTTGCACAGTGATGTACCTGTGTACTTTTAGGCAATCTCTGCAGCGGAAACCATAGATGCCAGAAAACTTCGAGAAATCAGTTGCTGGTTTATGCAGCAAGTTTTGGCTTTAGGATGTTCAAACTGGGCAAGACAGCTCCATTCTTCTGCAATTATAGAGCATAGCTGGAGTCCAGAGCTGAACCCTAAAAGGCAAAGCACAAAAGATGGAACCTCAGGGGTGGAGGGAGGAAGCTGCAAAGTTGGTTTTAAGCCACATTTGCAACTTCGAGTCTGTTCTACTTTACAAACTAAAATGTCTTCCTGGTAGAAATTAGGGTTAACCCTAAACTCCCCAGGGCTTGTCTGCTAGAATGACTTTTGTGCAAGCACCACTTATTCCTTTAACTGAAATGTCAGTGGCAGTGTGCCCTCCTCTGAGGTATGCGCAAGGGCCTGAAGTGATCTGACCTTCTGAGTGCAGTTTTATCAAAGACATCCTCTCAGAGTCCTTTCTGGTACGCTTACACTACCCTCACTGCAGTGCAATAATTGTACAGAGGAATTGAACTGCTGGGGAAAATCCTTCCCCAGCTTTTAGCTCATATGGAAGTTGGGGGCCTGCCACTTTACAGTGTGGTGGCTAAAAATCTATGCGTGTCTATCCATCACAAAGCACATGAGGAAAATTCCTGCGCTAATGCATCTTTTCTGTTTTTGTATAGAGAATGCTACTTCTGTCACGAAGTCTGTCTCAACCGTGAACTACGGGCTGCATAGTGGAGCCAAAACTGGAGAAAGGTATGCATTTTTGATGACATTTTGTTAGGCCATTGTGATCAATATAGTCTCAAGGGACAGGTGTTCTGCTGACTTGGAAAACGGGTGAGTCCCAGATGCTGTTTTCTAAGCATTGAATGTGTAATTGTATATTGATCAACTTGCCCCATAATCTCTTACATTAGCGTAGGTAGTTCATTTAATGAATGCACTATGTCCACCAACGTGTAAATGGGCATAGTCCTCTTAACCACACTTCTACTTTTAAGGAATAACCAATCAATGACTACTGGAATAATCACACTATCTGTACTAAAATCATCCCTAGTGATGTACTGTATGTAGTAATTTTCATTCAACACAGCAGTGCTTATATACATACCCTGGATGTTCTCAGGTGAAATGTACCAGGTTACTTATTGATTGTACTTCCCATAGGAAGTCAGTAAATAGTAAATATCATGCTATATGTCTAGTTTGAGGACCATTCATTCCTCCTACACTCCCTGCACAATTAGCTCTTTTGTTCCTCCGATTCCTATATCGAGGCCATATCCTGGCTAATCCTCACACCTTTCTTTTCATGAGACTTCTAGTAGGCTGTACATCAACATCACACCTGTGATTACAGCTTTGGATAGCCTTAGCACGTTTGGCTCTTTTTTGGGGGGAGACTTCTTTAGGCTGTCCCGCCAATGCACCGAAGAACAAATGAGTCACTGGTGCTATATTTTAAGCCCCTTAAAGGTGGTGAGCTTTCCTCTGGGCTAAGTGAAACAGAGAAAGGACAAAATTTTATAGAGCGGTTTCAAGTAGACCTAACTGTGGATTTCCACATTGTTTTAGTCTTAATTACTAAGACTTTCAGTGCCTGATAGTGGTGGATTTTTGTTAGGAGGAGGAAGTTGTCAAGTCCTTTGAAAACAGTTTTAAAAATACTCATCTGTGTTGAAATTAGTACTTTGGGCTTATTTTTGGAAACCAGCGTACGATTGCCATCAAATATCTTTAGTTTGGCTAGCCTAGAGTTTAATTTGTACATAAATGCCTTGCTGAGGACTACTATACATTCTTCATTAACTCAGAGTTGCAGTTGCTTAGTAGAGCATTACATGGTATGACAATTACTCCTGGCGTATCCAGACATCCTCAGCATGCAAAATATCCATCAAGAAAAGAATTCGAGAGAAGAAAGTTTAAATCTCTTAAATTAAGCTTGTATCTGCCTTGAAAACAATCCCAAATTAGGCATTACATTTCTTCCAAGGTAGTTCCAACATCGGCGCTTCAGTGTTTGCGTCACGATACACTGAGCACCCTATAGAACTTGGTGTCATACCTGACCTCCCTCTGTACCAGAAATTAACGTGTGACACTGATGTCATTGTTCTTTGCCTGTTTCCTATCTCTGTGATAGGGAATATCTCCAAATGCAATGTTTGGCTTCCTTCATTTATGCTTATGAAGCGCTATATGGCTCAAACACAAATTAGAATATAATCCTATATTTCTCAGTCAAATTAACAGCTTGCAGTCAATAAAGCAATGCTGACAGAAGCTCAGAATTCTGTGCACTGTAAGTAAGAAAAATTCAAAAGTACTTCCTGAATTACTCAAGTTTCATTTTAAAAATGTCACAGCCTCCAAGAACCCTGAAGCTGGAAGTCAAAGGGATTTAGTGCTCCTGTGTGGCCACAACTTTTTTTACTAGTCCTTTTTTCTTGAAGGTTTTTAATTGTTGCTCTGCTCAGTACTACAAAGTGCTTGTGGCTTATCAAGCTGTGTCTTATTTGTAACAGCACCTTAGGGGCTTCTATAATTAAGTGCTGTTGTGTGTCAATAATAATTTTACTTCTGTTAAAATTGCTTTTGGCTCATGCCGGTCCTCTTGAAATGCATCTTTTGGAAGGTTTAGCGACAGCTTTACGCTTGTCACGGTGACAAGTGACACTTCTCACTGCAGAGAGTTACTTTTTTGTTTAGCACATGCTTTTCATGTTATGTTTCTCCAGTGCCATTGACAGTTACAGTGATGTGACCCCCAGCTCCCACTCGCCTCCTCCCACCGTACATCGCCAAGTTGAACGGAGGCGAGAATTGGTGCGGTCTCAGACGCTCCCGCGGACTTCAGAAACGCAGGCCAGGAAAGCGCTTTTAGAGAAACTTGGACGTGATGATGGAAAGTACGTCACTTGTCTCCAGAACCGTTTGTTAATTGGAAACTATTTTGACTGGGCAAAAGTGCATAGATGTTCCTGACAAGTAGGTTTAAGTTTTTCTAGAATTTACTTTAATCTAGCCTCTGTTAATTTTCCAGAGGAAAGGGAGAATCCAGAGCTAAGCTGAAGAGGTCGCTGAGTTTTGGGGTTGCCAGCGCTAGCAGCATCAAGCAAATTCTGTTAGACTGGTGTCGCTCAAAAACCATAGGATACAAGGTGAAGATATGCTAGTGCTTTCATCTTTCTCTTTTTTTTTCAGAAGAATTTGCCAAATTCCATGCTCAAAAGGTGAATGTAAAATATGTTAGAGAATGAGTTAACTTCCTCAAGGTCATCAATTTTTCTGTGGGTAACACAAACATGGTTTGCGTAGGCACAGAGTATTTTCTGTGGGCTTTGGATCAGGGACCTTGACCATGTGTCTGCTTTGCATCTGGGTATTTCGGCAAAAAGCTTTTATTGCTGAGTGTGTGCCATTTTTCTCCCAGAATGTCAACAATGAAATGGATATACAAAGATGGGAAGGAAAAAATAAAGCCTGTGCTCTTGCTGGTGGGAAAGAAGGATAGAAAACTGCACTGAACAAAAGCAGCTGCTGTTATTTGTTCCCCTGTGCTGCATTAACCTGTGTATTTTTTTCATCACGACAGCACATTGATCTCCAGAACTTCTCCTCAAGCTGGAATGATGGGATGGCATTCTGCGCTCTTGTGCATTCTTTCTTTCCCGAAGCTTTTGATTATAATAAGCTTGACCCGGCTAATCGCAAGCAGAACTTTGAGCTGGCCTTCACAACAGCTGAGTGAGTACATTAGCTCTTTGTGAAGTGCTTCCAGGTCAAGTCTCATGCACCTGAGCAGCAGTGAAGAGTTCAATTATTATTCTTTTTGACTCTGTATTGATGTCTTGAGAAGCTACCTAGAACAGAGGCTAGACAGGGTTAAAGGAGTAAAGTAGGTGTTTATTAAAAAGGCCTTCAAAGGATACACCTTGGGCAGTATGAGAGCCTGGCCGAGGCTACACCCAAGATGGACGATGGATTGGTTACACATTTAAGTTTTGGTCCATTTACATGTTTGGGTTAATTGTCCAATGACAGCTTCAGGTTATGAAGTCCCATCCTCCCAGTTTGCTCTCCACAATTCACTGTTGTTTATACTTCTTGGGCCTGAAGCTGCAACGATGTCCTTGGTTCTTGGGCTGGAAAAGCATTGGTTTGTCTAACTAAACTGTGAGGAGAACTGTTAATTCTTTACGTGAAGTTCAGAGTTATATACTTAATACATTACAGAATCTGGATAATATGAATCAGCTAGCTGTGCTGATAAAATTGATTTTTGCCCTTGTGATTTTTCATCTTAAGCTTCTACAGATCTGTTCCTTTCTGCTGGTTCTGAGCACGTCTCGAAGATATGGGGGTGGTGGAGAACAAACAGTTCATGGCCACATGAGACTTCATCAGCACATCTCATCTCTTCCTGAGTTTTTCCATTCTTTTGGAACTCCCTATATATTAACAAAAACCTGAGACGTGGACAGAGTAGTGTGAGATTGGGCTATATGCTACAGATATAAGGAATATGAATGATAGTGAAAAAAGCATCACCCCTCCAGGGCTATCAGATCCCGATATAAAGCAAGAGAGAGAAAGAACAGGAATGTTTCATGGTCAAAAATATAACAATGTCCAGCCTGACACTGCTCAATTCATTGTGAAATGAAATGCTGCCGATAAACCTCAGATTTCTTAAATGTTTCAATGATGGTCAAATCAGAGCATCAAATGACTCTTGGAGGCAGTTACGTAACTCTTGATTTGTTGTATCTGTTTTATTGTTAATACAGGAAAATGGCTCACTGTGACCGTCTGATAGAAGTGGAAGATATGATGGTGATGGGTCACAAACCAGATCCCATGTGTGTCTTCACCTATGTCCAGTCTCTGTACAGTCATCTACGACGATTTGAATAAAACCATCAACACCTCTCCAGCCAGAAGGGTCAAGTACAGAATGCTAATGGGAAGAGTGACATTTTGCAAATGGAACATAGTATTATTTCTTGCTTTTTACTGTCCCGTTGCTTACATTCAGCTGTGTGCCTGGCTGACTGAAGTATTGCTGAGCAGTGCCCTGAAGTGTTGATCACATCACCGTGTCAGTAATACAGAAATAGGTTTGAAAAGGACACAAAGACATTGGCAAAGGCAAATACTGTAATTTTGGTGCTAATAGTAGATTGGATTTTTATGTTTAAAGATCACAGGAAGCAAATTTGTTTCTCCTGTCTCTGTCAGGTTGGGGACAATATTATGCAGTGATTCTGCTATGAAGGTGTTCCATCTTAAAATGCAGTTAAAACTCCATAAGATAGCACCTTTAGTTTCACTTCTTTGTAGAGCATAGTACAAAAGAAATAGCAGATGGACAAGGAAAATTCTGTTTAGCAAATAGTAACCTAGAATACTCAACCACTAGGGCAATAATGCCTCTCCTCTGACTCTACCCTTCCAAGTGGGTTGTGTGCTTGAGATTGTGGGCACTGAGGTTGTGTGGGTTATGTGCACTGAGATTGTGTGCTTGAATGGTTTAGGATTGCAGGAAAGGTAGGAGCTAGTAAGGTACAAAGTCCTTTGGACAGTTGTAATAGAAACAAGCCTGTAATGTACTTTTACCTGGACTCAGGGGGAGAGCAGCTTTTCAGTGTGGACGGGAGTGAATTCTTTACAACTTGTTAATACAGATGCTGATTTTGAGGTAGATGAACAATACATAAAAAAGAAAAAGATGTGGGAGTTTTGAAATAGTTTCAAAAGCTTTGCACTAGTTTCAGTTTTCAGTTAAATTAGCATTAAAACCACACTACAGTTAGATTATTCCAGATTAACTGGAATAAAAAAAGCCTTCTAAAATTATTTCTCCCCTAAGAGACAAGGTCATAGAAAGTAAAAGCCACAAGTCCTCTGCTCATGCTAGAGAATGGTTTTTAACCTGCCCTTGTGCTTTTTGTAGATATTTAGAAAGATTACTTTGGTTCTGTATTGATGCTCACTTATAACAAAATATGTCAAGCATTCTTCAGATTTATTGCATCTTTTTAGAGAATGTGACAGATAACTAAGCAAAATCGGTGAAAACAACACAGGGCTTTTACTTAAAAGATTTTTGTTCCAGTCATGATTCTGTGTGGTCTGAATTTCAGTTTAAAAAGTACATAAGTTCAATTGCATTTGAAATATGATTTTAGGTCAGTCTAGTCAAGTTTACTTAAACTTTATTGAAGGAACCGCTTTGTTAGCATATAAGTGCAATTGCCTTCAGTTTTTTCTTTGTCTTGAATGACTATAATTCTCAGGAGTAAGTGTGCACCTGTAGTCCTACCAAATGTGCCATAAGGACAAACACATTGTACTTCTGTTTTGGAGGAGTTTGGATTAAGCGTGATGAGAAGTCTGTCCAAATCTGGCACACGCAATACACCTATTTACATTCTTACAGTAGAATGCTTTTTATTGAGTAGCAGAGCCAAGTTCCATCTTAACTACCACAAGAGGGACAATACTGACGTAATCCATCGCGTTTCTTCACAGTCCAAGGTCACGGATGACTTTACTGTGTGATATGAGTGCTGAAGACACAGGTAAGTGCTTGGCCAATTTAGGCCTTATAGCACATAATTATATAAAGGAAGCTTTAGGCTGTAAAATTATTGCCAATTCACCTGGGTGAATCTACATCCTTTCTGTATTTTAGCTTGTTTTTGCAGCTACCCACAATGTATTTGTACAGGTTTTCTAAAATATTCCCACTTCAGAAAGGCGATGGTAAAGATACCTGGGACTTGCCAACCACCTGTTTGCAGGGAAGTGGAAGACTATAAGCTGAGTTGATCTATTGATGGTTTGTGTGTAAGAGTTAGGAAGATAGTGCTATGACACACTTTTAGAAAAACTTACAGCTTTGTGCATTAAGAGGTCTGCTCTATATGAATACCATCAACTATTTGATGGTATGATTAAATTGAAATTCAAGTATATAATGTATGCCCCAAATTGATTTTTCAGTATTTTTATTTAAAAAAAATGCAGAGCATGTGTGTATATATGACAGTGTGTTTAGCATGAATGATAAAAAAACAATCTATTAAGTTGGCGTAGTATATATTTTACACAAATGGATTGTTTCTTAACTTTTCTAATGTTTCTGTATTATATCTAACAGTATATCTATGGTTTATTGACAACTTCATCCTACTTTGAAAGTTAATCGGTTTGTTCTGTGCAATATTTTCAAGATTATGTCAGCGGAGACATCATCTACTTTTTAAGACTATGCTTCCCACTGCAGGAAAGTCCTTCTCTTTTAAAGTGTAATGACTGGATGAATGTCTTTCATCACTTCTCCCTTTGTGTGATATTTCCAATAAAGCGTTTAATCTAAACGTACGCTCAAACCCATGCGAACTCTTTTATATGTATTTTAAATATATGTAATTATGTATAAAGCTATCCCAAAGGTTCAGCCTGGTACCATTGATTTAAACCTGTCCTGGCTTACAGAGGTAGTGTTAAAGCGTCCAAAATAGAAGATGGGATTGCTTTGTGTTAAATGCATTTAAAAGCCATTTTCGGTTATGCTAAAATACATCTATGTCTACAAAAAGCTCAGAGGAGTTAACATAGAACCACAGAATATTCTGAGCTGGAAGGGACCCACAAGGATCATCACATTTAACTCTTCAGTGAACGGCCCATATGGGGATCAAACTCACAACCTTGCTGCAGTTATAGCACCGTGCTTGAACTTACTGAGGTACTAATAGTTTGGGCTGGAACGGATTGAGCACCGTGGTGGCGATCTAGTCCAATTCCCCCTTGCAATAAGCAGGGGTGTCCAACCCAAACCATTCAATGATTCCATGATTTCAGCTTTATCAGATTGCTCAGAGCCAAGCCCAAAGCTGACCTGGAATTTTTCCAGGGATGGGGACCTCTCTGGGCCACCTGTGCCAGTATTTTCCACCCTCATTGTAAAAAAACTTCTTCCTTATATCTAGTCTAAATCAACCTTTTTAGTTTTTAACTGTTAACCCTTGTCCTGTCACTATAGGCCCTACTGAAAAGTTTGTCCCCATCTTTCTTAGAAGCCTCTCTTAAGTACTGAAAAGCTGCAGGAAGCTCTCCCCTGAACTTTCTGCAGGCAGAACAGCTCCAGCCTTCTCAGCTTTTCTTCATAGATTACTTTGGACACTAGTCGAACACCAGAGTTCAGACCTATTACGTTAGTCTGCTTTGCAATATTAGCAACATTGAAAGAAAGCAGTTAATGATGCTGCAGTATGAGCTCAACCTAGACAACTCTCCTGCTTCAACACACAACAGAGATTGAGTCTCTGACTAATAAGGCTATCAATGGTATTTTTCATGCACCCAATAAGGAGCATGGCCACATTACTTGATTTAGATCTAGTCTTGTTAATGCTGGTTGGTTAGACTCCTCACAGAAACCGTGAGACTTTTCCAGACTGAGGACTTGGCCATTTCACAAATAGTGAAGCGGTTTTCTACCTGCTGAGCCGCTCCTCTGTAAAATCCTTTTTAAAGGCATTACAATGGAATGTGGTACGCGAGCTGGTGTTAGCTTACCCCTAGTGCTGTGCAGAAGAGGGCTTTTTTCATCCAGCCGTGCCCCGGCGCTCGCACGCGGTGCGGGAAGGCGCTGCCGCTGTCCGCCGCTCTTCCCCGGGGNCGGGGGCGCGCGCGGGGCGGGGCGCGCGGTGGGACCGTCGGGCGCGGAGCCGTTTCCTGCCCCGCTAGGTCGGTAGAGAAAACCACCTGAGGTAAAACGAAACCTTTCTTTAGTTAAAGGATTCATAAGGCGGGAATCGGTTGTAAATTACATATTAACAGATTAAAAGCAATTTGTCTTTTACGGTAGCTGACATTGATGAACGGATTTGTGGTTCGTAGCTTTAATTTGTGACAGCGTTGCTACAATCTGAGGCAGGACCGCATGGGATACTGGGCTTTCAGAATAAAACGGCATGAAGTCCCACTGGTCCCACAATAATGCGGAGAACTATCCCTGGGGGGGCGGTACTCAGCTTTCGAGGTGATTAAGCACGTTTTCAGAAACATGACATTCTCTCTGCTCTGTGGTGGTTTGTTTTGTTTTGTTTTGACCAATGTTACTTCTTTATAATTTTGTGATCTTTTAAAACATTGTCTGGTTTCTCTCTGAGAAACTCTGATCTGATCTAAATTATAGAAGAGCTAGATGGAGAGGACACAACTGTATCATCTGATGTCAAGCTCTTGATCTCCTTCATCTGCTTTGGCTCCCACCATATTTTCTCCCAGTAAAGGATATTGTTGACACAAAGATGGAACATACTGCTAAGGATATTTTATGACTGACATTTTAGATAGCTAGATACTTAACAAACCTCTCATTTGCTTGCATGGTCTTTATGCATTTCTACAACAAATCAATTCAGAATTACTGTCCACAGGTCTGGGAACTATCAAAAAATAATGTCCAGAAAACACATGGTTTTATCCCAGATAAATCTTAACAGGAAGTGGGTGAAAAGAACCAAGAAATGACTTGTGTATGCTATGCCTCCTCCCTGGCCCTACAGCACCAGGCTGCTCGCAGTGGTAGCTACTGTAGTTCCCACAGCAGCCAGTTTGTTTGCCTTCGGTGCAGTTCGAGCCACCTCCTGCAATATTTAGTCGCACATTTAAAAATAAACTGTTCTGCTGCTGCCGCTGAGGAGATTGAGACTGAAAGACCCTTCATAGGGAAGGAGAACTGAGGACGTGGCACTTTGCCAAGGCTTTGAACTTCAGAGCACTTCAGTCGAGGGGCAAGATCAGTCGAGAGGTGTGTGAGGGAGAAGGAAGTTAAGGGTAGCTGTGCTGAATGGGTCGTGGGCAGAGCTGTGTGTTGCTGAGCAGCTGTGTGCATTTGGGCTCAGGAGCTGTCTCAGGAACATTGGATGAGCATACTGCAAGAATAGGAAAATTTATAATCAAACTACTTTGCACCAATTCAGGGCATTGATTTCAACCTCTATTAAACAAGTGTCCTCAAGTATGCTTTGTTCTTTCTTCTGTTTTAGTCCTTTCTGGACTTTCCCATTTCCTCATTTGCCTGCTGAATTTTCTACTTCAGGTTTTCAGATCCTGTTTTGATTTGGGGTTTGTTTTTTGTTTTGTTGTGTTGTGTGGTTGTGGTTTTGGTTCATTGGTTTGGGTTTCCTGTGATTGCGGGGTTTTCTTGTTGTGGTTTGTGTTTTTTTTTTTTTTTTCCCTAATCACCATTAGAAAAAAATCACCTGATCAAGCATTGGAACAGGCTGCCCTGGAAAGCGGTGGAACTCTCATCCCTGGATGTGTTCAAAAGGCATGCGGATTTAGCACTTGAGGATGTAGTTTAGTGGTAAACACAGCTGTGCTGCCTTAACAGTTGGCCTCAATGATCTTAGAGGTCTTTTCCAACCTCAATAATTCTATGATTACATTTCTTTTTACAGTCTAGATTTTATCCAACCATATTCTTGAAATGTGTTTACTTCTCCAATCTCTGTGGGGCTATTCATCTTTTATATTTGTTCATTTTTCTCTTGTTTTCTGTGATTGCTTGTTTAGTAATTCCATCTTCCTCCACAGGTCTCCTTTCCCTTCTCCTTCCTCTTGCATAGTCCATCTTTTCCTGTCAGTTCCACTTCTCTTCTCCTAAATTCCACTCACAAATTCTTCTGTTTCTTCATTCTTCTACTCCAAACACATCAGCGCATTCTTCCCTACATATCAGCAAAGACTTGGGGAACTTTGAGCAAGAAATCTATTTTTTTCATATCAGTGTCATTTTGCAGGTAAAACGAACAAAATATTTCTCATCTTTACAGGCCTATCTTCTCACCTTCTTGCTTCAGCAGCCAAATACAATGCTATTTCTCTTTTTAGGATCCACATTCCAAGAACTGACCTGCATTATATCCAGAAACGTTCCAAATAGCAATGGCCAGACTGTTGCAAGATCCATCTAAACTTCATCCCTCAGAATGGCACACTGCAAACAGGATGCAGCGTGCCACTACAGAGTCCCAGAAATCCAGGTCAGAATGCATGATAGCTGAGAGTTGGAGGCTGGTGGATGAAATAGAAAAGACAACTCAAAAAACCCAAAGTGATGTCAACAAGAAATTAGGTAATCCCACATCCTCTACAAGGGTCAAGATTTGCTATTTGAGCTATACGTTCAAGACGGACTTAGCAAATTACTTGATAATGAATAGGAGTGTATGTCAATGCCATGCTTGTTGATGTCACGGAAAAATCAAAAATACTTCATAAAATATTTTGAGGCAGACTCTATTTTTATAACAAAACACACAAAAAGCTGTTTTAACCAAACCTCCTGACACAGGGTTGCTAAACTGTTTCCACAGAGCCCACAGCAAGTATAGGCACTCTACAATAGAATAAGTCTATTTTTAGCCATACCTAAGATCCGACCTACATACAGTCCTCTAGCTCATAAAATGGGCCCATATGTATAACATGTTTGTTATTTTGGATTCTACAGAACAGAGACGTGAAGAAATAAAATTCTGGAAGCAAGAATTAGATAACAAGCTGGAACAAATTATTCATGAGACAGACTCACTGTTGACTTTCAAGAATAGGCTGGAGAGAGCTTTGGAGGGCTGCAAAGAGCAATTTGTTGTTGCCCAAAAGTGTCTCCTGTACAGGTGAGCATTCAAGGAGAGAAAAGAAATCTAGATAATGAACCTTTAACAAATAAAAAAGACTGCAAACGAAGGCCCATCTCTCTTTGCAGTCTGTTTTAGGTGTTAAAACATTGGGGAAAGCAGAACTTTATCATCTTCTGGTAGATGCAGGCATTTGAACAATGTGGCTGAGAGTTTTTCCTTTTTTCATGCAGGCAGAGGCGAGTTGGGATTGACTTGGTACATGATGAAGTGGAACAGGAGCTGGCGAAGGAAGCCGAAGTCTTCCAGGCGATTATTGCTTTACTTGGACGTACATTGGAACAAACAAATGAGCAAATCAGGTGCAGAGGCAAAGAGCATAAATAGAACACTAATTAGACAAAAATTAAGATAGCCATAATACTGAGAAGTTGTAGGGTCAGGCTGACCACAGGTCTTAAGTTATCTTCAATGCTAAATAGGAGCAGGAGATCAGTCCTAATTCATACCACTCAATCAGTAATGGTGAGAGGTTCTGCATGTAGAATACAAAGTACTTGCACTTGATCCTTGGCCTTCTCATGATACAGTCCTGTGCCTTTAATTTCAATGACAATTGTATTATCCATTTATAGAAAGGCAGCTTCATACTGTAGATTTTGTGGCCCGACAACTAGGAGTTCATACACGAAGATTTCTGCAACAGCATTTGAATTACCTAGTGCACGTATGGATGCATATTAAGGGCACCTGTGTGTGCCTACACTTTGTCTTAGAGTTTGGTTGTTTCTTCTCCTAGACAAAACCGTTCAGCAAAATACAACCTGGAAATGGATCTGAAGGACAAATTCACAGCTTTGACGATTGATGATTACTGTGCTAGCTTGACAAATGACACTCCTCACATTATATATTCTGATAATGCAATGAAGCTAGAAGGAAAGTAAGTGGTTCTTTAGTTCAACATATGATAATTATATATATACAGATAATATGGGCTGTGCCAGTGATAGCAAGATTAGTTTTGTGTAAAACAGGCTTTATCTTTTTGCCATCTGATTGTTTCTTGTACTTCTGTCCATTACTTTTGTATCTGTATAATATGTCTATGAAATAAGCCACAATAATTATGCTCCCAGTGAACTGCTTTAAAACGTTTTTGAAGCTCACAGTTAGCTAAGGAAGAATTTCACACATTGCTTAAACACAGAATAGATTTACGGATCTTAGCTTCTTTCCTCTCCCAGGGTGTCCCAGTGGGGAGAATGCTGGACTGGGACACACGAGATGTAGAGTCAGTTTCTGACTCAGACATTAACCTGTCAAATGTGCCCATTCTGCATGGGTTAGTTAGTGTGAAAGGTTTAAATGGAAAAATAGCTACCACAGAAAAATGGGCTAAATAGAGGAGCTATACTGAGAAAGCAGTGTGTGCGAGGGCCGCAGAAAGTCACTGTTGCTATGCAACGGCTGGCAAACTTGCAACACCAAGAGGCTGACAGCTCTTGCTGCCAGCACGCTGGCATGCATCAACACAACAACAGGTTATGTAACTCAGACCATACACAAGATGTCATTGCCTGCTCGGTGCAAATGACAATTACAACTTTATATATCCGCCTAATGAAATCTATCCTCTGAGGAACTTTCCAAACACCCACCTGCAAGCCACAGCTGCACAAGGATGACTCTAATTCTGGGGATACAGCTAGGCTTGGGCTTGTCAACTTTTGTTCCAGGCAGGTACTGTAAGTGTCATATAGGTGAACTGTGTGAGAGAATAAATGACTGTGCTGTGTAAATAGCTACCTGCTATTAATAGCAATATTAAGCTTTATTAATGGAAGATGTTCTAAGAAATATTGGTTATTATGTGCGTTTACCCCCACAATAACTCAATTCTTCACCAGTGGAAAAGAAAGTTATAGTAAAGTTGCTCTGTGACTAGTGAATTTGTTTTCATCTGACTCATCTACTTCATTACAAAATGATTTTGACAGTCTTTCTTTTGTATATGTAGAACTCCCAGGACAGGTGGCACTTACTGGGACACGCAGTTAAAAGTACTGCTTTGTTCTTGATTTTGTGGCATAATTACAGATTTATGAAGTCATAGAGGGCCTCCTGCTGTCTGTTGGTGACCTTTTATTTTGAACCTCTTTCAGTTTTGTTAGCCTTGAGGACTGGATAGATTTCTCAAACATAAATGTTGAAAAGGCTGACAAGCAGCGAAACAATTCTTTGGCACTGAAGGCAGTTATTGATGGCATCCTCTCACAGACAGCAGATGACATGCGCAGGCAATGTGAGATGGTGAATACTGCTTTTAGAAATAGGGTGAAGGAAGTCAAGGATGCCAAGCACAAACTAGAGACACTTCTTGCAATGGTAAGTTGTGCACAAGGGACTCTACAGTAAGTCATAGGGGACAGTCAGTGAAAAAGTGGAAACACTGGGTTTGGGTTATCTATCGGTTTTCCCAGTCCAGTGGGTTGCACAGATCTGCCACGTTTTCCTTTTTGTTCCCTTCTCCCTCCTCCATAAAAGTAATCTTAGATTGTTTTTCTCAGCTCTGTGTGCACCAGCACCAAGATGAATTTCTGGAGTCACTCATTCAATCTAAGTGTTGCTGTAGCCATCGGTAAAGTCAGGACTTTCCTTGTGATTTTTAGTTGCATGGAGCTCCTATAGCTTTTTCAGGATTGTGATATGAGCCTGATGATTGATAAAAGCAGGGTCAATGTGCTCAAAATTTGACACATGAAAACTGAGCATTAATATTAAAAAATAATTGCTGAGCATAAGTTTCTGGGTTCACCCAGAACAGTATCATCTGCTTTCCAATGAAGGAGTCATACTCCTGGCTAAGCTTTGCAAAATATCGTTGGATGAAATAACAACATAGTGAGCGATACCGTGATTGTTACAACTATTAAAGATGGTGATAATTTCACACACTGCAAGAAGCTGCAGTGTGCAGAATCTTGTTGTTGGATTTGTTAAGGTGATGGATGAGATTGCTGCGCAGGAGAAGAACATTGCAGCCTTAAAGAAAGCAATCGCTGATAAGGAAGGACCTGTAAAAGTGGCTCAAACCCGCTTGGAAGCGAGAAACCATCGCCCCAATGTGGAACTGTGCTTTGACACAGTGCACAGCAGCCTGATGAGTGAAGTTCAAGAGATTACCAAAAATATTCAAAGGCAAGTGGAAATGATGCAAGAGGAAAATCTGTGGTATAGATTGCTGAGTTAATTTAATGGGTTAGCATGGCAATGGGTCCCAGCTACTCTCCCTGAAACATTGGGAATTGCTTTTCTCTTAAGGGAAGTTAATGGATAGACTTTAAGGGAAGACAATGGATATTGAGTCTATGAATCCCTTTCCATCTTTCTTTTTTTGCTCAGAATTCCTAACCCTTATGAGAAAAAAAAACAACTATCCATGTGTTTTCAGCTAATGCCTAACTCTATTTTCCCTATTAGATTAAAGGATGCATTGGCACAGGCTCAGACAGAGCTGAAAGCTCTGAGCCACCGACAGCTTTCCTTGGAGGAAGAGATCAAGGTCAAGGAGAATACACTGTACATTGATGACGTGCTGTGCATGCAAATGAGAGAGTCTGTTTGCATAAACAATTACTGAAGTCATAATACTGGGAGATTGTGTTCCAAAGAACCAGCTCCTGCTGAAATTTTATTGACAAATTTCCAAATTTATTGCCTTGGCTCAATGCTGTCTACTTGTGTGAGGCAATTAAAACAGACCTAGTACTTACAGCTATCTGTTTCACAGCTATCTATGCTTAAAAACATTTGATGAAATCTTCCACTTGGCAATAAAATTCCAGAATAATAAGAAATGCCCCTTCTTACATGTTTCTCTCATGTGTAACCAGGGAATTTTTTTTTGCCATTGAAAGGTGTCAAAAGGCAACTGTGTGGAAGCTAGAGCAGGAGTGTCCTCATAAATCACTTATTGGAAAGCTGGGCTAGTGGGAGGGATGTCTCTCAGGACTGCCCATGCTATGTTTTGTTTTTATCTTAGCATCTGTTGCTAAGAACTAGATGGTATGGCCAACTTAACAGAACAGGACCTAACTTATCTAACTGATACACTAGATAGTGCATCTGCCTGCATCTGAATCAAGATCAAGCCAAGGCTGACTTTGGGAAAATCACTTCTTCACTCCATGTCTCAGTTTCCCTAGTTGTAAAATGGAAACAATGTGACAGGCTTCAACGGTACAGTGTTCGAAGCTCTACAATGAGAAGTGCTGAAAAAAGCGGAGGGTCTTAGTTTTATCAGAGATGCCTGTAAGGATGAAAAAGGGATCACTGCTTCCTTTGGTTCTGGCAAGGAAAAACAAAGCAAGGGTAAGAATAAATAATGCTAGAGACAAAAGAGTCCAGTTCCGAAGTGCAACATTTTAATGCATGGAGTTTAAAATTGTCCCTTGCCTCTCTCTTGCTGGAATGATAACTCCCTTTCAGAGGCGCCTCTGTCAAAATTCAAATCCCTTACTAAAGCCCTCCAAAGAATCCATTAATGCGGACGTCCCTGGGTATTTTTCTCTTCCTGTAGTTTACACCATTGGGTAAGTGATGACAAAATAATTGAGTTCTGAGTCAATCAGGTATTTGAATTTCCTGTAAATGTCAGCCAACAGCCGCTCCTCCTCAGTGCTGTTGTCTTGGGCTGTATAAATCCTGACCTGTATGCACAAACAGCAGTCATTTCTCTCAGATATAGGGAGCTCAACTCATTACAGCTCATGGCAACAAGAAGCATCTGTGACTAATAAGGAATCTAGAGAAGCAAAACTCCTTGAATTTGAGTAGAATCTTGAGGCTTTCCTCTCTTCCCACTCCCAACTGACTGAAAACATCATCTCCTGCCAAAGAATTTTTGGGAGGTGTTGGGAGGAATGGGTTGAATAGTGAAACACTAGCAAGAAGGATTGTAAATCACTCAGGTGATCTTGCAGATGGGAATAGCCCTTGATAACCCAGTATGAACATAGCCAATGACCTTGTGGCATGGACTGAGCTTATGCCTGCATCTTGACTCGTGTGTCTGCCCAGAGTTGCTTTGGGGATGCCTCGGTGAGCAAAGGAAGGGAAGCAAATTTACTCTTTGAATATTAAGCTGTGGTTTCGTGGTTGTCCCCGCTGTCTGCCTGTGCTGACTCAGGCAGGAAGAGCAAGGTTCTTTTTACCCCCAGAACTGATGCATCCCCGGGGTCTGCACAGATCTGTGAGGACCTACTGAATTCAGATTGTAGCACACAGAGTAGCATGTCAGCATGGTTTACACCAGCTACAGTTGCGGCCTGGCCCCAGCTCAACACAGGACCCCTGAAGGGTGTGATGTGTTTATCTTTTTTGCAGTTTAGTGGGATTCAGTCCACCTTCCTTGGTTTAAGCATAGACATAAGCACTGAGTCTGAGAGGTGACTGAGAAACCCTAGAAGTGTGAGATGGCTTGAACTAGAGGTGACAGAGGGAATGCCAGTCTAGGAAGAGCTTCTGGAATTTTCGGGACTTCAAAATAAACTTCTATAGTATCTGTATGTGGCTAAGTAGATTTGGAAAGCCCCATTTCTGTGAGTGGTTCTCAACCTCTTTAGTACTAAGGCATAACATAGGGAAGATAATTATATTAACATTTCTGTAAGTGACCTTTGCCTGGGCATGGGGACCTTTGGGTATGGGAGCAAGAATGGGAATGGGAGTTTTGAAGCACAAAGTCTTACCTTTATGGTAGTCAAAATGCATTTCCTTTCTGCACGGTTTTGTAGCAGCCTCTCCATAAAGCTGACACTTAGAAATGCCCAGACTTTCAGAAATAACAACCTCTTGCATGATAAGATAAGCTGTAGCAGCTCGTTGTCCAGCAACTCATGGTCATTGTTCAATTCGAGTGTTAATTTCTGGAAAAAAAAAAGAACACTGTTAGTACTACTAAACAGACACTGCGTGCAGTAACTAGAATTTGACAAATAGTTTTCCAAGTTAACCAACAAAAGTGAGTGTCAGCAGATCAATTTTGTACCTTGACATTAGCTAAGAATCTGTTTTGCATTATGACAACAGTGTATGTGCTACAGTCAATCACTCTCCTGTTAAGATGGGGTGATCCCTTCCTTGTACATTTATTAGAAACTGCTGCACCCACTGTCTTTATCTGATATAATGAAAATTATCCCAGAGAGAAGACTAGAGCCTATGATGGTTTCTAGAAAGCTGTACAGATATCTGGTGTTTATTGGAAACTCTGCAATGGAACAGGACTTACAGAGAGCTGTCAGCAACCATCAGGTGTAAGGCCAAGTGTTTCCCTCTGGCATGCAAAGAGCCGATGCTCACTTACGTGGGTCAGCTGTTGCAAACCTTTGATGACACATCCCTTGTGACACTGAAGTGCTTTGACATGGGCATTAGTAAATTTAGATGTGCAGTAGGCCATTTGTGCATTGCCAAAATAGAGCAGCCCAATAGCATTGTGGTGGGTTAAAACTGGACAAGGATAATTTCATAAACTAACCTATGGGTAAAACACTGAAATGACTCCCTTATGAAAACTGCCCTCTGAATGCAAAACTGAAGCAGTCAGGAACTTCTGTTGCTGACTGCTGTTATGCAGAAAGCCTACGTGATTACTTTGTTTAGCTTCGTGATACTGCAGTAGAGTGTCCCCATTGTTTCCCTTACCTGCAGACCATGCCAGTAAGCTGGGAGAAGGTTGGTGAGGGTAGGTCTCATTGTCCAGTCTGGGTCACTGAAATAACAGCTCCGTAGGCTGATGCTCCTAACTGGGATCTCCACTAGCAGGATCCTAGCTAGGTGATCATGCTTCATGACTCTTTCAAAGAAGAAGTTCACATTCAGTTTTGGGGCTCTCTTGGCCAAGTTTGCCCACGACATTCCTGAGACCGCTTGCCCATGAGGATCATGGATATGACACTTGATATTCAAGGTGCACAGGGAATGAGAGCTGTGCTCCCGCAGGATGTCCAGCAGTTCATCAGAGATGCAGTTATAATTGAAAGTCAGGATAGTCAGCCTGTGGAACTTAGACATAGTTTGGTGGAACAAGGCACTGCTGTAGACAGAAAGGTGGAGACTGAAGAAATCCTCAATATTGATTTCAGAAATAAAGCTTCTATTTGTCAAGCTGCTCAGAGAATTCAGAAGCTCACAGCCTTCTTCCAAAGTTATTCTTGCTCCTTTTAAGTTAAGATAATCAAGTTGATTGCTCATTCTTTTCAGGAAGGCAGCTAAATTCTTGATAAACTGAGCCCTAACCACATTTTTCCAGATCAAGCAGTCTAATTCTAGGTACTTGATGCTCAGGGATTCTAGGTGACTATTACAGTTGCCCAGGTGTGAAAGAAGACCTCTCATAATCACTTGAAATTTTTTGATAAAGGGAGTATTGTAAGGATTTGATAACTTGATCTCAAGGTGCTTCAAATACTTGCCAAATTTCTTGGTATACCACAGTGCACTTTGAAACTCCAGTGTGCGTCCCCTTGATGGTTGGCCATAGAAAGTGATGGTTCTGCATCTCCAGAGAGACCCGGAGTGCATGGTGCAACTCCATTTCTTACAGACCAAGGCAGCCCGAGATCTGTCCCTGTCATCTAACCAATGGAAGACATGACTCAGACAGACATCAGGTAGATAGGCCCAGGAGCTTTGCTCGGGTTCACGGTCATCTTCCATTGAGAGGGCTTCTCTTCTGGGTCTTGAGTCAAACCAGCATGCAGAAAGCTGTGGGTAGATTTCTTGCCAATCCCAACATAATAGGCTTCTAAAGAAATGGATGAAAGCTTGCTTCTTCACAGTCAAAAACAACAACCCTTTGCCTCTGTACTCCAGCTGTCAGAGTCAAACAAGCTCTTGAGTTTAAACTATAGTCTTACCTAAATCAAAAGAGAAAAAAATAAAGAGTGCAGAACAATCACAGTACAAGCACAGGACACATCTTAAAACTTTTTGGCCTTCAGTCTCGCTAAACAGTGAAATGGTATCAACTGCTGCTACAGCAGCCACACCCTCTATGAAACCCTTGGTTAGCATCAGCTGCAATTAATTGAGCACGGTTTGTGGCCTGATGCCTAATGTTTAAAAGTACTCAGTTCTTTGGGCTGTATACATTTGAACAGGGCCATCAGTGCAAAATTAGCACTAATAACTTTTCAAAGCCTTCTGGGGTACCATTCCATGACAATTAGTACCCTGCCTTAGATAAAGGCTGGATAAAAAAGTTGAAATGGACGGAAACAAGAAGTGCACCATAAGAAGAAAAAGAAAACATGCAGATCCCTGAAAGTCTGTTTACAACTACAAAGGCTCAGGTATTTCTATTTTAATTTTATAAAAAGGTGTGAAAGAACAGGCCGATAGCACATTTAAGCTTCAGTCTGCTGTTTTTCTTTTGGCCTACAGTTCTTACAGCACACGGAGTCTCTCTGCCTGTACACATACTCTTTTCAGTTAGTATTGTTTCTATTCTTAGGGATTCCTCTGCCCACTCTTGCCGTTGTAAGTGCCAATCCACATCCTCAGCTCTCAAGACAACCCTTAGAAACTGAGCATGTGGTCTGATTACCACCCAAATCTCTCTCTTGTTTTTAGTACCCCCAAGAAAAGCTCTTTGTTTTGCAGAACTATTAGTCATTTCGAGCTCTTCTTAAGGGTACTAAAATCCAAGTCTTAAAATATGGTGGCTGAAGCTACAGTTAGCTAATGAGAAGAACCTGAAACTTTTGCTACAGAGATTGAGGGTGGGGAGGACACAGGGGAAGAGGTCTAACACTTCAGCTACCTGGAAGCCCTGAAGCCAAGGGACAGAGGAAAGCAGAACAGGATATAGGGCTGCAATACACAGAAACACATCTGTTAATAAAGGATGTTTTTTACACTACACTCATCACTCTTAGTGTGTGAATACAAAGGGGTGCAAATGCCATCACGTAGAACTTTTTAAAACCAGAGCTCTTATGAATTTGTAAAAAGTACATTTGTTTATAAGCCGGCACTGAGATTCAAGGGGTATCCTGCAGTGTTACTGGGGTGACTTCACCATCACTACAAGCCAAGTCTTAGCTAAGGAGGTGTTTCAGGTGTCAGCTCTGAGTTTAACTTGGTGCGGGGGGGAAAACAAATCTTTGGAAAAAAACGGATGCTGCTACAATTCTTTCTCGAGCAATTTTTGTTTTCAGGCAGAAGTAATTGAAAGATAAATGAATGCTTTGCATGTCTTGTTTGCCACTCAGGTAAAACAAACAAACAAAAAAACCTAACAAAACAAAACAAAAAAACCCCAAAACAAATCAAAACAAAATCCTCCACCGCTGAACACGTATGCCCTTCACCCTTGGCCCTCTTTGCTGCCCGACTTGCTTCAGAGGGCATCCCGGATGGTTTACGGTCCCACACGTAACCAGCTGTCAGCAGTCTCCTCCAGCAAGAGCTGCAGAAGCCCGTGGAGTAAAAGCAAACAAACACCTTCTCAGACTTTGACCGATAATTACCAGAATTAACAGGAACTGTGGCTTGCATACCCAAGTGAGCAACCAAGCCTGAGTCCTT
>VWZU01016805.1:766860-813419 GCA_013397095.1 Sterrhoptilus dennistouni | reverse complement strand
CAGCAGAGCGGGGCGGGGTCCTTCCGGCGAGGCCTGGAGGTGTGCGGGGGCCCGGCCGAGGGTGCCCCAGGCCGCCGCGGCCTCCAGGAGAAACAGCGCCGTGCTGTGCTGTGCAGTACCCGTCTGGTAACAGATCACTGTAACCGCAGGACACCAGCGGCTCTCTTGGGTCATTTCACCTGAATCGTATTTGCTGGCACGTGAAAATCAAGAACTGAAAGTATACATGTACATATGTACATGTATACTGTAAATTGTCAGTTGTAAATAGATAGATAGATAGCGTTTTAGCTCTTCCCACCAAAGTCTTCTGCCAGTAATAATCCTATCTGTTTCAAGACTTACGTATCTACAGTCATAACTATGACTGTAGGAGAAACCTTCAGCTGACAAGTACGGCAGGAGACGATAGCAACTGTAAGTTGCTGCAAGCGTAAACTTGTCTCGCAGTGGAAGGTTGTTTTGATTAAAGAAGGCAAAAATTTGGGATATCAGATCTTGATCTGAGGTACAAACAAAAATATCAACTCATAGAGCATTCTGCCTTCAAACTAGAGTCTTGCAGTGGAATTGCAGTACCAGGCTTCTTTGTGGACTTGCACAAACCTAAATAGCTGTAGAAATCAACCCTGTTCTCTTCTGAGATTCCAAGAAAAAGTCTGCTCAGCTCTGGTTTTCTTCTTTCAGGCAAGTGTAACCAAATATATTGTGTAAAAATTCCATTTCTCTTTTTTTACTCTTCTTTGTACCTTGTTCTGTCTAAGCTTTGCTCTCATTTTGATTGTTTTAGAAATACAGTTGACCAAGAACTGGAACAAGATGGCATCTGTGCTCCAAAATGTCAAAGCAACAGTGGCTTGGCGGAAACACCAGCTCCTGGCCGACCTCAGTGAGAATGAGAGCCCTGTGCCTGACAAATTCAAGACAAGGGCCTCTCTGAGTTCTCTCAATACCATTCGCATGTCTTTAAGGAAACGGGTATCATTAAAGCGAGTAGAGCTGTATTTTCATAAAACCCCAACTAAGGAAAGTCTGGAACCAAGACAGAGGTGCCAAACTCTTCAGACTATTAAAAGAACAGCAAAATACGCTTTTGGAACGGTGTCCCAGGTATTTTGCTTTTGCAGTGGAACATAGAGTCTAGTTTTTGCTTCAACTCCAGTATTAAGAATTCTGAATTCTGTACTGAGTGCTGTATTCCAGACACTCCACTCCCACACACTTGCACAACTTAGTAGTTGTCTCATAGCTACTAACTTCTAAAATATTTCATATCTTTTCCTAAAGTATAGACAGGCAAATTATGGATCTGGCAGAACATAGAGGAAGGTGAAGACATTTTGTTTTATTTTATTATGAAATAAGAGTTTTTCCCCTACTGTATTTAATCATATATGGCAGAAGAGCCTTCACACAGAGGAAGTTGAGATTGCCATTGCTTGCAAAGAATTGTTACTGAGAAGTGTGTAGCACTTTGGATTTTTTTAAATTTATTCTCTTGTACCCATACTATTTACTAGCATGTTCTGCATTATAGTTAACCTAAATTTAGACTCACAAAACCTACTACAAGGTACCAGGGTAGCAAATTCAAGCTTGGATTTCCCTTTCTTGGAGAGCTCTGATTTTTAAATGCATGAGTGTGGATTTGGGGAGCCTGACTTTTTCCAGCATTAGAGCAGCAGGAGCTTTGTTCCAGTGCCTGCTCTGAAGTCCTGGATGAGTGCCAAGGGTTAGGGAAGCGACTCCTACAGTGCAAATGAATACAGAGGTTGAGATGCATTCATGTTCGTTGAAACCTGACAGGAGAATGGTAGCTAGGAATTCAGCCCAAATATTCCTAGTCTTCCTGGTTCTAAACTCAAGGCTAATTGAGTTCGTTTAGCCTAACATGTCTAATGCTTCTTTCAGAAATTACAGAAATCTTGCCAAAACCCAGTACACTCAATGGTGACCTTTCCAGCTGAATCCATCACCAGAAGCTGTGTGACTAGTTCTACCAAAAAAAGAAGTGCTACGCCTCGAACACCTTGCTATAAGAATGTTACTCCAGCAGCCAGTTCCAAAGGCACTCCAAGGTCTAGCAGAAGGGCCTTGCTTGGGCCAACAAAGGTGTCAGAACATCAAGAATGGAGGGATTTCTCATCCTGCCTTGGTAAGAATGCTGTCTCTCTCCGGAGATCCAGAAGAGCAGCAGCACTGAAGAGCCCTTATTCATCACCTGCTCCTTCCAGCAGAAACATGTAAGTTACATTCTTCTGTATTTTTAAAAAATTATTATTATTACTCTGATTAGAGTATCTGGTAAAGTGAAAGGCAAGGTATGAAGTTTTCTGTCCTATTCCCCTGAAGGTGTGTGCTGCTTGAATAGCTGAGAAAGTAGTTCCAGCTCCCTGTATAGACAGGGACTGAGCTCCGCATAAAGCTGAAACATAAAAAGTAATTTTTTCCTAGAGATACCTGAGTTCTTTTCTGGTGCCTTTTGGGTAAAGGAAAATGCTCTGTATGTATCTCGCTCTGACTTAATCGCACCTTTTCCGAAGCTGCTATTTGTATTGTAAAAATACCAGGAATAGCTCTGCTTATGCTGAGAGTTCCTTATAGAATGTAAAGAGATTCCTGCCTCAAAGAACAAATGCAAATGAGATCAAGGGCTGTGAGATAGGGAAATACTGGATAATGTACACATAGGTTTTTCTTTTGGTCAAAATCACAAGAAAGGTTAAAGCTAGAAGTTGAATCTAAGCCTTGTCAATCTGAATCCTGTGTCTGAGTTGGAAAACAGCTGTTTGAGGGATGAATGGAGGCCAATGGAATTAAGAGCATAACTGCCACTGCCCTAAATTTCTCTGGGTAAAGCCTAGAGGTAACCAGAGTGGTACTGCAGGGATGGAGGCTTGAGTAGTGTCGCCTAGTCAGCCTGTCCCGTTTGATCTTTAGCACTGACCATTCTGTTTGCAGAGAGTTTGACTGTGAGTTGGAGCTGGTCTCCTCAGGGATTTGCCAATTGAAGCGTATCTCCCAAGCATTCAATGATGCCATTGTGAAAGAGGAGAGGTAAATACTGCTAACTGTCCCTCAACTTCTGGCCCAGGTTACCTGCAATCTGAACATAGCCAATTGCAGGCTAAGTAGTCCCTGTAACTCAGGATGAGGAATAGTTGCAGAACTTTTTCACATGTAATGTAGTATATCCGGTTTTTCTTCAAGTTACCTGGGAAGATTAAATCTGCAGTTGGATTTGCAGCTTCTAAAACCTGTCAAATGCTTACCTTATCTTCAGCGTCCTTGCCGTGGAAGTCAGATTTTTAGCAGAAAGAGCCTATCTTTGACCTTGTGTGAGAACAGTACCTCCCTGACTCTCCTCTAAAAGAAGTGCCAATCCAGGCTAGGGGAGGAGGTGGGAAAATTCCAGTGTACTGGCACAGTCACCGATGTCTGCACATCTTTAAAAAAATTCTTTTATTAGCTAGTGCTATGTTAACAGTCCACTACCCAGATGAAAAAGCCTCTTATAAAATACTTTTGTTAATCCACAAAGTGGTAGGCTGTTGTATTTGTGAAGGTTCTGTCATTCTGAATTAGACATATTAAGAAAGTAAAAATTAAAGGTCAGAAATCTTGTCACAGGGTGATTCCCTAAGCTTCTTCCTCTCTTAGAACAGTTAATGTCAAGCATTCAATAACTAAATGTCAAGCACCTCAAATTCTCTAGAGAGAATTTAGCATCATGTACTTACCTACAAAGAGGTAAGAGCTTAACATCCCAGATAATTGCAGAAATTTGTACCAATGGGACCATGTGTAGATAACAATAGGTTAAAGCTTGTATCAAGTTAATTTTCTCATATCTAATTTTATCCAAATCGTGATTTTATCTATCGTATCATTAAATCTCACTCCTAATATTCTCCCATCTGCTAGTGATATGACAGTTTCTCTCATTCGTAACTGAAGATAGTAGCAACCAGGTAAAGTAGTTGTTTGCTTACCTTACCTATGCCTGCATGCATCTGTGGGGAGAAAACCTGCTGTTTAGAGAAAGGGTTATTATCTCGTGCTGCTTTAAGGCAGTATTATGTAGAATCACAGAGTGATATTCACTGTGGCCATCTCTGCTACAGCAGGCCTTGTGCAGTTGTATAACTTCATGTCTAAATTGTGGATTAGTGAGTTCTTGTGGGTTCACAATGAAGCTCCTATGCAAACATCAGCTTTTCTCACCCAGACCAAAAAATGACTGGTACTAATGTTTTTGTCACTCCAGTTCTCACTGGTTACTAATGATCACAAAACATGAGAGAACCAACCGTTACCCTGAGCCATCTGATTTTACAGCCTTTCTTTTCCATCCCTCAAATTTTCATAGCAGTTGAGTCCATGCTATCACAACTAACAGCAGCTCATAACTGCATTGGTGGCATTTTTCAACACAGCAGTTGTACCCAAATGAATGTGGCGTATCTTCACCCATTATGTTGGAAGTGTTCTTTTTGTTAAACGGAAAGGTACATCCTGAATACTATGTCCTATTTCAGCAACCAAGATAGGTGCAAGACACTTTGCTCGAACTCCTCAAGAAAAATGAGAGTTTCAAATGCTGGACTGATGATTTCAGCAGTGATCTGTACTGCTTCCACAATTTGGCCGTACTCCTGCATGTGTAGATGCATACAATGTGTTCTGTTACTTCCTAGTTGCCTACTGGAATAACTGTGAAATTAACTTTTTTGGAGGTGCCTTTAGTCTTGCATGAGACTTTCTGTTCTGATATCCAATTGCCATGAGTTTTAATGTTAGTGCTCCCTTTTCCATTTTTTTCATGATGAAGCAAACCTTGATCTCAAAGGATTGTTTTCAACTCTATGTATTGTTCCAGTATTTTGCATTTTAATGCATTAGATTATATCACAAGAAATACTCCTGTTGATTGTCAAAATATTGCAGTACTTAATTTGTGTACTGCCATTTATGTTCACTGAAGGTAAAATATTTTCTTGATAGTGTTTACAACAGTTACACAATGAAAGTGTACCAGACCTCTACCTTTCATCCACCTGTTTTCCAGCAATTTGTGACAACCAGTTGATTAGCTCTACTGACTTAATGCTGCTAATGGTAGTCCTGTTGTTTTTTTGCAGGCAACTAGCAATATCAAACTACTACTATCTAATGGCACAAAACTCACAATCTGTACATCGATCCCTGAAACCATCTCAAGCTATCAGAAGGCAAGCAAAGAAACTCCATCAAGCACTTGGTACCTAGACAGAGATGGCTGTAACTATTTTTTTGTTTCCAATTTTATGAGGACATATAAAGGAGCGGTCTGTACAGCACCTGAAAGGTTACACTCTATACACTTAAGCAGCTCAGGACTTCCCTTGTTTTTGCTTTTCAAGTAAAGAGAAAAGCAAAATGGTACCAACCACAGTGTATCATCTCCTGCTGAGATGAGGGAACCCTCTTGAAAGTGACTTTCGTGAGGCAGTAAGTACTTAGAAACTGATGCTGAACTGGCCAGTAGGAATGGCCAAAGCAAGGGCTTATGACAGATTTATGAAGGGTAATCCTATGTAAGAGTAATGTTTAAACTGGTACCCAGCAGCCATGACATTTAATACTATTTTCCATGTGAAAAAGATTGGTCGATTATTTTGAAAGCCTAAACTTGTTGGGGTTTTTTTTTGTTATTAGCAAACTAAAACTTATTCATTGTGTTAGCCTGAAGTTAATAAAACAGTAGTGGCTTCTTTTGAGCTCTAAGCAAAACTGCCATTCCAAAGCAACAGGCTTCTGTGGAGTCACTTGCGCCACAAAAACAGAGCCATATTAGGACTCTTGCTTCACAACCTTAAGGATTAGCCTAACTAATCCTATTTTAGGTAGTTTGGTTCCAGACAGATCAGAGCACCTTGTCATTTCTTACTGCTGCTTTAGATAGCATCTTGGCAATTGAGTTAGACATTGCTTTTGTGCTGCATCTGTCTTTTAGCTATACTCAGAAATTCGTTGCTACAATTAATGTAACCTCTTGCAACTACTGTTATTAGCTAACATCACAGTGGAAGTATTATATACATAAGTATATATATATTTAAATATAACACTTATATATGTAAGTATGTATAGTTATAATTTGATAACTGTATCTTGCTAATTACACAAAAAAACCATTCATTTGACAAGCCCTTTTTGGTAGGTCATTCAGTGTAACAAAGTTTAGTATAACAAACTAAAGCAAAGATTTCTTAAGATTTTACAATTCAACAGCACGGCTGTTTTCCATGGTAAGCTTTGTGCAGGCTTCTCTGATTATGTTCACTCTAAAATGAACCTTCGAACGAAAGACTGATTTGGGAAACTTTGCTCTTCTTGATAACTTTTAAGATGTGCATGTGACCTAGCAGTTCCAGTGTTACTAAAATTTTAATGGTATCAGGTATAAATATGAGAAGCATTCAATTATGATTTATGTACAATTTTTCTTTTTTTTTCTTGTGAAACAAAACCATTTTAAAACATTGAAACAGTTAATGAGGCCTGGAAACATGAAAGCAACCCTTCCAGCCTGAAGACTTCTAGACTTTCAGATGACTGAGAATTTAACCTATGTTATTTCTTGATGTAGTGTTTGTCTGTGGTTTGTGGGCTGGTTTTTAGAGTTTTTTAACAACTTTTCTATAGGGTAGTATAGTACAGTAAAGTACAGTATCTCCAAGTTATTCTTTGCATGTCCTGAAACTACTTCTATAAAGCTTTCACAAAAATGTTGTCTTATTAGTGCAATGCCTTCTTTTATGACTTTTGAAAAGGAAGGAGGGTTGGAGTTTTTTGAAAAGTTGACCTCCAATCTAAATATTATTTCAGACAGATCAAACAACCTCTATTTATAATGTTTCCACCAGCTACTTGGACGGGTACAATTATGATCCAATATTTATCAAATTACTGGTTAAAAAAATCAGTGACACTGTTTGTTTAAAGGCAAGGAAGGTTTTATTTAAGTGGCTAATCTGTTTTAAGATTTTAAAAACCAGCTCACATCAAAATCTATAGCAGTTGTAGAAATCTTACTCCTTATTTCATATTAAGAAATTCATTATTGTACATTTTTGAATCTTTACAAGGCAGCCATAAGAAATATAAACATTTGTCACCAGATAGAACCTTCTCACTGACAATAGTTAAAAGTATGCACTTAATAAAACTATAGACTGAAAGAACACCTATAATTTCAAGTTTCCTTGTGTGAATTCAGTTGTAAGGGGACTGCCCCTTTTTTCCCCCACAAATAGAAAAACAAATTATGCATAAGACTTGGGGTTCTGTGAGAGGACTGTCATTCTGGGCTGTACACCAGTCATCCAGGAATAACCCTACCTTTCAAACTTGCTATCCATAAATCATGTTTCAGTGTTGCAATCTCTAGTATACACCATCTCCCAGCATATCACAGTAAACTTGCCTCTTTTCTTTTCCCCTCCTAAGTTCTATACACCCCTACAAATGACAAATGAACTGTCAAATTTATCTTCCTTAACCCCCCAAATTACATTCAGTTTCAAGGATAGCTCACTGAGATTAATACAAGTAGAGGGTAAACTGTATGAATCCCTTTCTGTTGGGCTTGACCTAAAATCAATGAAAGAGCCAATATATGACTTAAATTCCAGAGTCCATGGCACAGGATTCTAGCTATTCCAGCCCTTATTTCTGAAAAACAGATCTTTTAATCCAGAAAAATGTGTTATTACTTCCATTTTTATGGGGGTTCTAAATTTAGGCTCATCTGTACCAAAGTAAAGTTACCTTGAGTAAATAAACATCATGGAAGCCTTAATTACCCTGACAAACCCACAATTTCTGCTTAAGCATTGAACACAGACCATGAGAAATCACGTTACTCTTACAGAAGCTGATAACGCAGGCTGGAAAGTTTTGTGTTTATAGGAATTCTATCCTGTACCAGCTCTAGATGAGGATGAACGTGCCCTGCATGCCTGACATGAACAATTCAATGCAGAGATCTTGAGTTCAGATGCCACATGTCAATCTCTAATCAGAAAAACTATGAAATTGTGGTGCATAATCCTCATCTCTCCATTATCAAGCCAATGAGTTTACCAAAAGATTTACCAAAACCCGTGCTCCAACCATCTAGTCCTATGATCATGTACTCACCTTTCTGCAGCCTAGATGGCAACAGGGGAAAAAAAAACCTGAGGAAAATCCTACTTGTTCAGTAACAACTGTTGGACCTACAAATTTTTAAATGTAAAAATACCTACTGGTTTCAGGTATTATTTTAAATGCTTATAAAAAATGCTTTTAGCAAATTTAAAACAAAACTATATAGAAAGAAGGGAATTTTTTTTCCCTTTCTAAATTTATTCCATGAAGGACATGATGATACTATAGATCTAAGTATTGAGCATTTGTTAAATGCACACATTAGTTGTGTCCTGGCTAAAGAAAGACTGCAATGTATAAACAGGACAACTTGTTCACTAGCAATAGCAAACAAAATAGTGGGGCTTCTGGATAAAAGTCATTGTCCTGCATAGACCAGGGTTTGTAATTTTTTTCCTCTAGCTTACTGACAGTTCCACTTCTACATAACTAGTGAAAGTTTTAGCTGTTTGGAAGTGACTTCCCTAGGTGGTAGAGGAAAAAGTGAAGTAATCTGTATAAATTAAGACCAGTTTAATGTAAACAAATAAAAATGACAGCTCTCATGAACCCCAATGAATAAGGATTACCAGTACTTTGTCATTTTTACATCTAACAGAATTTTATGCTGAATAGATACAAACCATGCCACAAAACTAAACAGGAATACTTTGGTCAAGCAAGAATCTATTCCAAGAGCACTACTGTATGCAAACAAAAATGTTACTCAAAATAAGCAGATTTGGATTAATATCACTATTCAATTCCGCAATCTATACAATGATATCTTGTTCCAAACCTACCTAGACAACAAAATTGAACAGACAGCCACTGTTGCTGTGTTTGAGTTGGTTTTGTTCTTTTTTTAAAATGTATATTGGTTACAATTTTGCTGTGAAAGCAGAACCAAAACTTAAGTGTCTTCCAGTAGCTATACAAACATACACACAGACAAAACCGAAACACCACAGTTGTGAAGGTGCGTTTTCACAATATCTCAAAGAACTCTACCACTGCTATTAATCACAGCCATTTTTTACAGTAATTTAAAATGGATCCATATCAACGTGACAAAGAAGTAAATGCTTCCAACTGTGGCTTACTTGTACTGTAGCCATAGTACCCACTGGACAAACAATTTTGCATTTTATAATTTCATTTATGCTTCCTCCATTCAGCATATTAAAAGCATGTGCTTTTCTGTTACACACTAGAGGCACTAAACAACTCATGGTGCTGAAACAACTGATGAGTCTAATACATGTTCTGTGGGCACACCTACCTGACTTCTCTGTCCCTTTTGCTTCCATGTATGCTAAAACACTTTCATAGTCTGTATTATTTAAGTGCTGACTGCAAAGAAACTGCACCAATGAGGACTTGCAATCAGGAATAAAATGACTGTAGGATCAAACTTACCCTCAGTGAATGGCTTGCCTAGGGAACTGATCTTCCACAACAACACAAGTAGAACTTAAATCCAATAGCAAGCTTAATGCCCGTGAATAACTGGATGCAGTTTCATGTAGACAAAGTGTAACTAAAATGCCTGTAGAACTGTTCTGCCAAAGTACACAGCTGAAGTATGTGATCACGTGATAAACCATTTTAGCAATGAGCAGTGCTGGAGTTATGCAAATGCCATATAAGCTCTCATAAACTGTATGAAAACAAAGTTAGGGAGAATATTTTCAGCTTGATTTTAATACTATGTGTAGAAACTTTGAAATAGTTACCACACTAAATCATACATACACACACACACACGCACACACACACATTATACTGCTATTAGCTCCTAATATTCTTAAGGGAAGCCAGCATAGTGACTACTGTAAAGGTGACCTAGATATTAATAGAAATACATAAAATCAGAGTCTTCATGACATGGAACCCTGTAAAATGACATTATTGTCTCCAAGAGTATAAGACAGCCCTTTATAACCTAGATGATTTTTCTAACCTTGTACTCAAGACACTATTTCCTTCAATACGGTCACGGAATTACACACAGATCCCTCTTTTGAAAGGAAGTAGACCTTTCAACTACAGAAATTTAAAACAAAAAAATAGGTTTTCAAGTCTCTTGGGGGATAGAGGTAGATGGCTAAAGCAACAGTAGCTTTGAACAGGAATAGTGATTACAGTCAGGAGACATGCTACACAATACCCAATGCTTAAAAAGAACTTTTTGATCAGTCACTATTTTAGACCCCTCAGCAAACTTAAAATTTTCCTAGTAAGTTCCTCTTCCTAGTCCAAAGCAGAGAAGAAATGGACTATGTGATTAGAATTAATACATACAGTGGGCTGAGACAGAACATGGAATAATTCCTCCAATTTCACGGGTTCAAGAACTATGATACTACTAGAAAAGACTGTTTCAGCATAGTTTGCAAATGATCTTTCATTTAGCTTTTGTAGCAACAGAGCACAAAACTCTAGCCCCTTGTAATGTATTTATCTGCTCCCAAAGAGTGTTTGTTACCAAACTTTTTACATCTTTCCTTAATCTTCAGCAAAGATTACCCCTTCCCTGAAAGGAAGCCTTAGCAAAGAAAAAAACAACTGTGCCAGAGATATTTCAGGAAGTTTGAAATAGGTAACTGACAATCTTACCAAGTAATGCCTGAAACTATTAATCAAAGATCTCCACTTAGAAGTTATTTTGCTGCCTCTTAAGGCAAAAGCTACACTCCTATGCCCTTCCAAAAGCCCACTTGAAACTTCAGCACTAACAGGGAGTATAGACTTACTTTACTTCCGCACTGTCTTAACAGTTTTCCATTGCACTTCTTGTTTCACGTGTTAATTTTCGAAATCATTAACCAACTTGGTGAAACTCTTTCTGGTCTAGCAAAACCTGAAAGGTGGATGAAGAGGCACAACACCATCTCCACCCCAATTCCCTGAAATGAAAAACAAACAACAAACCTGATAAAGGAATGTCCTTTTGACTTCAAGCTTTCTCAGTGTCAATAATATGTTTTTAACTCTAAAAAAAAAAAAGGGTTTTTTATGTGCAATTGTAACTGCATTCCAGGTTTTAAAACATGTGTCAGTTTAGTCACTAAAGTTTGCTTGAAGAATTTCCATGGAAGTGTCTGGATGAAGAATCTGCAAACTGCCACTATGTTGAAGTAACTATAATGCTTTAGAAATATTACTACTTAGGGAAAATGTCACACATTTTACCTCTAGTAAGTTCCATTAAGCGATCTGAGAGAAATTTAAATCAGTATAAAAATGTCTATTTGGCACCGGTATTTTTGCATGTCCACTCTTTGAAGCTCAAATACTCTAAGTCTGGATGCTACAGATTGTCTTAATTACAGCAGTTGCTGTGAAGCATGAGAAGGTAAACAATTAATCAATTTACTTAATTACTTTTTTTTTCCCCTCCAGTGTAAAGATTCTAGTTAGAATAATTTAAAAAATAATTGCTCTGAAGTTTGCAGATCCCTTAGTAAAACGGTTCTTTTTAACTTGCCCTCTCAGGATCTGACTCTCGGACTGAGATCATCAGAGCCACCTTCTTTGGAATAGTCCACACATTTTTGCACAGTCACAAAGTTCCACAAATAATGTGATCTTTGTACAGTTGCACACTACTTTGTTTACAACAACACTGTGTTCAAACTGGCAGACACATTTATTTTTAACATGAAGTTTTTGTTTGTGAAGTTCTCTCATTTATTTGTCCAGCACCTCACACAAACATGAGTGCCCATGTTGGAGTCTGTTGACCAACAGTATAAGCTGAAAGGAAACCTTGGGTTTAAGGCACCCAGAAAACATCTTGTACAAGTCCTAACCACCTGTTATAGTAGCTCCCACTGCTGCTTCCCTTTATCGCTTTTATTGAAAAGTGGAAACAGACATGACTACTTAATGTTTAAAGTGTAATTCTTCTCTGTAACCTACAGGACCTACCCTTTATAACTGTTTTGGGTGCAGCTGATAAGCTGATACCACAATCCATCCAAGTAAAATCAGTATCTTTTCCTCTTATTGCACATGTTATATCTGTTCCAAAAAATAACCTGTTTCTATTATGATAAACGTGATAGTTTTAGATTGTTTTAAACTTCCCCAATAAACATGATAAGAGGAAGAGACTGGGAGTGTCCCACTTGGTGTAAGAAGGCAGATTTCAGAACAGGGAAGACTCCAAGGTACAAATTCCTGTCTACTTCTCTTAGTTTAGAGCTGCCTAAATACTATCTTTGAGGCATGCCTAACAAGTTTAATGGGGTGCACCCAAGAACTACATTCCCAATCCTCCTAGGGAATAGATTCAAATTTGTGAACTCCACCTCGAACCCAAGCAATGGAAGGCAAATGCCTGTCGTGATCTTTGTCTGATTCAGGCTGGCTCTGAGCACGCTCTGGCTTGGGGTTCAAAGAAGGTGGGTCAGGTTGCTGCACAGACATAGTCCTGCGGAGGTGGTTTCTCTTGCGCAAAAACTCAGGTTGCGAGTGAAGGCCAAAGCTGCCTTTTCTCAAGATCATCCGAGAGTTGTTCTTTTTGGGTCGCGAATGGAGACTGAACTCCAGCGAGGCCAAGTGGGCTGCATAACCTTCACTGAGGAACTGAAATAGGAAGGAAAGAAAGGGAGTGACAAATTATTGGTGCCTTGACCTATGAATGCTATGAGGAATTAAGTTTCGATCACTGGCATCCCAGTTAGACACCTACAGAATACTAATACTCCTCTCTCCTCACTTTTTTTTCAAGTCACGCGTTCCATTTTGTCATTCAAAAATATGCAATGCATGCGCTTGTAGATACAACTTACAGCCACTTGTTTCTCTTTACTATTCAGCCTTCCAGAAAATGCCTCATTTGTAACCAAAACTGCCTTTCTTTGAAATACTGTTGCTGCTTTGTGTATGTGTGAGTTTGCACATGCATTCACTTGCATGCATTTTCTTCTCTTCCCCAGGATTTCCTGATTGAATAGCAAGAGTTACTTACTTGGCACTGTGCCTGGTATTTCTTTGTGGATCGTCCAACTATGTAGATCTGGGATGGCGACAGAGCCAAGACACTGTACACAGAAATATCCTTCATGGAACCATATGCGGCACAGATTTTGATGTGGCACTGAAACAAACATTACTTCCAAAGTGAACGCACTATTGAACACCATGCATCTACAAGGCTGGTGCTTGATTTGCAATAAAGCAGCATAGGAGTTCACTGTTAACAATTTCAATCTGTAAACTACAGAAAGCTATATTGTCTGTCTGCATGTGAGCAAGAACTACAGCTATGCACATAGGAAAGAACAAGCAGTTCATTTAATTATTTTTCATGATTGGAGGTCGCTTTGGACGTTTTGTCAGGGTTGTTTTATTCCTTGCTCTTTAAAAAGTGAGAAAAGAAATGTGGAATAGCAAAAAGACTTTGTGATGTTCAGGAAGAAGGGAGACAGATCTCTACTGCATGGCATTCTGTGAAAAGAGGCTTTAAGGCTATAAATAGGTTTTTAGTACCTCTTGCATGAGATTCCGGAGAAAAATGGTCTTTTGTCGCAGTGGGTCATGAACAAGTCCATCTGAGAAGAAGATCATCCCTTGTGGGAAATTGTGTTGGGACAACCACGAAACCACACGCTGTTTTTGCATATCTGGACGGCCGGTGATATAGATAATCAGGTAGCCCAGGTCCTGCCAATGCCTGTCAGAAAAAGCAGTTAAATTACATGTGTGTAGAAAGAGAAACAACACTTAGAGGTCAGGTCAGCATCTTTTCTCAGAACAGTTAGAAATCAGATGTTATCCTTCAACGAGTGGAAAGGAGCATGCCTATGTCTCTGCTCCAATCAAGAAACTAAGTAATAATGTCTACACCTTGGGGGAGATGGAGGAAAGCAAGAGACATTCTTATACAAAATATAAAAAATATGAGCGCCATTTAAAAATACACTTAGAATAAACCTTGCAACACATCAGGTACTGCCAGTTTTGAAATCTTTAATGAGATTTCCTGCCATTTCAGCTATAAGGAATGGAAACCCTTGAAAACTGACATTTCTACATTCCCATGCAAGTTCCAAAATGAGAACTGCCTTTTCCCACTCAGTACAACATTAACAGACCTGCAAGAATGGATTAAAAGGCCTTTTAATTTTTCCTTCAAAAAACATTCTTGCATACCTGGTATTTCTGAAGTACAAATACGTCCTTATTTGAATTTAGTGAAACACAAAATACACATGGAATCATTATTCATCCACTGCACACACTTCAAGATCATATTCCCAAGAAGCAACATTTTATCTTTAGGCAACTTAAACTACCAATTTCAATGTAATCCACAGCATTCTTATATTGCTCTGAAATTCAGGCAGATGTATCTGCAGCAGATCTTGGCCCTTAGAGAATCGCTGCTTTTAGTGTAACAACCCTTTTCCCTCCTACTGTGTTCAAGCAAAAAGTCAGAGATTTGAAGTGTTCAAACCTCATTTACCTGACAACATCAACAGCCCCTGCTCGGACTTTGGGGTCACTTCCCATAATTGAAACACTCGCTGCAAAGGAACCATCAATGCTGAACACAACACATTCCATTCCTCGGGGCAGTACAGTCAGGTAACTTGCAGCACTGCTCTGGTCCCCTCTGGAGAGTCAAAGCAATAAATTAATTTAAAAGGCAACCTAAGGAACAGACAGGACAATTAATTTTGTTCCTTACTCCTGCACTCTAAAGCTTCATTTTTGAATATAATTTTATTTATGTATCAGTAACTATTTTGTTGAATTGACTGCCTTTTTTATTAAATGGAGGTAAAACATTTTCTCCTCCTCAAGCAGCACTACATAGGACCGTAAGCTGACTTTGGACTTTGTTAACTGGTGGATAACATTACCTTCTATTTCAGCTAAATTCACCTCGCAAGTAGGGATTCAAATGAAGTTTTTATGCCATTTTGAAGTTCCTTCCTGATCACAACAACCCATCACAGCTTTAGTTCCAGCTTTAAGTTATTACCTGACCACCATTTTGATGGGATACACACCAACTCTCAGTCTCTTCTCCTCAGGTATATTGTAGGATATTCGTCCACTGCTGTTGGATATCTCTGTGTCAAAATACACCCACCTACCCGAAGATGGCTCAGTCATTATGAAGATATCCACCTGCAAAAACAATGAAACAGTAGTCTAGTGTGATAATCAACAAAATACCCCTTATTTACAAGGCCTGCCAAGTCTAGATAATATTATCTCCAACCATGGCGGGTAGTAAAATCTTACAAGGAAGTTTGAAGAAACTTCATGACTCAGTAGGAACTTCAAAGAGAGTCCTCTCAATAAGCAAATGCATATAATACAAGAGTTTATTGCTTTCATAATTTATTGTCTTCATAATTTAAAGCCCTGATCTTAGCACTGCATGTGTCAAACGTAGGTACAGAGGTCAGAAATTTGGGAGGAACCCTAAATTAGGAAAAAGACAATTTCATGTTGCACGGCTGTATTACCTTTTCGTACACTAAACCTACTAAATTTCATTTGGTTATTGAGATGAAATCTTTCTCAAATCATAACCTTGCCTACAACCAAAACACTTCAAATTATCAAAAATTTAATCAATATGGTTTTCTTCAACTGAAATATTTAATCAAAATTAACATAAAGAATATTAAATACTTTGCTGGATCTGAAACAGGCCAAGTGAAGCCTCCATGCTTCAATTTGGCCCTCACTTCAGCAGCATTGCTCTCTTAATTTACACAGAAACTCTTACAATCCCAGTGAATATGAAAAAATGTGTTCACTTCATGCTTGGCTTTATTAGCTGTAAGCCTGGCTTCTGCAAGCAGCTTTAGGAATGACAGTTTCAATTGTGTAACATTACTAGTAATTTCTAAAACTAATCCTTACTTGCCCATATGTAAGATACAGCAGCCACCTAGCCTTTAGAACACCTATTCTTTTATCTAGTTGTTTTACCTGGATAGGATGATACATGATTTTCTTTTAGTGCTTTGTCAACTACTATCAAATTCTTTTTCCTTCTTCCTTGGAAAGTTAATTGTCTCCAGTAGGTGGTACGGCTGGATGGCAGGTTTAGAAACCACTGCAAAGCACACTCACCACTAACCAAAGGAGATAGCTAGCTATAATCAGGTAAGAGAGATAAGAGCTCAGAAAAAGATCAGCTATCAGAAAGGCCACTTTCGAGCATATTTTTGCTGAAGTAGTAGGGGGCTAGTGACATATTGCCCCTCACTGTAAGGCTTTCTCTGACACTGTGCATGTGTATTACATTCAACAACTGTTTCTAGTAAAGCTAAGAAAATTGATTACTTGGACTTCACCTTTTCACCTGTTAAAGCCACCATGTCCAGAGGTCCATACATAAAGCGGCCAACTAGTACCTGAGGACCATCTTCTGCTGCAATGACATCATTAGCTCGGTGATTAGCAGTCACATTCTGAAACAAGAGCAGAAGATGGGAAAGGTGCTGTTTGTTTTTGTCACAAGGCTGCTCTTTCTATTTTGGTATGAACAGGGACACAGAAACACAGTCCTGGACAGGATGTCTGAGATACATCAAGTGCACTGCATTCCCATTTCAGCTGGACCCTGATTTCCACTAATAGTGGGCTCCTGAATAGACTTTCTAGAGAGAGTGCTCAAGACGACCAAATAAGAGAGAACAATTAAGGGAAAGCCAATTCTTTTTCACTTCAAGTGGTGCCATAGAGCTACATCACTATGTGCAGGGCACATACATTTTAACTGACTTAGCACCAAGAAGAAAGAAGGAAATATTTTTGCTTGGCTTACGGAGTTGTCTAGCATAAAAGAAACCTCTTTGCATAATGGAAACTTAGGGCCTATCTGTTATTTAAAAAAAGAAATACACTTTCTCCCAACATGAAGTGATAAACCAAGATGAAATTGCTCATATTCCCTAACCACTAATCTGCCTGCCTCTGGATTAAGTCAGCAGTTTTCAGCTCTTTAGTGATACTCAGTTATGTAAACTCTTACCTGGGGAGATTAAACTCCATTTAAATTTCCGCCAAATCCATGTTCCGTAGCTGCCATATAAATTCAGAGTTAAACTTACCCTCAGTTTGACATGTGTCCTTTTGCGTAGCCATTTTTCTCGTGGATTGGATGGACTTAGTGTTTCTGGATCCAGGTTGTCATTTTCCTTGAAATTTACATTTTCATACCTCATCACCTGAAATCATATTAATATTTTAATAGTGTGTGGCCTGGGGAGTCCTGGTACTTGGCAAAGAAAGAGAAATTACACTGCTGCCCCAGCTGAGTGACACTGCAGAGTCAAAAGCATAATGGAAGTAGAGAGAGGTAAAGCCACATGTTCACATTAACTGTACAGACAAAGAAACTGCTTTCACTCTGTTGGCCAACACTTTATCTCAAATACTTATTGAACAGCTTTTTCATTCACAACACAGCCTGCACATTCCTCCAGAGAAAATGGTGAAAACATTAGGATGGTATCAAGTGATAGTCACATCTTGATTATGGTCTGCAAAGTCAGTAAAGCAGCTTAAAGCCACAGACGCATCTTTTAAAGTCCTTTATGTGGCAGACGTCAGACTCCTCACTTCATCTGTATTGATTTTCTACACATCTACTCAGAGAATGTTTCTTATCCCTTTTGGGTATTACTACTGCAGTAGGTGATAGGCAAGGACCCACAAGTACCCACTGAAGTCCAATCTGTGAACATGCAGCAGCCTATTATGTCATACACATTCTTACAACCTAAATATCATACACTTACCAAGAAACTTGCACGTCCAACTCAGATTTCAGGACACAACCCACAGAATTCAGAATCTGGGTGTGGGTGATGCCACATTTCAACTGAAACCAGAAGCCCTGTCTCACTGAAATCTGTGGGTTGTACCTGCAATCACAAATAGCTATTTTGAATGAGAAATAGATTAGCAATTTTTTCAAGTTGAACAGCTGGTTTTCTGTGCTGAAGTTTTACAGTTTGGTCTAGAACCATTTTAAAATGGTTCTAGAATGGTTTTAATTTTAAAATGGTTTTAATTTTAAAAGACATTTTAAAAGATGTCTTATATGAAGTCCCTTGAGCAAAACCATGCTGCAATCAGAGTCAGCAAAGCAGCTGGCTTGCAACAAATCACAGTAATGTTGAGAAGTTAAGCATGGCTTTTAACAAATTGGCATAAATTCTACTCACTAGAGGTAATGTGCAGGCAATATATGCACCTCCATGGCATTCAGGAGCCATTAGTCTTAATCTTAACCCCCAGCAAAGGCAGAAGGTCCAGACTCTACTGGAACTCTCCAGTCCTTTATGTAGTGCTGTAAGCTCACATACTGCTTTACAGACATGTTCTAAATGCTTGAAAGATTTATTAAATTCTAAAAGCTGTAATGCACATACAAGGCTAGGAAAGTCTCCTGTAAAGGAGAGACTCAATTTTCTCACAGAAGCAGTACTTTCAAACTGGTTTACTATCACATGTATGCTAGTAATTTGATACTTTATAGGGAGATACATAATTATGTAAGGCTGGAGATAGCCTATTCCTTCAAAAACAGGACAAAATTAATATATAATACAGGGTTAGACTAATCTGGGGCATGGGAGGGGTGAGGCATCCATAAAGGGGCAAGACTACCAGTCACAATGTCAGCAGTGCTAATGGTGAGCTCATCATCCCCTTTACCTCTCCAAAAAAATCCAGATCTGTCACTCCTACATGCATTTGTATGTGATGCATCCACAGTTAGCCATCTAACTGATCTAAAGATTAAAAGACTGACCCTTGGAAAATGCAATTAACAATCACAAGGTTATCTGTTGCAGAGAAAAAAAAAATCAATTACCTGTCTTAAGATGAAGGCCACAACGTCTGTTGATTCCCAGTAGCTGGCATGAAACAGATGTGGCAGGGCCACCGTTGGAAAGGCCGTCAGCACATCTGGACAATACAAGGCATAATCTATTCGTTTTGTTCCCCACCACTTTGCAGTAACTACAAAAAATGAAACAAAATAGTATAACATTTCTATATCAATAAATTTCTTGCTGTCTTCATTTTTAATCTAGGTAATGGAATAAAGTCTTCTGCTTTCTTAATCTTGATATTTTGAGTCTGTTAAAGGTATCTATCATTCACAAAAGTACTGTTTTTACTGACTGCATCATCACTTAACTGCCTGTCATCTAAAGAATTCTTCTGGGTCCAAGTTTTGGGAAGCAGAAATCACCTCAGCACGATCCCTACTGCTTTCTGGTCCATGGAAAATGTACAGTGAAAGAGTAGTACTTTTATGATTATGTTATAAGGTAAGAATTGCAAATGCCTCCCAAACAGTGAAGCAAACATTGAGACAGATAGATAAGATACATATAGATATACACACATATATTACTATAGTCCATAGCAGGCCAATATAATGATTTATAGCACTTTGAATTATGAGTAACAAATCTTATCTACCTATACTGCTTTATGCCTGTAACATGATAATAAACCCCTGTTACTATGAAACTCTCATGGCTATTTATGAGTGGCACCTTAATATAAAACTGTGACTTCTTTTCTTTACTTTTATTTATCTATCTAATTACAAATAGAAAAGGATTATAATTTGTGTTATGTAGAATTGCAGGAGCTTGGGCTATTCTCATTCTTCCCAAATTCCAAGCAGATATCTTTTCATAATCAACTTTTTCACAGGAACAATCTGAAGGGAAAGGCTGTTGCCATATCCAGTAGCACATGGCACTAGGCTTCACTCACTGTTGGTGAGGCACGCTGATGGCAAGCTTTCAGCTGACCCAGAGTTTTCACTGTTTGTGCTGCCCAAGCTCAACTTTCTTGTTTTTCCTTGCAGTTGATCAGATGTATTTGGAGATCCAGGACTCTCCTGAGAGAAAGGTATGTTCAAAGAGCTATTCTCAAGGAACAGACCGCTGTGATTGTGGAGAGCATCACCTGCACGTTACAAAAATGAAAATAACATTTTTTAAAAAATCACCCTTTTTGAAACTAGGTTTTGAAATTGTGTATATCTTATTAGTTTATTTACTAATTTATTTTTAAATACAGGGCTAATGAGTGTTTTCCTGGATAATATCACATTTAATGCCCATGGATGAAACTTCCTCCTTTGGAGTGAGAATAGCATGACCATACAGAGAAAGTACACACCCTACTGCCATGAATGTGCAATGGCAGCTGAGTGCTTTTGGCCAGGATCCTCCAAACTGGGTAGTGATCCTGGGATGCTATTTTACTTCGCACTCAACCCTACTCATTTAAAAGTAATTTTATGAGAAGAACTACACAGCCCTGGGAGTCTGTGATACTTCTCTGGTTCTCTTTCTGACATAAGCAAAATGTTCTTTCTTGCATAACGTGACAAGTCGAAGACACTTCATGCCAATATGATTTTACCTTACTTTCTGTAAAGTCAATAAAGCACAATTCCTTCTACAAGTACCTTGCTCGTCCCCCCTTCCTCTTTCTTCCCCAGAAATCAATCTTTCTGTTTTTTTCCCCTGGATTCAAATCTTTATTACCAACATAACTATTGTTTAGTAACCCATCCAGGAGAAGAGCGATCAAGACTGCTTAATGATCTGATTTGTCCAGGCAGTTATCTACAACAAACCAACCACAAGTGACCAAAAGAAACAACATGTGAAGATCTAGGTAAAGGTCAACTAATTGTAAAAATAAATTGTTTAAAACAATAGTCAAAGACATGGAATTTTCTAAGTGACACTTCTTACACTTCTAACTAGAACAGTGGTATTGCCTTCCAACTCCTTTTTAACACAACTAGTATCACAAACCTCATGCATAAGAATAATTTTTTTCTTAGTAATCTTCTTTGGTTCCACACTTGTGAAGTATGTCTGTGCTACTCAGTCCCAGATGACTTGTTTTTAGCACATTACTATTTCAAATTCTCTTGAGCTGTGTAAGGAGAGAACACTTAAGAGAACAACAGGCAATGAGAGTTATGAAAACAGGCACTGTACCTAACTGGTGAGATCTTCCATCCCCTAGTGGGTATCTCTGGTACCGTGGGACACTGAATGGAGGAAGAAGATGGAATCTTTTCTCCAACAATGGTTCAAGTCTGCAGGCAGAAGGGTCAGCAGAGTGAAAGAAGCTGTACACTTGACTGCAGGCTGGCCGGACCTGGCATACTTGGATGAGAATAAGGCAGAGAAAGAGATGTCAGTATTGCTGCTTTACAATTTTCGAGGGGTCTGTACACAAACATAGTTCATATGGTCTTCTGCAAACCCCAGATTAGTACACATCTGGTCAAAAGAAACTTAACTGAATTGCTTCCTATTTCATATGTAAAGAACACTTCACTACACAGGAGTTTAAACAGACATCACAATCTGAGATGCAGGCACATAGGAAATGTGAAGAGGAGCAGAAGAGAAACAAATGGAGCAAGAAAGGAAAAAGAAGTTTAAAACCTTGTAAATATATTATCGAACATTAGAGCTGTGATGCTCAGCACTTCAAGTATTTACCAGCAAAATGGTCTGATGGGCTTGTGACCTCCAGGACTTCCCTCATATTATAAAAACTGATTATAACAAAACAAATAAACAAATATATCTGAATTTTACTTGTTACATTTTCAGATAGCCTTCTACGTTTCATTTCAGTAAAGAGGGCACCTGATTCTTCTCAACTAATTTCCAACTGTCTGAATGATAGGTTTCAATTTGTCTGTTTTCCTCTCAACTGTGTCACAATTATCACTTTAAAAATGGGATTCTTTCATCATATGCACCTCTAAAGACTAATTATGCTTCAAGTAGACACTGCTCACCTTAGAATGTGTTTGAAATGCCCATCAGTTGTGCTGCTCTCAAAGCACACTCCTTTGCAGGATACCAGAGGAAGGATGGAAGTGAGAGCTAATTTGAAGAAAATAATTTAAAATACTAGTAATTAACATGAAATTTTCCTGTCAGAGTGTCTGGAGGGTAGCAGAGGGGAGACTGGGGAAAGGAATACTGGCTAGGAAAAAAAACAAAACGTGGGAGTTCTGAATTGTTGTCTCTTCCTAATTATTGCAACAAATTTTCTCCCTCGCCTGATAAATAAATGCATCATTTCCTATAAAGATACTGTGCTATCCAAAGCTCACACTATGCAAATAGACAAAGCGTGTGCTGAATAATGAAAGGAAACTTTTAACTGAAAAACCTAAAAAAATCCAGATGCTTTAGAAACAAAACTAAAAAAATCCTCTCTGTGTCTGATCACTAGGCTCTGTTATTAGAGAGGAAAAATGGCTCACAAGCAGCACACCTGAGGGCCAAATCCACCTGTAAAGCCAGACATGAACAAGAGGTAATGCTGAACAAAGCAGAAATGTTATTTTTGGTATTGTTTTCAAGGACTGGTCCTTGGTGAAGTGTGAGCTTCCTGATGTATGACATGAAATATATGATTAACAGCAGAACATAAGACACACTTTTATAAGTGACATCCCTGGAACAATCATTATCATCTACCTACATTAACGTTCCCATCTCTTAAAGGAAGAAACTTACCTCACGCCCTGACTTTAACTACCTTTATTTACCTCCTTTTTGTGCGAGTCTCTTTGTTTACAAAGGTCATTATGCACCCTGTATTTTAACCCCAAGAAGAGCTTACCATCCAGACCAGGCAGAACAGTGCTCCTCATGGCCAGCACCAAACCAAGCGGTGATCCAAAAAGGAAGAAATCAGACACCTCAAATTCAAATCTGCCCAGATTTACTTCTGAGAGACTGGAATCCACAGGAGGAAGGTCTGCACCGTCTTTCAACACACTTGAGTGGATGCTGAACAAAGAAAATACTGAATCAAAAATAATAAAGAGGGCATTCAGAAAAAAAGAACATTCCCAAAACAGGATGCTTAGAAAGCTCTAGCACTGGCATTTAGAGCCAAGCAATACACCTCAAAACTGTAAAATGATACTGCAGTACAGCAGCCATGATTTTCAGTGCAGCTATTCAGTAAATTTACTGCCTTCAACATGCAAGCGTTTCCTGCAATCATTCTACAGAACACTTGGTAAAGTTTTGCAAGGACCATGAATATTCAAGTTTACTATTTTAAATATAACACAGTATTTCTCCTATAAAAGAACCTAAAAGTGACTGACCAAAAAAAATCTTCATGTTTTCAGTTGCAGGCAAGAGAAAAACAACTGTTGTGTCTCAGAGGGAAAACATTCTACAACACATTGATATCGAGAAAATGCAATGGTTTCAAAATGAATGCAGAATAGTCACTAAAAAAAAGTAAAGGGCATTCAAAGCAAGACTACAGAATTACCTTAACCTGGTACTAAGAAAAATGCCAGACTTGAAGTAAAGCACAGTACTAAGTCTGCACTATACTCAACTCTAGCAGAAGTGAAACTTCAACACGCACTAAGACTTCCTCCTCTGTATCACTCACAATGAAATAAAGGAAATAGGATGATTGATAGAGGAAACAAAACCCCAAATAATTCAGGTAAGTAAAAAACCAAATAGCTTAGAACCAGCAGGAAGACACAAAGGGAATGCTTATGTTCCCATCTCATATATTTCAAAGGTTTTTTAGGAAAAAGGAAAACTAAGTTAACTTCTGCACCCAATCCCCTCCTCATTTAAGCCAAATGCAGGGCACTTTTTTGGTTGTTGTTTTAAAGCTGATCTGAATAGCTCATAGACCAATGGGAGCACCTAAAGCAATTATCACACTAGAAAATTAGAAAAGTACTGAAAGTGAAGTCAAAGGGATGGTTTAAAAGAAATAGACAACAGACATTTACAATTATAAAGTATTCATCCACCTTATTTTGACTGGGCTATACTGAAGAAATAGAACTTTGTGCATTCATTTTTGCATGTTCAAAACCCTCACAACTGAATAAAGATTACATAAAAACCTCTCCAGATGTGAGTATGTTCATACAAGACCCAGTACATCCATAGTTTTCTCTGAGGGATAGACAAGAACTTTAAGAAAACCTCCAGAAACATACCACAAACAATAACAATGCCCCTGTGCTCTGGTGTTAACAGGCTCCTTTCAATGGCAAGCCCATTTCTTTTACTCAGTCAGTGAGCACTGGTTACCTGGACAGGAAGGCATGATGCTGGGTTATGGTATCACAGTCATAAGTGGATGAGTCACTCTGTTTCCGAGGCAGCGGCGGCCTTTGCTTCTCATCCTCCATGATTCCCGAGATGTCGATATTGCTTTTGCTCAGGTGTTTGCTGCCACCCAGACTGGAGTCCTCTGCTAAGAGTGGATTATCCTTCAGAAAATGAACAGAGCAAAGGGAAGGTTTAGACAGATAACAAAATACAAAAGAACTTCTATTAAATGCCTGCATTTATACATATGACCTCACTTTATCCAACAAAGGGTGAAACGGATTAAAAATTTCTCTTTGCAGTGAATGGTAATTCTCCTTCCTGGAAAAATTTAGAGGATGTCTCTGCTTGAGAGTACTCCCACCACACATAGCTCTCAATTGAACCAAGACGGCTGGTACCACTGAGCCAATTTTTGGGGGGAGGTAACTATTTATACAAAACAATTTTGCCAGGCTCACAAAGCCAAACAGAGCATAGGCACCTCACACAGCGTCAACTCTAATTCATCACACTTACTTGAGCCTGAAATACATAAGATCAGTTGAACTTCAATTTTCTTTCTCAAGTGTGTTGCATACAATAATAAAGTTTACATGCTAGCATTACTTTAAAAAACTGTACTTTTACTACCATAAAATCTTTCCTGGATCACAGGTAGAATGAATCCTCTCTTCCGTGCAAATGCAGCATTTGTATAGACACTCAGTGGTCCACTCACAGATCAGCAGGTGACTTACATTCCTTATTAAGAAAGAGGCATTCTTTCACTAGTCACTAAAACTTATTCATAATATATTTTAATGCTAGACTACCCCCAGTGTAAGGAATTCCAGACCCCAGGTGAAAAAACCAGAAGAATGAAAGAAAGAAAGCAAGAAAATATTTTGACAAAAATGGCAGCCTACCAGAGACTTCTGAGCAAGGACTTGTTTGCATCTACAGTTAGAGACACAATACAGAGACTTGGTAACCCTGCTTTAAAGGCTAACAGATCAAGCCTTCACTACTGATTTCTGTATATCATAAAACTGGACCTTAATTTTTAACTTCATTTTTAACAGCAAATTTTTGATACACGGGCAGAATCCCATTCTATCATGGCAATTTACCAAATCCTTAAATTTCCTCTGGCTTCGATGGAGCTGATTTCCTCCATGGAATGAATCTATAGGGTTTCAGCTGTGTGTATTTTTTTCTCTTCACCTGGATGCTGCTGATGCTTCCTCTCCTGCTACTGTTCCGACTCTCGTAAGCTGTATTAGAATTATAGCAGATGGCATCAAAGCCCAAAATTCCTCCAATGCAGTCACCTATAAGACACACCTGGAAAAAAAAGATTTTTTTTTTTTGAGATGCAGCATGCGTTTTTTAAAAAACCAAAATCATCACAGTACTGCAGAGGAGCTTCTGTCTTACTTCATCCCCTTGTTACTGGTTTTTACACTTTGCTTTACATTGCAGCTCCTTTTTCTACTTTCTTTTGTCATCAGAAATATGCCCAACACGAAGAATATCCTGTCCCAGGGACTATTTTGATGAGTGGGAGTTCTGCCAAATGGATTAGAACTCTTCCAGCTGCTTGCAGCCAGATTCCAGCTTGGTAAGTCCAGACCACCGGACGACCAATGTCACAAAGATTTCAAGCCACTTAACATTTCCTTCAGAGTCATAGAGGGGAGAGAACCTAACAGACTGGCATTCCCCTGTCAGGACAAGGGAACAAAACTTCAAAATGAAGTATTAAGCAGAGAGATTCACTCTTGCTCCACATTTAATATAAACATAGAAGCTACCTTCAAAGCACGGATCTGGCAATTCAAAATACATACCCTACTAAAACTGGGAATTCAGGAGTAATTTTATGGTACACTAGAATCTCCCTCACAAGCCAATTCCACTGAACACTCTCCCATCCCACATGAGAGGATGACTTTTTTTGTAGCTTTGTCAAAGAAAAAAATCGTTACACTGAAGCTCTATTGAGAAGACATTATTTTTGTAACTGGTATCATTCTTCTTTACATAATTTCACCTTTCATAATGTTCTGTCACTGCAGCTGGGCTGGTTTTATGCTTTAACCAAGAACAGTTTACTATGCATCATAAAAATGGCTTCCAACCAAATTTTAGTCTAAAAATACTGATATACCACAGCAAAATCTTATTAATGCCATGGAAAAGAATTTGTGTAAAAAGACACATGCTTGCCTTCAAAGTTTACACTGTACTCTATATCAAATGCATTTTCTTTCTTTTTCTCAAGTGTGGAGGTCACTGTACTTAAGGGAAGTGGATGTTTATGGCCATTGTAGATGGCCCCATTACAAAATAATATCAGTAAATCAGGGTATCGGTATCATATTTCTATGTGAAGCAGGAGGTTTTGTAGACTAAAGATGGTGAAGCAGGAACAGTAACTGACAGTTACTGTCAGTTGAAAGAAACCTGTAGGTGACTTCACTGGTGTGCAGGTCACACCAGAAAAATCACATTATTTCCCCAGAATTAGACAGGAAATCTGCAACACTGCTAGCAACTGAGTATTTGTCTTCTATGTTTCTTTACTGGAAATTGCTTTATTACTATAGTGATAGAGGCAAAGAAGAAATAATAGTTCAGTATTGGATTTCTTAGGTTCTTAAACATGCCTCATTTTTTCCATCAGCTATGTCTGAAGAACTCAGATGATCATTTGTCTCAGGCTGGCATATTCACTACATACTCTGGTTACCATACCACAGCAAAGTAAGAGGTTATGAGCCAAAAGGCTTGTGGGAGAATGTATATAGTCTTCCACCAGCTGAGTAAATCCACGTGAGATAGTGCATAGGATTCCAGAAGTGCCTGTCTTGTGTTGGACACTGAGAAGGCATTTTGTGTAGGTGATCCCATGCTAACATTCATTCATCCATTGTATTTGTAGTGTCCCACACTCATAACTCAAACCCCTCAACACAATGGCTTAAAATGAAACAGCCTTACTCTGAAGAAATTTTACTTTGATATAAGAGAGAATAGTCCTACCTGTCCATTAAAACCAGCCCCATCAGTAGATTTGAGAAACTCGTTGTAAACTTGATTGGCTCTACTGATCACCATGGCAACTGCATCCTGGTACTGAGGAGATGAAACAGCCAGCAAAGGCAAGGCAGCCAGTGGGATGTGGTCTTCACTGCTGCTAAGACAGCTTTCATCATAGCTGTAGGGATTTAGGCTAGAAAAGGACATGTTATCATCAGGAAAACTGCAAGAGGCAGCACACAGCATTAGAGAATGGGCAGTCACAGAAATGGGTTGGTCTGTTGCAGTTCACAATGAGCGAACACAGGAAGGATCATTATCTCAAAGGATTCAACTCCTTAAAAAAACAAGGCATTACTGTTTTGGGTGAATGGGATCACACTAGAAGGTATTTCTGCAGTTAAACACATTTGGTGCAATTGCTTTTCGTACAACTAGACATAATTTTGAATGGCAATGACATGATTACATTTCAGCTTTTGTTTTCCCCCCATATAATAACTCACTACACCAGAGAGCAGAATCCAACCATCGCAATGGAATAGTTTCCTAGAACACAAGTGTGACAGGTGTATTGTTCAAAAGCATATTAAGCAATTTTTCCCAGGGTCCAATCTTTTCACAAAGATGAAACAAAGCTGCGTACATTCTGAAATCACAGTAAATGTTTGCATAGTAACATCTGGCAAAAAGGAGATGACTTAATTGAAAATGCAACCTTAAATTTGATAGAACATCAGCTTTAAATTTAATAGAACCCAGCTTGCAGGGTGGATGTGCACGCTGCAAGTTTCTCAGGAAGTCTGTCAATCATGTCTTGACTGATTTTTACTGATGAGTGGGAAAACAACTCACAGAGAGCTAAAGATGGAAGGCACATCAGTGTGTGCCAGATTCGCTTAGAGTGAGTTGACTTGGAGATTTTAGAGATCCAAGAAAAGTCAGAAGCAACCATTACCTAGGCAAGCCCCAGACAAAACCAAGAGAAGTGCCTCTTTGCTTACAAAAACAGAACTCAAGAAAATCTGATTCTTTCCTCCCCTCACCAGAGCTCTGCAGTTAATCCTGCTTTGCATTTGTAGAAGAGTTAACGCGGGAGTATGTGTTTCTTTCTCCTTTCTCTGTCGTGCCATTTAAAATATTTATGTCACGGAAAGTAATGTTACTTCAAAATATTCTCTTGTCAATGAGTGAATTTCAAGACTGAAAAAGCAGCTACTGAAGTGGATACATCCAACAAAAATGTTTTTTAAAACAAATTTGTCCACTTGATGAATGCATGCATGCAAGTGTATGAAAAGGATGAAAGATGCTTGCAAGTCTTCCAGTCAGCAAAAGATTAGGAATGATTCACAAAATTTCATTATGAAATATATGGGTCACAGAAAACCATTCAAAACCACAATGCATAAACAAACACCAGGGAATGCAAATCAACTTACCTGGAAACAAGAGAGAAAGCTGCAGAACAGATTGCTGGGCAGGGAACAAGTCTCATTAAGATGTGGCCCAGAGAGGCAGGGAAATGGGCTCGGGTCACTTTCTCAAACACAGAACTGAAGGTGTTGACATCTGCCAGCTTGCTGCTGTGGTCTCCACTTCCAGTGTCTAATATGTTCCCCCCATGTAGGATCAAAATTAACACATGAGTTTTGCAGTTCTGGTGTTGAACTCCTTCCTACGAGAAAAACAGGAAATAGGAAAGGAGGAGGCATCTTTATGGACTTTGTCAGTTTACTTGGTGTCAATGTTAGCAGTGATTTTTCTTTTCCCACCTCCACTGTGATAATTTTGTGAAATTTGCTTTCACTGGAGTGGGTGGGGGTGTGTGTGTGTGCATGTGCACGTCCTGTGTTCTATTTAATTCAAGTATGTCTGAATCACAGAGAGCCCACTATGCTCTGGCACAAACCCTGTGCAGCACAGATGTAGGTTTCAGATCAACACAGATTAAGACAGCTTTGTGTACATCGGAAGTTACTTTAAATACTCTGAGACTGGAGAAAAATTCCAACCCCCACAGGCAGCGTAAGCAATCATCTGTCTAGGTATCCTAGCGATTGCTTCATTTACTGGCAAGGTTCTCATTCAAATCATCACAAGTCCAAAAAAGACAAATTTAACTTTCTCTGCCAATGAAAACATTCAGCAAAAGCAGATGATACAGTTATCTCAGACTTTTGAGACTGTTATCTTCTTCTAAAAATGAAAGACACTTACTGAAAAATTAAAACCATGCATTATTACTAATATTCATAAAACTCACAAACAAATTTATGACTATATGAATAGGCACATACACAGACAACAACTGGCATGTTTTGTAGAATAACCAAGGTATTTCCTACTTGAAACTGGAAAAGCATTTTGAGTGTTTCACAATTTCACCGTTTTTTCCCTCTTTATCCCTTGATACTCATGTGCACTCCAAGAACTCATTAATACACTAAAAGATTAGGATTTTTGATCTTGTTAAATCTTGACTGCTATTTCCTTATTCACTTTGGATGACATGATTCCTGAAGATTTCTAGTTCCTGACCAAATATGAACACACTGCAAAAGCAACAGTCATGTTTTTTGTCTAAGGATCATTAAATGCCAGATTCGGTGATTTACTCAGAATCAGGCAATGTTCTGGACAGTTTATTCTTAAGGGAAATGGGTAACTTTAGCACTTGTATAATGGTGACAGAGAAACAGCTGAAAATGAGAGAATTGTAGGCTATTCCACTATCTCTGTTCAGCCCATCAATTTTAGTATCCAGTAGAAGTATTCATTGTGAAGGCATTTTGCTGACCTGACTTGTATCTGCTATATACAGGAGAATCATACAAGCATTTTTCAGATTCCACTTTTCCATGCACTGATTTACAATTTTCTTCTCCAAAAGGTTTCACTCCAGTTTTCAGAAGAGAAATTTAAGAATTCCCTTTAAAAGCTAAATGTAGTTCCTTCCATGGACAATGCCTGCTTGTAAATAAGCAGCACTGCAGAGGAGTTGGTGGGACTGAAAGCTTCAAAAAGGAAAAATTCAAGTGGGTCAATATTGCTGAAGTCACTGGTTTGAGAAGTCTCTCAGCTGGATTTAACTGGGATCTTTCACAGAAGACTCAAAGGGAATAAAATTAATTTATCTCTCAGCAGTAGCTCAGGCATGACTTAGAAAAGGTGCTCAAGGCCTAATCAACTGGACATCTGAAGTCAATCAATGACTGTCATCATTTTAAGGGGGCTGTAGAACCGAATTCTTCAAAAAGGGTAGACACTTCCATTACCTCTCCTATGTGTGAATGGAGGACGTTAATCAGTTTTCTGGAAGGACCGCAACATGTTGAGATTCTTTCCTGCTTCTAAAAAAAGGCAATTCTGTTTTTATCAAATTCATGACTGCTACTGAATCTGCTTCACAAAACCTGCATTTCCAGTCAACTACTAAGTAGACGTAACAATTTATGGCCAGAAAACTGAGTCCTATTTCCACCTAAGTATGCAATGTCTAAAAATCTTGTGATGATTTTCAGAGATTGCATGCAAACCTACTAAACAAGGGAAAACCACACTAAACCATTAGATGATTTTACAATTACATAACACAATACGAGAGTACTTTCACATGTCTACGCCTTGAAAATCAGCACAGCTTGTTATAGGAAACAATCTCACCTCATTGTCCTCATGTATTTCAATACTGCTTTGTGCAGGGAACCTTTGTTTTCTTAAAGAGGTTCTATATAATTCACCTGAAAGGAAAAGAGACATATTAGTCATATAAGTATTTGTCTGTTACATCATTTACAGACATCTAAGGCACATTTCTAATTTCAAGACAGAAAGTTCTGTTCACAGGAAATCCTGTAGACAAACAGAACAATACATGTTCACCAGTGATTCAGAGAGACACTAAGCAAGTTCTGCATCTTTGCCTGAAGTAACTCGTTGCCCTGTCTCTTCATGTGGAGTACATCAGATCTCAAGATCACCACGAGAAGAAAGCCAGGTGAAAGGAAAAACACTGAGTGATTCAATACCCCAAAGCAGGCATGAAAGGCATGGGTTTGATACATGACCCAAAAAAAAAGAGTTTGTACTCTGAATCTAGGAGAAAAAAAGTCGTATCATCATTCCTAAACTTCTGAGATCATAAGGTAAAGTTCCAACCCATACTAAGAATCAAGCCAGGTCCTCTTTTATTTTATTCTACAGACCATTTCAAATATCCCTAATATTCTGCCATGTTAATTAGGGAGAGATTCAGAGGACAAAAAAAAAAAAAGAAGAACTTGTGTTGGCTACAAAGCATAAAGTGGTGATAGGCCCAAAAGAAAACTGCAATTTCCATTATCACGCTCTCATGAGAAATGATGCCATTTCTTGCCATCTGCTGCACTATTGCTAGCCCTTTATAATGACAAATCCATCAAAAGAAATATGTTCACATGAAGGCTGTGACATATGCTTTCTATTAACAAATGAGAAAGAATACTGTAAATATACTGCAGATGCAGTTTTGCAAGCTGCACTGTTTATAGGAAAATAATGGCATGCATCACTGAGCCCAATCCTGCTTTGAGAATCACAGCATGAGACAGTTCCTGTATTAAGTTCCACAGTTTCTTCATTGAATGAGTCTTACACATACACACACTACCAGATCTGATAAATGACTACTACAGAACACAGGAGAAGAAGAAATACACAGGGTTTAGCTGAGGACTTCAACTCAAAATGCTCCACAATTCCAGTTACCAGACCAGGCCAGATGGGAAAAGCATGATCACTGAAAGGGAAGGGGTTGGGACCTAGTGACAACATGTGCTTATGAACACAGCTTTAGGAATAAAGAACTGACACTTCACTGTGAACTCCAGGAAGGTAATGGACAATGTTCCCAGAGAGAAATGTGATGAAAGGAAACACCTCTGTTAACACCACACACTTCTGTAAGTCAATTCCTGCTCTTTAACAAAAAACCAAAAAAAATAGAACAAAAATTTAAAAATGCAAAAGCATAGAAAGATCAAAAGCAGAGCCACATGTAAATATGGTCATGAAGTTGGGCACCAGCAGCAAAGGAGCTCTTCATTCGAGATGTTTCTGAATTCTCTCACAATTTGTGTGTGAGAGAAAAGCTCTTATAATACTTTCCAGCTCTGAAGCCCACATTTACAAAAGGCCAGTATAACAAGAGACAGCAATTGAGGGGGAGAGGATGACCCTAGTATTCACGTGACCTTATTTGAAGTTTTATGCAGGTTTGGTCTCAAACAAACATGTCTTGACCTCAAGGATAATGCATACTCCAGCATTTTTTCCTCAGGATTTCACCCTTTGAAATGCTGACATAGGTTTAAGTTAACACGTTGATTACTAGCTGGAATTGAATGAAATTTTTTTCTGCAACAAGTATTTGCCCGGTGTGCAAATTAACATGTATAGAAATCTCATTTCCCACCATGCAGTATAACGCATATACTATATTCAAAGTATATGAAAAGTCTTCTTCACCTTAACTCACCTTCACTGTACTATACAAAAACAAACCAACAACTTCAAACTTAGAAATACTAACAATATGTACTTAAAGTAAGGATATGATCTCAAGAGAGCTGGAGGACTGAAAACCATCAGCTTTGTTCCTAGTGGTGAGTACATGCAGTTTCTCTTAATGTAATGGCAGAATATTTTACACCAGAACGAATTTAAATGCGTAACTATGGTGTGTGAAAATGCCTTTGTTCAACAAGAAAGGCCTCTGCATGAACATAATTTATGCAGTTGTATGAATTTTTAATTCAGCTTGATTGCTGTTTGTGTTATTTTCTGTATTTAGCAAGGGTGCATCTAAGATTTCTGTCAGTGTGCTCTACAGACAGAACTCTGCTTTCTTTCACACTGCTGAAACAGTGAAATCACGTTCTGGCTTCATGAGATAGAGTACATGTAGCATTGGCTCAGACTTGTGCTAGCCCAGTTCTCAACAACTTTAGTCCTTGCCTGACATCTCTATTAAGAACAGTCAAACTCAGCACAACAAACTGTGACCCAACAGTACACTGGCAGCACAAGTGACACAGTATCAGAATGCAGATATATCTTAGCATAGATCAATCCACTGGCTGTTTTGAGTCAGGTATGCTGGTTCTAAAGGTTCTAACAGGTGTGTGTGAACAGAAATGAGGAAAGGAAAAAAACAGATAAAAATTCTTCTGCAAAATATCACAGAGAAGTAGTTTAAATGAAAATAGAAACCCTTTGTATGAAGAAGGATGGAGTGTAACTCAGAGGTCTGCTTGCACAGATCTCCCATGCAACCCTGGGTGGGTCTCACATTCTCTGTGGCAGTTATTCAATGGTATAGTGCAAAAAACTCCATCCCGCTATCAGCCTTGTTTCTGAACATCAGAAACCCTTAAAAGTCGTCTCTTAAAACTGTTCCCTAAGTGTCCAACACAAAGGGCACCGTGGAAGAAAAGTCTGCCAAAGTTTTCTCCTGAAAGAGATCACTGTAATTCATTTCTCAGTACTAAAATGCTACTTACATATCTAGGTAAATCTTTTAGCTACAGGATGCTGTAAAATGACATTACTTCTGTAAAGTATTTACATAGTATCTAAAATGCAATTGCTTCAGCAGTCAGATGTTCTTGTTAACTCTTAAGAATTATGTAATAAAAGCTAAACATTACCTTGACTTTCTTCAAGCTTCCCAATTGTTTCTATCTGCTCAACAAGGTCATTTGAGTTCCACTGGCTCATGCCTATGAGAATCGCATTTTTTCCTTCCACCACCTCTTCTGTAAGAGGAAAAAGAATAGAATAAATTGCTGTGACAAACGAGAAAAATAACAGGGTGAGAACTGGTAATCAAGAGAAATAAACATTCATTAGACCCCTAAGGTGAACAGGTAACAGGCTATGCAGGACTGTCCAGGAAAGTTTCTTGTCTACTCATATGCTTCATAGTGATCCTATATGCTTCACAGACTACGTGCAGGAAAAGAATATTTTTTCCACTTTGATCAAAGCCACCTGTGCTACGTAAAGCTTTACATTTTCATCTAGGGACACACAGACATAACGGAATGGAACCAAGCTCACAGTACAGAGAAGTAGCTCTTTTATTGAGATCCCATTCAGGAAGTGGGGTAGGAAAAACTGAAAGCACAAAACACAACCTAAGCAGCTTTTCAAACCTGAGAAAAAATGTTAGTCAACCATAGATCTTCGTATTCTGACAATTTTGTGAGGATGTATTCAGCTGTAATTTTCATCACCTGTGATCACAGGTATATTTAACTCTATGATCAGAGTTAAATTACGTCGCCACCCCGCCGAGGCCACTGGCTAGCTCTTCTGGGGGCAGCGACCTTCCCTAGTGAGTTGCCTCTAAAGAGGCAGCCTCAGTCCAGGTGGTGCAGGCACCCCGGGGCAGTGATTTCAGCTCTACTGTGAGGAATAAGCCCATCAGCTCTAACCAGGCTTTTAGGCCAAAGTGGCGCTACCTGGTGGAGGTGACCTCAGGAGACGCAGAGGAATCACTCGGGAGCCAAAGATGATCTCCAAGAATCTTCTTTATTCCATCCCCGCCGACGACTCGAAGACCCCGAGGTGCCCAGTCAGCGGGGTTTTATACAGTCACAAAAAGGGGTGGGGTTTCATAAACAGCCAATGGGATTAACGGTTGAGAAAAGGAACCAATCAGAGGGCACATTAATAAACAAATGAGGGGATTGAAACCTGGACCAATCAGGGAAGGACCTAAAACCAACCAATCAGGGAAGGGATTCAAAACAGGCCAATCAGGGGACAGAACGGGGGTACAAACAAGACAGTTAAGGTAGCGGGAAGTATTTAACTGGGGTAACGGGGACTGGCCAACCCCCTCAGGGAGCCGAGTCCTCCAGGGAAGGGCTAGAGTCCTACCCCCTCTGCAGCACCCTCAGAGGCCTGGTTCCCCACAAAATTACAAGGTAGTTTCCTGCATCAAATATAATTTACATGTTGACACCCTAAAATTCCTGTCTAACTTATGGCATGTCACATGGAAAACAAGAAACAAAAGAAAGCCAGGCAATATAAAACAGTGTAATACTACTTCTTCCTTTCCATATGGATTTCACTAAATTAAGTAGTTAGCCAAGACAGATGAATCAACAGTCAAAACATGTACAGCTGCTTCAACTCAAACACAGGTGCTTGATTCTCTGTTTACAAGGCTGCCTGCCAGAAACTTCTTTGTTCCAGACACTGAGATTTGACCCCAGTTGTTTTTCAGAATACAAAAGCAGCTCACTAATGTTATGTTTTAATGGTACTGACTGCTGTGCCCACTGTTTCCTACTTCAGCCTGTCTATGAAGTACAAATTATACATGGGTAGATGTGGGATAGCTTCCCGATTCTCCCACGAAGAAACCCCATAGTACTCAACTCCAGCTGCACTGTGCAGCTGCAAGAATATCAAACACTGATGAAGCACTCTGTATAAGTAACAGAGAATGGGTGAGAAATATATTAAGAAATACTGCAGAAAATGTTATGCTGGAGACAGGAAAAGGGTATCAAGCTACCGCATTTTTAGGAGGTGAAAGGCACATTCTCTGTCCTGGACATGTTTCCCTCACTCCAGCACAAACACACTCCTCTTGTTTCTTTGGTGCTAAGTTTAACCTACTGATAATGCCTATTACTTCAGCCCACACATGTGTTTTCCTCTACCAAAGACACAAGCTCCCTTATTACCGAGAGAGCTTCTGAGTGTAGAAACACCTTCTGCGCCTTCTGCTAGTATTTTTGCTTCTGTGTACATTTATTTTCCTGACATTTAAACACTTATTTCTGAAAGGCTGTTTGGGAGAAAGCAGAGATGACACTAAATTAGGAGGACCTATGGACTGCCTCAAGGGTAGTGAGGCCTTGCTGAGAGATCTGAATAGACCACTGGGCAATCACCAGCCACATGAAATTTAACATGTGGGAGTGCTGGATCCTGCACCTGGGATGGTGTCATCCTGGTTAGACCTACAAACTGTGGGAGAAGGGGCTGAAGAGAAGCTCTGGGGAAAGATCTGGGGGTTTAGGTTGATGGCAAATTGAATGAGTCAACAGGGTATCCTGGCAACTAAAAGGGCCAAGAGTATCCTGGGGTGCATCAGGCATAGCTCCCTAGCCAGCTGAAGGAAGGTGACTGTCCCACTCTGCTCTGCTGCAGCCTCACATCGAGTCCTGTGTCGAGTTTTGGGTGCCATAATATAAGAAACATCTAAAGTTATTAGAGAGAATCCAGAGGAGGACAACCAAGATGCTGAAAGGTGTCCAGGCCAAGATCTATGAGGAATGATGGAGGTCCCTTGGTTTGTTCAGTTTGGAGAAAAGAAGGCTGAGGGGAGACCTCATCACAGTCTGCAACTTACTCAAGGTGGGCTATGGAGAGGGAGGTGCTGATGCCTCTCTGGTGACCAGTGACAGGATATGAAGAAATGAAAATATATCTAAACAAAACTTGATTTGAAGAGCATTTTTGCAAGGCAACTATCAAGTAATCTAAACGTGGAAATACTTTGTGTCGACTCAGTATGTCCAGCAAATTTCAAGTGCATTTCTTGTTCTCTGTCCACAATGCATGCCTCACCAACTCCAAAAATGCAAGCATCAAACTGACCTTCAAAGCATTACTGAACAATGGATCTTGATGATTCAAAAGAATATTCCCGCAAGCACAGTAAGTGATCACACTCTCAAAGACAGAATCTAGTCACACTTTCGATCTATCCACATCAAAGAAAACTACGCCATCTAGAATGTCTGAAACATCATTAGTTCTCTTTTTGGAGAAAAAATTTGAAGTATGAGTTGGTGCTCAAAGTTACAACTGCAGCTTCACATGAAATTTGGAAACATTGCTGAAATCATCAAGACAGCTATTTTAAGCACATGGTAGAGCATTGCAAAGCACAAAGGCAGTGTGGAGGAAAATCAGCATTGGGTATATTTCTTTTCTATTTCCAACTCTTTGGCTCACTAAAGCTTAAGACTTAAATGCAGCTTAAACAATTTGGGCATCTTAGTCTCATTGAATACCCAGTGGGAAGAGATCACCATCTCTCATTCTCTTCATGCTTAGATGTCTCCCATGCACATTTAATTTTAATCCATAGAAGCAATTTATCACGTATTATTATCTCTCACTAGAAGTCTGTTATTAGGAGATTAACAACTCAGTAACAGATGTTGTTCATTATCTTTACATAGCAGTGACTTTTTATTTCAAGTAACCATTATAAGAATGATAGTGACTGTCATTACAAGCATTTCAGACTACATAGACTACTTTTGACATTAAAACTTAAGTATTTAAGGAAAACTCTTTCAGAAAAAGCAAGTGAAATGTGTCAGGTAAGCGTAAGTTTGGGTTCCTGGAAACAGAACCAAAACCAGAGCCCCAGTCTCCCACTGGAGGTGGGAGACTGTGTATGCACACAACCTACAGATTCTTCTCCCACTTCAGAACAGAACTTGGCATGTTACCGAGCATGTCAAGATTCAGGACCTCACAGATGATGTACGGAGTGCTGCAGTTACCTCAGCTGGTTAGAGCACAGTGCCATAGATTCCCATATGGGCTATTCACTTAGGAGTTTGACTCAATGATCTTTGTGGGTCCCTTCCAAGTCAGGATATCCTGTGATGAAATCCACAAGCATTCAAATACTGCTCCTTGAACAAGCAGAAGTCCCAGTCCCTCCAGTGAAAGCTCTGATAGGGTAGAAAACCTGACATTGGTCTTAAAAGTTGGCCATCAGTAACATGGACACTCATGGCCTTAACCAGGAACTGTGAACAAAAGCACTCCCATTATAACCTTATACACCGTCTGAGCTGGGAAGGACCTGGATCCAACCCCATGAGGTCTGCACTGGCAGTATCTTGCTGCTTCTGATGCCAGACTCAGTTCAGCGCAGCTCACTCATCCACCCCAGCACGTCACCAAACTCCTGTAAATTTAGGTCCATTCACAAATCTTGGACAGAAGAACTGCTGGAGGTTTTGTCCGATGAGGACAATGTTGTCAGTTCACCCATGAAGGAGCTTAGTTAATTGTTGCAAAATTGGGGGAAAAAATGGAGAGGGGAGAACAAAAAAGTGTACTCACCTCGTGCATCAAAGAATTCATCATCGGAGCTCTCTACAGAGTCTCTGAGAACACTCTGCATGTGCCGCTGAGCGCCACCAAATGGGCATGGGCCAGCTGGAAATGCAAGGAGACTCACATTAACTCAAGGGAATGCTCTCTTCTGCTCAAGAAAAGACCCCAACCCATTAATGAAGCTTGTGTAGGTGCCTCAGGAGGATGGTCATCATGATGCACACTTTAATCTCAATTGTCAGCCAGCCAGAGCTCTCAGGGTAGCAAAAAAATACTTCCACTTAACCAAAGTCATTAAAACAAGTTTGTGTTAAAGATAAGCTTGCATTCAGCTAATGCAGTGAACTCAAAAGATAGATTCTTCCCTGTTGAATTCATCTGGCTGTTCCATTCCAACACTTAAATTGCACATTGTTTCTAAGACACAAAGCAGTATTTCCCCAGGACATGGCAGTAGCTCTCACTTCAATTCAATTTAACTCCTAAAAGAAGTGCCATCTTATTTGGCCCACAGATTTGCAGACAAGCTACTCAATTCTCACTCACTGAAATGGTTTCATCAGAGAGCTTTGCTGTGCTGGAGCCTGGGGCTTTCATTTGAAGTTTGCCATTTGAAGGCAGGAAGGCAAAACCACATTAGAACAGGTACAGTAACAGTTATAGTCATAACAGCTTAGATGGTCCTAATGGATTATCATACTCAAACTAATTTGTAGTTAGTAAACCAGACTTGTCTAAATATCTGAATTCTCCTTACATCTAAGCAACCCAACAATAGAAAGAAGTGGTGAAAAGATATTCCTTATATTAACAACAGTCTCCCCACGATCAGTGGAGAACCAGGGATCGAATCCACCATACATACCCCTAACAACACTACTGTAGAAAGGACACTCATTACCCACCAGAATAGTGTCCTTCGTTTTATTCACTTCCACAAATGATGACATCAGACCTGATTCTAATGTCCTGAGCCCCTGGCCACAAAAGCATTCTTCTTCTCTCAGTAGTAAAAGAGCAACTCAAAGAGAGGATGCATCCTTCTGTATTATTCTGGATAAAACATGCCACCACTAGGTCACAGCCTTTTGTTCTTCATTTACTCCACCTATAGCTGAATTAATCAGAAATATAAGTGAAGGGTGGTAAGAAGAAGCAGATTTTAGCTGCCCAAGATGTGAATAAAAATAATAACCAATTAATAGCATTTTAATAGGGTTAAAAATGGTTATTAAGAAGTAAGTAAAAATAACAATCAATTAATAGCCTTTTAATATGGTTTTTAAAAATTGTTATTAAGAAGTGAGAATTCATTACAAGAGTACAGCGTGTACTGGCAATGTGTCCAGTGATATCTGGCAGCTACTGGAGCCTCTCCATTCAGATACATATCTATCCTAAAATGCACCACTATAGTCATCAAAATAGTGGTAGAAAGAACACTATTCTCAACTTCAAATGAAAAAAAAGTCTGCATTGGGTCAATGCTTGGAAGAGCAGGCATTCCAAAATTTCAAAAGCACAAGGTGGAAGGCACCAAAAAAACCCCCCAGACTGATATATGGAGGGTTGAACAGAGGGAGGAAGGAAGCGAGGGAGGGAGGAAGGAAGAATGAAAGGAGGGAGGAGGCTATAAAAATAAAAAATGGTAAAAACCCCAAAGGTACTCCAAAGCAATTGAGTACTTGGGGAATTGCCTGGACAAGAACTGCCACTAGCCTAGCTGAAAATCAGTTAAACTACTCACCCTACAAAAAAAGCTCATGGTTCCAGGGACCTTGGAGTTTGATGTAGAATGCGAAGGGAGGGCAGGGAAAAGTGTCATAAATATCCAGGCATAAATTCTGGCTATGAGAAAAGATCTTGGGAGCATCAGTTTTATTATATTGCACTGGGAATGCTTCTAGATTTAGAAGCAGCTTAAACATAACCACAGTCAGCAGCACAAATCTGCATAAAGCTCACTGCAACAGCTCTCCACATCTAGACTGATTTTCTGGCTGGACTGCATTGCATTGCCCTAATACATTGGTCCTATTGAGTTTGCTTCTTTCTGAGCCAGCAGATTAGCATTAGGCACCTTCAGAGGACTCTATTAACATTTCTTGATTTTATTAGACACTGTCATTGTCTGGACTCACTGATGTGATTTACGCTGTCAACTGCTGCATATATTTTATAATATTGGTTCAGAGAATGAAAAGACCAGCCCTACTTCAAAACACAGCTGAGCTCCTTGGTAATGACACTTTACGCTTCTATGGCAGTGAACCTACCCTTTATCAGACCAGTCAGCTGACTCTTAGCAGCAAGATCTCAGAAATTTTTTCACCCAGGGTTGCAACTTCCATTTCATCCCAGTTGTTTGGTATCACAGCTGCTGATCAAAGAAGGGGAAAGCATATAGAGATGCTTTGAACACTGCATGACCAGTCTACGAGTCACAATAGTTAAACTGGAAGAACACACAGTAGTTCCCCATAAGCTGTTGGGGCAGCATGACAGAAGGACAGTAGGATATAAGTGTAACATTTCCAAGAGGTGGAAGGAGAGCCCATAGAAATGCACAGGTGCTTTTCTTCTAGAAGAAGCAGAAGTAAAGTTTCCTATCTAACCTGTTCTCTCTGCATAGAACAGCAAGTTGTGACAGTCACCTGTCACAGAGGGAGCTGCCAGGGGCTTGCCCTGAGCAGAGAGCGACAGTAAAAGCTAGGGAGAAGACAAGAGCAGAGCCATCCTTGCAGAAATATGAACAGAAGCTGGATACTCTAGTTAGGGTAGCACTAACTGTATGTAATTGTAATTAAGATTACAGTCAGGGATTTTCCTCAGTAAAAAAATCTTGGTTTTTTTTTTTTCTTTAACAAAGAATAGCTGGAATTTCACCAGTACTTTGCTGCATCAGTGACCTGGTGACCTGACAGGAGGTGCTGTGATGCATGTTAGATATTGATTTCCTTACCCCAATGTATAAGGATCACAACTGAAATCCATATACTGCACAACAGCTTCCATAAGGGGAAGAACCAGAGATCACAATCAGCAGCAACCTCTTGTGATAAGCAGCAAATAGCCAGGAACTTTGACTAAAAATTGCTACAGAAATAGTTCCATGTTCTATTATGCAACACTTGCACTTCAGCTGAAGGCAAGCCAGACTGCACCTCTGTACACGTCATCCTAATTCAGATGCGAGGCAAATTTCATCCTTGGTGTTTAGCGACTGTACATAATTCCAGCAAACAGCAGAAAAAACAGTTCCCACTCACATATCAGCAGCTTCTAATGCTGTCCATCCAGAGACGGAACAACCCACTAAAATGATGCAATCTCTGATATGTTCCACAAATAGATCCAAGGAGCAGAACAGTCATGGAAAATGCCAATTCCACTTTCACCCACAAACACCAGCAGGGCTTGTTCTACCATAGTTCCATAAGAAATCAACAGCAGTTGAAAAGTATATATAAGAGAAGAATTAGCTCTAGCTTCCTCTGGTCAGGAGGCATAAACCCAAATTCTTTCCAAAGATGTCTCTTTTTTTTACAGAGTGGCAATGATATGACATTAAGCAGTGCATGAGCACACTTCATTCCATGTGATATGAGGGTAATTCTAAAAGAGAAAAAAAAAAAAAACCAAAAACACAAGAGGAATTAAAGTGACCCTACTGGTCTGTAGCCAACATTCTCTGGACTAACAGAAAAACAGGTAAGAAGTAAAGTAAGGCTGAAGAGGCTCTACAAAACAGTTTATGAAGCAAAGGTATTCCTCTGAAAACTGAATAGCTAATGCTGTTGATTCCCAACTTTAATCACTTTCCTGTATCCTTTGGAAGGCCTGGTGTCCAAAACACACTCATCCTGTAAGTCCCATGCATCCTAAGACAGAACAGCTCACCACTGTCACTCAATAGTAAGCACATGTTCTGCTACCAGTACCAAAGATGCTGCTTCAATATTACTTGTTAAGCAAAGATAGTGTTTAAAATGCATACCAAGTAAGGAGAAAGAAAAGGCATCTACTTAACATTTCCATTCCAGTAACTGGCATCACTTCTGACAGCACAAAGCAACACCACACAGCACGGGCCCCAGGTCCTTAGATGGCAAACACCTGGAGGCGCAACGTGTGGAGAGTACAAGAATATCTTTCAGAAAAAGGAAGGAACATTTTCTGGTGGAAATGATGTCCTCTAAGCACACCTTGCCAAGGCACAGGGATTGAATCTGATACTGGATCTAATGAGCAGAAAATTAATTTTCAAATGCAGCAGGAAGTAAGCCTAGCCCTGCTGTGAAACCATAGCCATGTTACCTTTCTTCACTGGTTCTGCCTTCTCCTCATTTTAAAATAGCTTTTAAAACCACTTACTGCAACTGAAACAAACCCCACTGCTGGAATTATCACATCACTGTTTACAGAAGCACTTCAAAAGCAGGACCAGCACATACACTTAGGGAATGAAAGAGTAGTGATTTCATTCCTGAAACATACTTGTGAGGGCAGAGTAGCAGCACAGTAGGCTCCAGAAGATTCCGTTTAAGAGTCACTCCAGCATCTCCGTCTTCTCCTTACCAAAGTACGCATGACTGGCTACCTTGTCAAGCAATCAGGACAGATGGAAAGTAAGCAGGATGACCCAAATGCCAGTCGTACCAGCCCCTCGTGGACTGGCAGCATCACAGGCTGGTTCCAGAGGCCATCCCAGCTCAGGTGTGCTCACACCAGACTTGCTAGGAAGATGCATTCAAGCAGCCTGGGATAAGAGCAGCAGTTTTCACTGGATGCAATTACAGCACTGGGCTTTACTGTAAAACTAATTCAATATTATTCACTTCACTGTCATACTATCACAGATTTCAAGCTTTGCAGCAGGCTCAGGCTTTTTTCTACATCTTTTGCTTAGTAACATTTTTCAATTTCCAATCAAGCCCAGACATAAGCACATGCCAGAGGACAGAGAATCATAAAGAAAGCATTCCTGAATACTATCACCACACCTAGGTAGAGACAAAACAATACACAGTGTTCTCATAGCTATTGGAAACTCAGTCTTTCACACAGTCAAATATTGAGGATTGAATTAATCTAAATTAAAAAAAAATAATAAAAATAGACTCTACTGCACAGATTTAAACATTTCCACTTTTAGAAGTGTACCATTTGAAGTTGGGGCAGTTTTCCTAACAAAATTTAAAAGCACAAGTCATTTTTCCATTTGGATAGAGATGCTGGGTAGGAGGAATGACCTTTGCTATTGCTACTGACTGCTGCTGCATAATAATACTTCTTTCTGTTTTGCTGGTTTCAGATGCTTCTTGCCTACCCATTAAGTGATTTAACTGAGCTACCCACACAGTGTTACCTAGTGACTATGCAGTTAAGACTTACTGGAGGCCAAGTTCAGCCACTATTATTTTTTAGTTATGTTTTATTTCTTACTTGGAAAACAGAAAACTGAAGATGCATGTTACAAGGATGGGAATTTAACTACTGGAGGCACTCCTAAGACTCAGGAGCTCATACAAGACAGAGAAATATGCTGATCAGAGGAAGTCCTTGCCTGCACACTGACCACCAAAAAGGATGAACCATATGTGCCATCATTGATAGCAGGGCCACAGAGAACTCATCCAGAATTACGGAATGAATTTGCATCAGAGATTGGAACTGAAATCAGTTGAAGCTGAAATGAAGCACACTCAGAGGAAGGGGCTGAGGGGTGACATGGACTGGAAGGCCTACAAAACCATGAGGCTAAAGGAGGATAGGGAGAAAAATAACAGTGGGAGGCAAGAGGGAGGGCAGAGACAACATAAAAGGCCAAAGGGGATGGGGAAGAAAAAAGTGGGAGATCAAGTCAAGATGTCAAGTTCCCCTGTCAAAATACATAGCTGACAAAGCCAGACATAGTTACAGACAGAAAAAAAGTCCAAACAAATTGCAGGTTCTCCGGTCAAGAAGTGAAAGATCTAACTGATGGAGCAGTCCAGATACAACTGTGGTCAGAAGTGCCCAACACAACCAGCTCCTCTCTCCCATTCCTCATTCAGTGTCTTCCATCTCACAGCAATTTCACAGTGAGAAATCCATGGTTGTCTATTCTGTATATCCCTCCACTGGCAGTTCTGCAGCAGATGGTAAGAATGGGCATGCATTTCAATATTGACTTCAGGTAACAAATCAAGAAACTAAGCCATGCAGGGCTTTAAGCCCCTATTTTAAGGTACCAGTGACATTTGCCATCTTGTACTTTGCAGGATTACTAGTGAGGTGGAGGAAGAAAGAAAAGAGGTTTAACATGACTGTTCAGACTTCAAATACTAGATCAAACTTTCCTGTAAACATGGTACATCTCCCAGAGCTGTTTCTTGATACTTCAGATGCCAGCTTCCCCACAGCAGACATTAACTTCACCCTCCCTCTCAGCAGTGTCATCACCTCCTCCAAACTGACTCCCCAAAATCAGAGAAGACATGAATATTCTCTAACCTTTTCCTGCAATGACTGTAGGTGGACTGCCTGCAACACATCTGAAAGTCTCTACTTTCATGGTGCAGAGATTCTGCCTTTCTGAGGAGGTTCTGGCATTTTTGAGTCACTGCACTCTGTTAAAAATTAAGTCAGAGCTGAAAAGCACTACCCTACCACTCCCACAGGGACATGAAAGGTAGTGATCTGCAATTGCCTCTATGTGGTTTTACAATCGACACTCTTGGAAATGCCCAAGCATTTCTGCACAGAGACTACTTCGAGTGCTTAAGGTCTGGAGCTCACCAGGTGAGATCTGGCTACTCAAATGAGTCAAGCGTGGACCATGTCTAAAAGCCCTTTTCAAGCAACCTGTCATTCAACAGTGAGCAAACAGCATATTTTCACTACAGTTCTGGTCTTTCTATCTGAGGTAAGGCTACAGCTGCAAGGTAGGATACATACAAGCAAAACATCTTTTTTATAGTTGTGCATATTGCAGCTCACATTGATAAAATCGATAGGCTCAGTTTATAAAAGCAGCACATTTTCCCTACGCCTAGACCAGATAGTTTCTTCCAGACTTCCTTTGTGAATGGTCTATTCTTACTTTTCTTTGCAATAAGTAGTGACATCACAAAGCTTCTTTCAAAATACATACTTTGTGAAATCACAAAGTGAAATCAGTGAAAATTTGTATTTGAACACACAAACTATGTATTACAGGCTGCATTACTCACGTATCACAGAAAGCAAAAACAATGCCCTCTTATTTTCCTATCAAACTTAAAAGGACTGCAAACTAATGCCAAAGGGAAAAAAAAAAAAAAAGAGAGATTTTCCTCCCATTTGATTACTTCTTCATCTTTCAAAGACAGAAAAGAAACATTTAGTTCAATTCTGTATTTGTATTCTATGAAATTATTAATACTCTCATGCTCCTGAGTGTTACATCTCTGGACTGCCATCAATCCATGCTTATTTTGGGGGAAAAAAGAAATAAACAGTGCTGAAAAAAAAAAAAAACAAACCAACCTCTTTTGGGTTTAGCTTTAATATTGCCATGCTGCTGTAAAGCTGCATCCAGACCTGGTGTTAAACATCAGGCAAGTGTCACATACTGACCATTCAGTCGTAGCAGTTAGGCCTTCACCTGCAACAGCAATGGGTTCTGTATGCAGCCTAGAAGAAAACCACACCACTTCTGCATCAGCAACTGCACTCTCATCTGTTCTGGCCTTTGTGCACACAGAAGATATGCCACCTCCTTCAGGCTGCACCTGCCTCTAGGCACGGGACATCAGGGCGCTGCTGCTGCTGCTGCTGAGCATCCTCAAGCCCCGGTCCCAGCCCCAGCTGAGACCGCCGAGCTCCGCACTGCCCAGGCTCCAGCGGAAGCACGAGTTACGCGAATGGGCAAAGCGCAGCGCAGGCTTTCGTCGAATTCCACCCAGCAGCACACCTGTACCGTTCTCCCGGGCTGTTCCTCCCGAGTGGGCGGCAGCGAGCACCGGCCCGACCAGGCGGAATTCCCCGGGAGCCGGGAGAGCCCCTTCCCGACCCGCAGCGGCGGGGCGC
>VWZU01016805.1:752529-765893 GCA_013397095.1 Sterrhoptilus dennistouni | reverse complement strand
CCCGGCTGTCCCTGCCCCGGCCCGGGGCGTGGGGCGCGCTCGGCTCGGCTGCCGCTGCTGCTGCGGCACTGCCACTGCCAAGCCGCTCCTGCCAGTGCCTGCTCTGGATTTTAACAGCAAGATTCCTCCAGGTGTTGCCAAGCCCCGTGTCAATGCGGTGGCTGAACGACTGCAAAGCTGCCTTTTAGGTCAGCCATAGGCAAATTGGCTTAGAGTCTGCTGAAAGCTGAATTAGGGAACTTGCAGGGTTCGTCCCTTTTCAAGAGCCTCACTAGCAGCACGTCTCTGAAAGTAGAGAAGCCAACTTCTCCAGAACCCCCAATAACCGGGAAAAATTCATCATAAGGAACGTCTTAAATTGCAATCCTTCTTGTAGAAATGATGGGAGGAGGCTGGCAGAGAGCTTAGGAGGGATTGTATGTTACTACAGTGTGTCAGAACACCACCAAATAAAGGGCAGTGAATGAAAGTTTTGCCCCAAAAATCCTACAATTAAAGAACCGAGAAAACATATTGCAACCAAGTCCTAAAGCAACTTACAGGCTCTGTGTCGACACCAGCTGGGGAGGTATAGAGATAATTACATTATTTGCTAGGGGTACTGCTCAGCAGCTTATTCAAGAGCCACACCTGAGGACATGGCGAGTTAAGTGGTTTTGCTTGAGCCTTAAGTGGAATAGGTAGACAGAAGAGCCAGTTCCCACCTCCAGAGCCACCTGCAAGTAAATTATGGTTCACCTTCCCCCAGCTGTATGTGACAGTGCTACTACATGCCGTAGTTTGCCCTCGAGCCACATTGCCTCGGCTGTTGGACACAAGTCCTGTTTAAAAATTTGACAAGGATTGCTTTCCCAAAGGTGCTACCAAGACACCAAAGAAAACAATCCTAGAGAAAGACCATGGATATATAGAATCATAAAATATGCTGTGCTATTCCAAATGGATTCAGAGGGAAGTTATCTTAAATTAAAACTGTGTTCAGTGATAATAAACAAGTGTTGTTTATTAAAAATTAAAACATCTACAAAATAATTTCACACACATATATACACATAGAGACACTATTGCTTTAATATTTTAACTTATAATTTTAGAAATCAGCTGTTTTAAATTACAGAAATTACAGAAATCAGCAAAGTCCCACTTCAACAGTAATATTTACATCATTACCTTTGATGTAAATTTGAAGACGACGGAAATAGTAAACAAGGCTTCAATAGAAACAAAATTATTTTTAAAATACATGTTCTAATTAGAGGAAATAAAAATAATCTAAGAAGGTTAAAATGAAGGTGTTATAGATTGAACAATATTGGAGAAAAAAAATTGACAAATGCAACAGACTGTCATATTGTTCTCTGGGTTACCTCAACGGTTGAATTTGCATTTCCCTACTATACTACATAAGTAATTATTACTCATTGCTCTGACTCCAGACATAACCCAATTTAGTACCTTGATTACTTGAAACAAGTTAATTTAATGTTGCGGAAGTGCCAATTGCTCATTTATTTTGTTGTTCTTGATTTCAATGGGATTCTTAAGAAAAAGGAATGTGGGGCTAAATCACTAAATGCTGATAAAAATGTAACATTTTAGACCAGTTTAAGAAAGTAAGATCTCTATCACATGCTTCTATTGAAAGGTCTCCTTTGCCTGTGCATTATGTACTAGAGGTACTCAGGGACTCCATTCTGAAGCCAACGGCAAGAGCCCAAGCAAGCCTGCAACTACAGCCAGTGACAAGTGTTTGCATCTATTTGTGCTGTGCCCTAAGAATCCTTCACTGGATTGCCACGTCTCCCAAAGATCTCACCCCACTGTAGCATGTGCTAAAATTATTAGACAATAAAAGGAAAAGTAAGGAAGTCCTTTCTGAAAAGGAAAGCATTATTATAATGGTTTTATAAAAAAACTAAGATGAATCTTTGATGGAGATCCAGTGCTGAAAATCTCACAGCCTGTCAGGCTGAGGCTGACATTGATGGGGCAGGTGGGAAAGAATTCACTGCACTGGCTGCAAAAACTCCGATGTGAATACAGCTTCTGCATAGTCCTCACAAACATCCTGCAGCTCTGCCGCCACGTCACACAGGGCTTCTTCTGTCAGTTGCTCGGCAAGACTAAGGGAGAGGGCAAAAAAAGAGAAGGAAATGGTTCAGAAAGTTAGAGTTCAAATTCCAGTCTTTCACTTCCAAACCACAAAGATAGTTCATATACCTCTCAGCAATCTGCCATGGATCAAAACTGCCCACCACCTCATGGGAAATACGCTTTAAGTGATGCTTGTATCTGCTGTTATAATCCAAGATGCTCTGGAGCACATCGCTTGGCACAGAGAGAGACACAGAACGTGTTTGCTGTAGAGAATTCAGAGGCAAGGGCTGCAGAATGTCATTTCCAGTCCCCAATTTCTCCTCTGCTTCTTTATTTTCATCAATAGCACTGGAAATATAAAATAATCATCAAGATAGAATTAAATTTTGAAGTCTCTTTTTGAAGTCAGTGTAATGAAAACACTGTAATGAAGTCACATAGATCTTATGCACCACAGTTTAGTGTACGGCCAAATATTCCACTTACGTGCTGTCCAAAGGTTTTTCAAATAAAATGTCTGCTTCCAGCTCTGTGTGTCTGATTAATTTGGTTATCTGAACTGGGTGAGGAGATGTAAGTTTTTCATCTGTTGATGCCATTTGTTGTTCTAGAAGAAAGAAAATACTATTTAAAATTGGTTTTTTGAAAGAGAAAAACTACATGTATTGCAGGTTAAGTCCTCACAAAGACTTTTGTTTCTTTTAAGGAGAAGTCCTTCAGGTAAGTAAGGTATTCAAAATGAGAAAAAACATAAATTCAGCTCAGTGTATTAAAGCTGAAGATTTTAGAAACACTACCTTTAGTAGTATTTATCTGCACTGCCAGTGGGTACTTCTAGCAGAGAGATAGAAAGCACCACTGTAAAAATAGCTCAGTCTATTAAACTCAGTGGTAAATCCAAGACACGGAAAAAGAATACATAAAGATTGTGGGTAAATCTTCACCAGTCTTACTGTGAGATTTTTCCAACTTGTGTTCAACAATACAGTTTCAGTGAAGTTGTATGTGATCCAATGGAAAAATCAATGTAGCTTCACTGTGCTACTCAATCAAACCATAGGATAAAGAAAAGGAATGCTGATAAAGTATTTTAGAACTACATCTTAGAAACTGTCCTCTGAAAGAAGCACCTATGGGAAAAATTGTGTCCGGGTGGTGCTATTTGATCACACATAATCCAATGACATTGATTTCAAAATACCTGAATTTAAACCTACAGATTATAGGGAAACCAAGTTGCATTACAAAAGACAATTACCCATTTTGTCTTCCTGGGCCCAGAACTGGGAGTCACTGTAGACAATCTGTGTGACTCTCCTGCGGACAGCCTCCTGGTACCTCTGTGGTGGAACACACGACATCAGTCAGTCAACCACGTACCTGGCAGCTCAGCTCTACTGATTATCACTAACAGCAAAGCAAGCCATGATCCTCCTTGGGCAAAGCAGTCGTATTTTGGCTGGACACAAGAGAGAAAAGGGGTGGGGGATTGAAAACACGTTTACCTTGTTCAAAATGTTCAAATATTCATACTTGAATACAAAACTGATCGCCAGTCCCATGGGAACTCCCCCCATTTCAGACCAACAGCTCTTAGCCAAACAACTGAAGGGCCCTCAAGCTGCTCCTGCCTCACCAACACTGAATCCAAATGAGTGCTCCAGTGCCTCAGGGACAAGGACATTGCAGCTTCACACTTCCAACTAATGAACAGATCTCTAGAAGTAAATGGCACTAAACTGAGTAGCTCTAAGTCACAATAAATTTCAGAGAACAGGAGGATCAAAATGGAACTTAAACCAGAAACTATGAAAAAACAGATTGAAGAAAACTTTTAAAGAAAGCAATATATGAGAAAGTTCAAGTCAATTAAACTATAACCTTATGAGTATTTATATAGAAAGATGAATAAAGGCACAGATAACCATGTATTTGTCTGACTTCTCCATGTTGCATTGTGAAATACTTTGGATTGCCAGAACGTATTTCCTCAAGGTGGTCATGCTACTAGAATACTGAGATTCTATAGCACACAAAAGGGAAAAATTAAAATTAATATTAAAATAATTTCCAATCTGCTAGACCATCAACGTAATCACCATACTGATTCTCCCATTCCCACACAATGATTTAAGCCACAAAGTCTTGAGATGGGATGCAAACTCAGGTCTGCCAACTTTACAGCAACAAAATTATCACTCAGCTTCTGTCCTTACACTGTTGTTTTCTGGAAGCACAAAGTCCATCCAGGCCTTTGATCTCAGACACTGATCCAGTCAGACATTGCTTCATTTAAGAATGTAGATACTTACACATATTATAATGTATGGACATAAATAAGGAATTGACACTAATGAGATCAACCAAGACAGAAAATCTTACTTCAATTTCTTCCATTCTTTGCAACATTGACTCCAGGCTATGAGTGTCAGCCATAGGCAGGGCTTCAGTCTGGAGTCTCTCATGCTGATCCATGCTCCACAGTTCCTGAGCAGTATCTTCCAAAAGATCATCCAATAGCTTTTCACTCAGAATATCTGCATTTGTTGCAACCTGCTACTTAAAAAAACAAACCCCAAAAACAAATGCCACAGAAAACAAAAAGACACAAACCCAATACAAGAAAGAAAGAAAAAAAAAAAAACACCAAACCAAAACAAAGGTAACTTGCATTAAGTTGAAAAGAAATTGTTTGTTTCCCCTTTATAAATGTTTGACAGCTCTCAAGGCATCATTCACCCAGTGGCATGAGCTTGCTTGTGCTACCTGTGTCCTGTCTACTGGAGGCTCTGACCACTCCTCTGCCTCCTTCTCAGCTTTGTCTGCACACTGGGCTGGAGAAACAGTTCGTGACCTGCACAAAGAACAAATGACCATGCCATTCTGAAACCTAGTATGACAACAAAAATTTAAAACACCAAACTACTTAAATGTATTTTTAGGAGGACTGTTGGGAGTGGGGAGAAGCTCATATAGAATCTGACACCCCTTATGAGAATGTTCAAAGAAAGCCATTACCTTAACTTTTGTATTTTTTCCATTTCTCCTCTGCAACGGTCAGTTAGAACCTTCATCGCTCTTGAATTTTTTGCTTCAAGCTTTGCTAGTCTTCAAAAATAGCACAGTAGCATGGAGAGTTACAAAATGTACATTCTAACAACTGAAGAATGAAATAGTGTGATTTCCAGTATTAGTTTGGAAGACTTACAAGAAACTTTAGAGGAAAAATTAATAGCTTTTAAGACCATATAAGCCAGAAAATTCTGTTGAGAATGAGGGACCTTGAATCATGTTCTGCTGTAGGCAAACAGGAACTACATGCTTATATACAAATACTGCCCAGAGAAATGAGCTCCTCATCTTACCATGCACACTGCCTAGTACAGATCCAACACCTGGATCTCCTGCTTCAAATGCCACAAACACCAGTCCCAAACCAACCTAAAATTGGAGACCCCTAACAGGAGGTCTGTAACAAGATGTTGAATAGAGTTTAGAGTAAATAAACCTGCACTTTGTTATTGTCTGGGACAAATACACGTATCTTGTCCTTCTTACATAGGGAGATAATATTTACTGTCTTAACACAGTGCTGGGAATACCCACCCCTCCTCCTGTGTTTTGTCAGTGCCCTACATTGCACAGTTTGGCCTTGACTTCCAGGCAGCAACTCAGGCAAAAGACTAAAGCCCTGGCTCTTCCCAGGCTTTAGGGAATGGGGCTGCTCTGGGCCAAGTGGGAAAGGAGGGCAGCTATATGACAGCAAGCTGTGCTGTGCCACTGGGCTGAAGCCAGGCCAACTGTATCCTAGTCACTAGCACAGATCCAAAAGCATTTCCACTGGGAAGCAGGGCAAAGGCGGCTGCCAGGGGACTGCAAACATACCGCTTAGCTGAAACAGACCCAGGTGGAGGCTTCGAAGGCATTTTGCTCTCCTTAACAGGTCGTTTGTTCTCTTTTAGTTGGAAAGCTATAGTTGGCTCTTGAAACCGGGCATGCTTTCCTGGAGGGTGTGCCCGTCTTGACTTTAAAGATTTCAGCATCCCCTTAAAATTAACGGGATCGCATTAAAAACACATATTCCAGTTGTTGAATTCTTAAAGTATTTTGCATTCTGCTTCAGATTTTGTCTTGAAATCATGACTGCTGGCTTTGCTGCAATTGACGTATGTGAAGGTTTTACAAGTGCTTTAAAGGGAAGTATAGCTGTGCCTGAAGAGAACATATGCTTAATCCTGCAACTATTATTTTTGCAAACAGTTCCAACTTTTCCAGTGTTGCTCTTCATGTGGAAAAAACTTATTTTTGATTTTTCAGAATTAGACTCTATGTTAAACTATTAATAAATCCAAATAGAAGGTTTCTAAGGTAACATTGTATTCAGCCACAAAACTATAATATTCCCACATTTATATTTGTTACAGGGTCACTTAGACTGTCTCCTCTATATGAATTATTGAAATGCTTAACCTTCCTGCTTGTGATCCCCACTGATCCACAGGGATAGGAAACAGTAAAAGTTACATAAGCATACATCTATGTTACTCTGTTGGATTTGATTTTCCTAGTTAAAAGCGATATTCTGAGGAAGGAATAAAAGAAAAACACGCTTATTAGCAAAATATAGCCCTAGTCTTTTAAGAATTGTTTTGTTTCCACTATGGAGCTTCTTTCTGGTTGCAAGGACTTAGTAGAAACCAGAACTTGTATAGTGAAGTTTTATAATTTCTGTTATCAATTAAGTAAGCCTGAGTAACTTATGTTCTCTTACTAACATTAGCACATTACTTTTGAGTGCATTTTTTGTGATAGAGGATGACCACAGGAGGAAGATACTTCAGCTTTAATTTCAAATTGAAAAAACCACATTAATTTCAAACACAAAACTAGTTTCAGTGAGCATTTTTCTTACCAATTCTGCTGTTGTTTCTAGCTGTAGAGTGTATTTCCAAGGAACAGTAAACACTGTTTTCAAAAAACATTTGCTAAAATAGTCATAACCCCTAGAAACAAGAGGCAGATTACACAGTTTATCCCCCATGTCTCCTAGCTCAGAATAGCAATATTGTGAGGAAGTGTGAAGCTTTGACAGTGTCTTACATTATACAACAAATCCCAGAGCACAAGCAGAAGACAGCATAAATGATTTATCACTTCCATACCTGTGGTTTTGCAGGCAATAACACATCTTTCTTCTTCAAAGCACCACTTTCAAGGACAGACTCTTTATTTACAGCTCTAGCTCTCACCAGTGCATCTGTGCTTCTTTGCAAAGTGGCATTTCTCTCTGAAGTAGGTGGGCTGCTTTCTTCTTGGTATTTATTGTGTAATATATGAGCACAACTGTTTGCCTGTTGAACTGCTGAAATATTTGCAACATGTCAGTGTTTATCTATACTAAAAATAACACAGGAACTGTTAACTATAAGTTGAAAGGGGCAAGAATTGCCTTTTTTTCTACATTTGATACCTCTGTTATGCTAGGCATACCTAATACTGAACTTTTAAGCTCTACCATAATTAAAAAAAAAAAATCGAAGACAAAATGAAAAATTCTAGCCTTGTATTTCCTGACAAGTTTTAAAGAAATCGTCTTTCTTACATTGTTTTGATGAACAGGAAGGTTTGGGGTTTGTGTGCATATACATATTTATATGTATAGAGATATTTGAAAATATACATACCTATGCACATCATGGGAAAGCCTTTTGGGAGCAATTACTATATGAGGTCTAGACAATGATAACAAAGCATCCTCTTTTAGGCAGCAAGACACATGGAAACCATTAGACATTTATATACTGGTTCCCTGGACTGTCAAAGATTAATTTGGTATATGGAATTCTTGCTACCTGGGGGTAGCAGGGAATACTTCCTATTCTACTACAAACCAGCCTAAGGCATGAGAACATCACCACAAAGAAGAAAAACAGTTAATATATTTTATATAATACGTAAGAACTTACAGTGGCTTTCATGAGGTGCCAAAATACCTCAGGTAAATTTATCTCACAACATCTTGAGAAAGAATAAAGCTCCTTTCATATCCAAAGGAAAAGAATGATATAGAATGCCAACTCTGAACAGTGGCATTCCAAGATAGTGGTGAAAACTCCCAAGTCTTCAGCTTAACCATCAATTAATTTGTCTCTAGTTACAAAAGTGTGACTTGTGCAAAAGGCATTAACAGTAATGAACTGGCCAGGATAAAACAGCCACTGCTCCCAGAAGTAGGGAAATTGAATTAATCACGGGAATTCTGAGCCAAAGCCACAGAACAACTTTCAGTATGAACAGTTCAACAACCACGGCCTGGTTTTTGTTAGACTGATTTGCTGACATCTAACCAACTTCTGACCAACAATACCATACTAAAAAATTGAACTGCTGATGGCAAGTTAAGTGATAAAAATGTAATAGTTATTCAAAATACAAACCAGTCAAGAGATTCCTGTCTTGTCTATGCTGTCCCTTTAAGGTGAGATGCTTGTTTTTTCTTTTTGGAGACAGAAGGTGCTTTCTGGCAGGAGATGTCTCAGTGTTCCTTGGAGATTTGGCCTGAGAAGCTGAAATGCATTTCTTCACTGTTTTTGGTGTTTGTTTTTTTTCCAGCAATGAATTCAGATCCTGCACCAAATATTTAGAGTTATAATTACTCTCTCACTGAATCTGATGTAATGAAAAGTAAATTCAAGACATTCTAAGCAGTTGGAGCTTTTTTGGTTTTTTGGTCTGGTTTTGTTGTTGTTTTTTTTTTTTTTCAGCTGGTGATTATTCCTGATATCTTGTTCATGTAGAAGCTTTTTCATATTATTAACTTAAATCTTACTGAAAAGGCTTACATTTTTGTATTTACAACTGACTCCAGCAAACCATTTGCTTACAGAATGTCCAAAAATAATTGAACACAAGGGCAGTTAGCACTCTTACTGTTCATATAAGCAGGTCATAACACTAAAATTAAGACATAGCTCTTACAGTTTTAACAGTATTTTAAGGAAAGTATCTTATGGCTCTGCTACAGCTTTTTTTAATTTACGCAGCAGGCAACATGCTGCAACATCGGAATTTTTCTATTATACCAATGAGATGCATAAGTCATCAGATATCACTAAAAAAGATATTTGAAGGACACAGAGCCAAGTAACTCTTGTACCCACAACTTTATCTTCTGCCTGGACAACTCTGCACCCACCACCATATGGGATGCTCAGGTGCTCATCACTGATAATGATGACTAAAGCAGGTGTCCAGAGTAATAAACACTTAATGCACACCTATGTATAAAATGAATCTTCTTGGTCCTGAAAATGACTAATGAATTAGACACTGATGCTTTGTTACCACAATCACTACCAGTCCTCATTCTACCAGGAGAGCCAAGAAAGCTAGGAACAGCATCAACAAGACCAGCAGCATGTAGCTTCTGTATTTAGGATGCACATCTCTTTTAGACCACCATTACTTAGGAACATTAGAAGTACATTTCTATATTAGAAAATACTCCCTTTAAAAAATAAAACCAAACCAGTAATATATTCTGCCATTTCATGAAGACAATCTCATATTTCACTACATCTTTCCTGCCTTAGCAAAAACAAATGTTTTTCCTACCTCAACTTGCAGTAAAATATCTATGATAACTTCAGAAATGGAAGAATCCCCTTCTAGTTTGGCAGAGCAGAGAGACAGTTGACGAATGAGACTGCCCAGCTCCTTGTAGTGGGCAGGAATCCGCTCATCTGTTTGATCTGTAAACTGATTGGCAAATGCCTGCAAGGTTCGTACAGCTCCTCTGTGTGCTGCTGCCAACCTGGATACTGCTCGAGACTGGAAAAATGAAAAATAAATAAATGCTTTAATAACTATAGTTTCTATGGATACTTATACTACTGGAAGAATTGTTGCAAAATTTCACACAGGCTTGGAATAATTTTGATTGATATTAAGCCATTTGTGAGACAAAGCAAAACAGGCATTGAAGTAATTTACTCAAGATTCCTCACAAGAGTACTCCTATCGATGTCATGCTGACTTCAGGTAAAACAGCCTGGGTGTAACAGGTCATGATGTTTCTACTACCCGTGCCAGCACAGAGCTGTAGTCACCTACAGTTTGCTGGAGCTTAATTTGCAAACAAGGATATTCTCAATCCTCCAAGTTTTGTTACAGAAGAAAATGCAGGTGATTGAAAAAGCACAAGAGAACAACAGGGCAACATTGGCCAGACAGTAGGCATGATCTCAGCCATCCCCCTGAAAGGTGCTGGGCAAAGGAGAACATCAGAAAGAAGGCTGGTAAGACTGAGTGTCATCAACCAGAAGTTTAAAAAAAGCAGTCAAGAGTAGAACACATTGTTAATTCCTTGCAAAAAGGAATTGGAATGAAGAAGAAATTAGAAGCCACAGGAATGCAGAAGACTGACCACCTTCCTCTCATTTGCTGCAGATGAGAGCTGAGGAGAAGAGGGAAGCAGCAAAGGCAGTATCACGCCAAGTGAGCCATACTTCTTGGAGAATGAGACAAAATTGTAAGATACAAAGGAAATCTCCTTTCTGAAGAGGGCTCAGTTGCACCATAGACAATCAAACTCAATTATTCAGAAGACTCTGTCAATAAGTCACTTACAGCATGAAGAATAATTACATCTTACCTTTTTAGTATGTTTGATTGTATGAGGACTCAGTTTATCTAAATCGTCCTGAATTTCTTTTACCTGTTTGTAAAGAAAGGAGACAGAAAGGAATAAGTCAGTCAAAATTAGTTCCATGTCCATAAATGAACAACAGAACTTCACTGTAGCATCTGAAATTTTCCGACAGTGATTTTCGTACACCTCTCTGTCCAGCCATGAGGGAAAGTAGTCACATAATTTAGATCTAAACTAGAATGCCCTGGCAGTTCAGAGATAACCCAATTTATTTTCGTTTCAATTAGTTTCTGACAAATTCATCACAATGAACCAAACTCCTATGCATCCCAGTTTAAAATCACGGTTCCTACCTGTTGCTGGAGCACATACAGCATCCGAGCTGACCGTGCAGCTTGTTGCTGTCTCCTAGTGCAAAGCTGCTGCTCCTTCTCAGGATCTAGAACTTCTCTATCTCTCCCTAAAAGGCATAGAATATGAAGTTTTATATCTTAACTTAACCTGTGAAAATCTCAATTAAGCCCTGACAACAGACAAAATTTAATAGTAAGCCTTTTCCATGCAGAACTAAACCACATATTTGTAGAGTTTCCTTTAACAGTAATGCAAGTTAGTTATTGTAAACTCTACCTCCTGTTTCTATTTAGAATTTGACTAAACAGTCTAATACAATATAGCTCATCAGTTATTTAAAAAATCATGTGACCCCTCAGTTTTATGACAAAGGTGCAGTTAAAGCACTCAAAATTAGGTTAAACTTCCTGCTAGTTATTACAAAAGAACAAACTGCTTAAGCTGGTTAGCTATTCTTTTATCTACTTTCCAAAAAAATAGATGGTTCTCAAAAGTCCAGACATAAATACAAATTCTAATCCAACCCAAAAAAATGGGGGGAAACAAATCAACAAACTAGTGTACATTTATATAACATAATAACTGTTCAGTCTTACACCTTTTGCAAAGATTTCTTCAATTTTCTGGACATAGCTCCTCAATTCTTTTTGCAGACGCTGGACTTCCTGCATATTTTGATGTTCTTTTTTATTTAAATTTGGCTTGGGGTCTGGTCCTGTGTCATGGGTGGGGGGAGAGTCCAAAACAGCTGGTATTGGCTTTCCTTCCTTAACTACGCAGAGACACACGTTTGTGCCAGAGCTGGCAGTCCCCCCTTGGGAAGGCTGGTCGAGCCTCTGCTGACAAGTCAAATGAGTCTGAGATTTCAGGGCATTCTTATTTTCTCGACTTGCAAACACTTCAGTCTTCTGCTGCTGTGATTTCTGGGTGCACAACGGTGTACTGACCACATCTCCAAATACCTGCTGTTTTACTTGTTCTTTGAGACGTTTTTGTTTGAGGTCTCTTTTTGCCAGCTGAACAGCCAATTTCAGTCTCTCTTCAGATACCACTGAGAACATCCCAGAGCTTCTCAGGCTGGGGTCCTCACTTCCAGCTGGATTTCTCTGATCACTGGATGTCTTCAGTTTTTCTATTATAATTGGACGGGGGTGAGAGAATCTGAGAGCCAAGTTCTCTCGAACTGCAGGAACATTTCTGTTAAACTGGAGCTGTTCAAAGTGTAAAAAAACCCTGATGTTATACATAACACTATACACAGGTGATGCAACTCTGTCATCATGGCACCATTTTGGATTTGTGCTGAACACTGTGCTTACAGAACACCAATGTTTTCATTCTTGCTAAGCACTGCTCACAGAGGCCAATGTCTTTTCTGCTCCTCACCTGCTCACCACTGAGGTGGGTAAGAAGCTAGAAAGGAAACAACTGGATGGCTGACCCCAGCTGACAAAAGGGATATTCCACACCCTGGGGCATCATGCTCAGCAGGAAAAGCTGCAGGGAAGGAGAAATGGGAGACTGGCGACAGTATCTGTCTTCCTAAGTCACTATTATATGTGCTGAAGTCATGGAAATGGCTTAACTCCTGTCTGCTAATGGGACGTAGAGAATTCTTCCTTATTTTGCTTTGCTTGTGCACACAAACAGGAAAGCATTTGCTTTTCCCGTTAACCTGCCTTTATCACAACCCACAACTTTTCATACTTTTCGCCTTCCAGTTCTCTTCCCCATCCCAACTGGGAAAGAGTGAGCTGCACGCTTAGCTGCCTACTGGGATTGAACTACAACAGGCAATTACGAATAATTACAAATACAGTTTGTGATCTCTACCCTTCCTGAAGGACAGTGTCAGGATAACGTGTGACAGCGTGAGGAAAGCTGGTATGGCACTCTCAGAAGTGGGTTACAATCATCTTTTCGTTACAATCACAAAGAAAAGCAATTCGGCATGGCTACAGACGGCAAATGGTACCTGTGTTTGTAAAGCTTTAGCCTCATTCTTGTACCGCTGGGCAGTGAATGCAAACGGATCCTCAGACACCGCTGTCCTGATCGGCCCCATCGCTTCGCCCTGAGAGCAAACCCCGCTATTGCCCCTTGCTTGTGATCAAAGCTGTGAATGCGAGAACAATAAATCGCTATCTCAGACTCGCAAAAGCCATACCGGGTCTGATGTGAGAAAAAAGGAACCAGCCCTCGGAGCCGCGGAGGGAGATTGGGGTGGCCTCTCTGCAATCGCCCACGGCCCGCGGCTGCTCCC
>VWZU01016805.1:675410-746641 GCA_013397095.1 Sterrhoptilus dennistouni | reverse complement strand
CGGGACGCTCTCCCCTCAGGGCCGCTCTCCCCTCAGGGCCGGTCTCCCCTCAGGGACGGGCCGCTCTCCCCTCAGGGCCGCTCTCCCCTCAGGGCCGGGACGCTCTCCCCTCAGGGCCGCTCTCCCCTCAGGACGCGGCCCGGGCGCGGGATGGTGTCTGGGATGCGGCGTGGTTCTTTGGGTGGAGGTGGCTCATGCAGACGCCGTTCGTTCCCGTTCCTGTTCCCGGCCGGGTGTGACACACAATCCTTCGCACTCGTCCCTAGACACTGACATGACACCCCGGGTCATTTTAAGGGTTAGGTTTCCCGGCCGCACGAGTCTCGCCGAGAGCCGCGCACTGGTCAGGCCACTTCCCTCGTACCTGCCCTCCGGAGCGGCCTGCGAACACTCCGGTGCTGGGAGCTGGGCACAGCTGGCACCGTTCCCTCCTTCCCGCCGGTGAGGGAGCAGCTCCTGCTGGGTGACAGCAGCAGGACAAGGGGCTCTTGGAAAGAGTATTCAGAGACCCAAGTATCCAAATAAACCCCACACTGAGTATGGCCCTGTACTAATTCCTTTCTTCTCACAGTGCTCTGCTGCACCTCACGGCAAGCTCCAAAGAACTCAGAAATTATTAAAGTGCAAACCGATGTGTTTTTAAACGACCAACATTCAGTTTTACATCAATCGCTTTGTCCGGACGACGTCACTGAGCACCGTGGATAAAAAGAGCAGGATAAAAAGAAGGTCAACTTTTGTTTGTATTTGCAGAACATTTATTTTAGCTTTTGTACTAGACAAAGCCACTGGTCACCACTTCCAGAGCAAAAGGAAGTGGAGAGAATCAACCTTAAAATACTAAACTGTATTTAAAGTTTAATGGTAAATATTGGATATTAGACAAAGTTTGGAGCTTTGGGTTTTATTTTTCATAGTGACTTTACAGTCCTCCAAGGAGACTTCTGTCAGCCTCTGCACTTAATTCTTCATTAATTAAAACACAGTTGTCTCAGAGTAAAACTATTAATAAGCAAATGCTTATTATTATGAGTGAGCAGCACCAGTGGAAACAATCTTTACAGACTTACCTGAAACCGTTCTAGTGTCTTCCTTTTTTGTTGTTTAATTATTTTCTATTTTCATTTGTTGAAGTATTTTTGGCATCCAACTTAGCAATTTTCTATAATACTATCTTTTCCTATGCAGTATGATTTTTTTTCCCTTGGAATTGGATTACATGAAACATATAAAAAAGATCTGTGCATAGTTTTTTCTTAATAAAAAAAAGAAATGTTGCTTTTTTAGACAACATTTTAGTGGTTGTGGAATACTACTATTACTATATCAAAACACAACAAGTCACTCCCCAGTAAATACAGACTTTGGGCTAAAAGAAGAGATCAAATAGATCCCACGTGTCTGCATTGCTATTCTAGAACAGGATTTCTCTCCCAGGAGTAACTTCAGAGGAGAGAATCCTAAAAAAGGATTGGTCACAAAAATAAATTACTGTGTACTTTTGCCAGAGTTAAGTCAAACATCTCAATTCTTGTCCATCAAAACTAGGAACAAAATTGAAAATCAGGATTTTAGTATACTGAGAGCATTCTCTAAGACAAGTTTGAATTTTTTGTTGTTGTTTTTAAATGTCAGGTGAGCCAAAGTTGCAGGATATGTGTTAATATAAATGTGAGCCAGGAATTTGCCTTATTGTTATAGAACCAGGATGACATTGCTGCCTCAGTTTCTCCTTTCACAGATACCAGACTGCTATCATTGCTGTTGCCTGCCCAGAAATGTGATGATTTAGGACAGTAAGTTTATCTTAACTCATCAGAACTGGCATAGAGATACAGCTCTTAAATGGAGCCACTTCTGGGACCTGGAGCCACCAAGGTTTTATGAGACACAAGAGAAAATAAAGTCTTGTCTGGCATGCTGTTGAATCTTGAAGGTAAACACTGAGGAAGTGAAATGCTGCAGAAAATTCCTCTGCGACACCACAGTGCAGTGCTTTTGCACCAGAGAGAAAAGAAGGTTCAGCAATTTCATCACTGAAAGCTGATCAAGTGAGATGAAACTCGAGGGAAGTGTTTTACACCAGTGCATGAAACCCAAGACATCCCCTCTTGTTCACCCATTTACCCACTGCTTTGGAATAGAATGCAAGCTGATATTAACATGGACAACATCTGACAGGATTTTACCCACAGAAAGCAAGATAGCTCCTGCTTAAAATATGGTTAAATAACAGAGAGCAGAGTATGCATTATGTTATATTTATAACAAGCCAGCACAAAGTCTGCAATTTTTTTATTCCAATGCTATAATTGTAATTCAATAGAAACAAGATCATAGTTTTCAGTGACTAAAACAATTGTCAGAACATATTTAATTAAAGGCTTAGCTCTCCACTAAGTTTTCTTTTTTGAGGTCAAGAAACTGGCAGGTAATGTGCATTTCAGAAGGCAGCCAGTAACAGTCGTGGTGGAACCACTTCATCTGCAGATGCCAAACACCATTCAAGCAGGCTGCAAATTGGATGAAATAGTGTAAAAATACTGGTTTCTTGAAGGCACTGGCACATGTACTTCTGTGACTGTGGTACTCTTCCAGCTTCGGACAAACACTAGAATTAAAGATAAAGTCAAGATTAAATGTCATGTGTCAGAAAGCATTTTATATTTTTCATTAATAAGTTGGTTAAAAATATGTGAGGGCTTCTATTAGGACACCTGGACAGCAGGGGAATTTGAAATCAGCCATGTGCCAGGAGCAATATACATTCCAATGTTTCTGATTTCTGACTGCATAGCCAAGGCAAAATATTAAAGTAAAATAGAAACTTCCTCCAGAATAATCATTCCTTAATTGAAAGATTGTGTTAACTATGTTTCTGGTGGAAATTTGATCTTCAGCTGGCTTTCTAAAATATTTGCTAAGACCCAACCCAAGTAATTGTTCTCAAAGAATAGCTCACAAAGAAAACGACAATGAATTTGATTTAGTATTTGGAACATTCAGTTCTTTCAAGACAATGGTTTGTCTAAAAAACTGTTTTATGAACATTGTAATGAGGCTCCACTCTGACCTGAAACAGCTTATGAAAACTTACTGAAGTACCATGTGACAAATAAGACTGGGAAATAATTTTGTGTGGGTAAATAAAGCACTGAAGTAAACTGGGGAAGGATAACATCTTTTCCCTGACAGAAGAAACAGTCTCTTTCTTATGGCCAGACTCTACAGTAAATGTAAATCTACATTTATACCATAATGAATGGGAACTATTGACTAAGTGCTCCAGAAAAACCTAAATGGGCAAAAATAGTTTCAGTTTAGTCAGCTCTATTTTTAAATAACTACCAAACGTTGTATTAGGCAGTTCTCAATCACCTCAGGGCAGCATGGCATGCCTACCTTTACTCTGTGCTCCCAATGGTAAGGGCTGTACTTCCCTCAGAATTTCTCTGCCAAGCAGAGGCAGTCTGCAGTGCATGGCAAGCCCTCTCTGTGCCACAGATCCTTCACACAGGGACCAGCAAAGATACAAAAAGGGGCAAGGTCTGATCTGACACTGAAGAGCTGCCACTGGGATGGTTCTTCTGGGCAGAGGAGAATCCGCAACCTGCCATTAAACCATGCAGACAAATGCTGAGCCCAACAAGTCTATTGCAGCAGACTGGTGGCCTTGTGGTGCAAGGTACAGAGGTGTTGAAAACCTCTCAATGGCACAAAGAAATTGATCAGACTTGTCTAAAGTCACACAGTTATTCACTCATACTGGAAAACATTGCGAAAACTCTGTCACTTGACCCAAGGGCTCAGGATTCATTACCACCCACTTCTTCACATATTTAGCACAAACACTTGGCGGGGGGGGAAGATGTGAAGTATGTAAAAATGTATACGATATGTTATTAGTAAAAAAGAAGAGGTGGCAGGTTAAGGATCCGCTGCTGCATTTTGGCTAGGACTGATTCAGTGATCCATTTCTTTTTCTGGGCTGATTTTCACCAACTGTCCAATTCCAACTTTGTCAGCAAATGTTGGGTTTAGCTACAACCAGCCTATTGCTATTTCAAGTGGCAACACACCTGAGCTGGAAAACAAAGGCTGAATAAGCCAAAGACTGACTTCAAGTGAGATCAGAACTCAGCTGGAATGTACTACCCACTGCTCTGAACTCAGTGGACGACACCAACAAATCTGAACTGCTCTTCAACTTGGGGACTTCTGATCATATAGAGAATGCTGAAAGGGTTTTCCTCTCTGTTTCTCAGATCTAGATGTTCAGCACACGTTCAACACATGAGAAACACTTCTGTCCCCCCTTTGTGTGTTTTCTTGTAGTTTGGTCATTCATGAACTCATTCAAGATTGTGAGACCATTCCCAAGTAACTAGTGCACTGTGGGAGCAAGTTTGCACACTGGTACACGACCAGGTAGGAGCCCTGTGCAATAGCAGCCCAGATGACAACACAGCAGGTTTGGGACACTCAATATTTGCAGAAACAGCATTAGCAATTTGGTATTTTGGTAAACTGGTATTTTGAGAGAAGAAGGGAAAAGCCAAGGATCCATAGAGAGTGGGCAGAAAATAAGAAAGTATTAATTTAGCTCCTTCAAGGTGGCACTGCCATCTCTGCTGCCAGCTGGCCAGCTGACAGACTCACTGACCACAAGGAATCACACTCAGCCCTCGTATGGTAAAATGGGAACTGTTTGCTCACTCAGGGTGGTTGAATAACCCGCCCTGACAAAGCCCACACTGAGGATCCTCCCATGTTTTCTGTGGGTGCTGGAGGTGCTTGTTTTAATGTGCAGGGCAAACGGATTCTTTCATGCCACCACCTTAGGACCATCACAACTTTTGCATCTAAAACAATAATCCTTTGATTATTGCAACAAAATAAATGCCATGCCTGGAAAGTTTCTATCATGATACTTGTCCTGCAGCTGAAGGGGCTGTAAACTAGATCTAGTCACAAAACAGTTGTCCTTGCATTATCCACAGTAAGTAACATGTACTGGAATAGGACACCATGCATGCTTGATCCTGAAGAAAAATCCATTTGTGCCTGTTATATTGGAAAGTTTGTACAACATTAGTTCTTAAAAACTGGTTGTGTTTCTTAAGATTCTTATAATCCTTTACTCTGAAATGAATGAGACAGTTTGTAGGGTATGCCACCTGATTTGGTCCCACCTGAGCATCTTCAGAGATGCAAACTTGAGTTATCACTGAGCTGATGAAAGAAGGGAAACCACTGATATTCAGGTCTGAAGACACTTAAGAGTGGTGTCCAAATCTCTGCTTTGTATTATTCACTACAGCATGTACCTTCCTGGATCTTACTGGGGCAACACTGTGCTACAGTGGAAGCTAATGCAGATATAAGTGGTCCACTATATTACACAGGAGGGGAGACTCTTCTAGAAAGTTTTTATTTGCCAGCCTCTAATTATTCAACCCATCCATTTAAATGAAATATGAATCAATCACAGGATGTCATAAAAGTGTCTCAAAAAGAAACTATTAACAGTACAGAGGGGTGACACATCCAATACTTCACAGTTACAATAAACCCAACACTCTTTTTTACCCCACATGCAGACTTCCCCTGGCCCAGCACTCCTGACCACGAATCATCCTGTGTGACTGTTGATGAAAATAGCATTTGCTTCCTTCTTGTCCAGCAACAGACTGAAGCTCTTCACTGGCTGAGGTGAGGGCAGTTTCTCCCCTTCAAGAAACTTTCAGAACAGTCTCTTCTGCAAACAGGATAGTGAAGTGTCTGTCCTACAGCTTTTAGCTGGAACCAGTTTTAGAGGAGTTTTGGTCTGCATGAGCTGAGACAGCCAAGCTCAGTAGCCTCTACCCATGCAAGCTCCTCTATATCTTACTTGTCAGACAGCAGAGCAAGCACCTGGCAAAAATAACACGTTCTCGCACTGTTAAATCCATCAGAAAGCAGAGAAAGTCTCTTTCTCAAATGCATTTAGATACATAGAGATGCAAATCAGCATTAAGTGGTGACTGCCAAAGGACAGAAGGTGCTCAGCTGTTCCTGGTTTCACTTTCTTAGAAAAAATACTGTGGTAAGTTTCAGGTGGTGAAAAATATCTGTGAGCAAGCCAATTCTTGGCACTAGAACTAGCCTCTTCCTTAGATAGACTCTGCAAGTGGAAGTGTGTTTATCCACATGCTCCACCATTCCCTGGAAGAAGTGTGAGGCTGCACTGCATGCAGGAAGACAGGCATTGGTGGCACTTGGGAACAACATTCAGCAGAGAGTTTATGGTGCTTAGCACCATGAAAGAGCACAAAAGATAAAGGCATGGAATCAATTCTTGAAGTAGTTTTTTGCTCAAAAAAGCACCTGGTCATTTTGTGGATAAGTATTTCCCTCACTTCTAGATAAAAATGTATTTTTCCAGTTCCATAAAGAAAATTCACATTGATAACATAAGTACTGAATATCCTACATACAATACTATGCTATATGCCAAATCTTCTAGAATTCTATGATTCTAGAACTTAACACCTTGCACCCATTAACATGAGGGAAATCACTGACCGCAGAATTTGACCCTTATGTCCTCACAACACCTTGCTGAGAAAGATAGGTTCCATAACATCTTCTTTAGGAGGAAAAATAGGAAGAAAAGGTGAACTGACTTGCATTGGGATACACAGCAAGTCTGGGAGCAAATCCCAGGTCATACCCACAGACCTTTTCACTGTAAGACACTGCTTTACCTCCCACCCACCTCCATCTCCAGGGCTGAAGGAAAAGCATCCATGTACCACTGACAAAATACACCCAGCCCAACACCAATAATTCTGTAGACTACTTCTGCAACAGATACAGCATAAATAGGTTACAAACTACTTTTCTCACAGGTCATGAATTCCAAAGTACACAAGGCAACTCCCACTGCTGTCAGCCAGCACAAGCACTAAAATCTGGGCTCCTAAATTTTTCTCAGGTCATCAATTAGAGCCTTTCTCATGTCTTGACTTCACCCCAAAATTCCAGAGTTCATTAATAAGGCATATCAGGGGCTAATTCAGGAACTTCTGCAATAGGTGTGAAGTGCTATGGGCCACTGGTCATCTCCAGGCTGGCACTTGGAATACACTGGTTGGCATGTGAAATCACACCTGTGACTGAGGCAAAGGCTCCCAGCCCTCTAATTGCCACAGTGCAAGAAACAGAGCCAGCCTTAGCGCATCATTGTCTGACACACCAGCTGAATCATGATCAGCATGGAATGACATTATCCCAGCCCTCAAAAAAGGTGTCTAAATGCAGTGAAAACAAGGCAAGAGAAAGTGTGTTGGATGTTCATTTGGAAGGATCCCACCACATGGCTGAGGCCCAACTAAAACATAACATAGTGTAACATCATGTACCCCTTCTTCACTAGACAAGTGACAACAGGGATTTCTCTGTCTGGTTGCTGACTTGTAGATACAAGGAATAGGTAAGGAATGTTCAGCCCCTGCCTGAGTGCAATGTTCAATGCTAATGATTTACAAGTACATACCAGTGATACAAGAGTTCAAACCATTTGATACAACAGCCTCCCCTCTCTTTATTGAAAGTCTGATAAATCCTAATTCTTGACCTTGGCTGTAGGTACAATGGATCACTTGATCACACTTATGATCGCGACACATGAGGTTGTATAATTGCAAACACTTTTGGCTCCAGCACAACTGGAGTAAGATTGGGTTGGTTCAAACCTGAACTGATGTGTGACTGCTGGAAGGCAGCAAACACCCAACACTGGATCTGAAGTGGTGATAAGACTCTATACAGGACTTTAGGCAATAAGGACTACTAAGGGTACTTTCCTTGTTTAACACATGAATTCTTCACAGCTCACTGGTTTGTTGTGGTGTTTGCCCAGGCTGGGAATGTGTCCAGCCCAAACACAGGTCTTCCCCATGTGTTGATGGCCAGTGTGATACAGCAGACTCCAATTAAGTTCATCACTATTCCAGTTTTAACCTGTGAAGAAAAAAAATCCAAACCAACAACAATAATCAAACACCAGCACAGCAAGTCCAAACTAGCAACAACCAAACACCAGCACAACAAACTGCAGTAAAACCTGCTTGTACACACACAAGAAAGATGGGCAAAATAAATCACAGATATACCCATTGTATATATCTACTGCCTTCTGCTCTTGCTTAGGTGGAGATACCAGGGAACACACTGTGCAATGTCTTTGAGCATTTTGCTATGTATATAACCAGTCTAGGAACTTTAAGGCATGTGTAACAAGTCGTTATTATTAGTTAGAGAACAGCTTATGCCCTCTTCAAGTAGCCAGTCAGAAAACCAGCAATGTTTGTGTGTTCCGCCCGGAACCTGCCCTGTGTGGTCTGGCAGAAAATCAGAGGACCAGAGCCAAGGGCTACTGATTGCTACCTTCTGCTTTCAGCTCCAGTGGAGACAAGGCTTTAGACCCTCGCCAAAGCCCCAGAACACTGCAGGGCATGCCTGCACTTTAACCCTTCAGGTTTCAGAGACTTATGACTCGTCAGTTTTTCATTTCACTTGGGCCAGTCTGTACGTTTTCCAAAGACTGTGAGAAAAGTACTGTTACTTCAAAGATGCCAATTTTTATTGCAATATTAACACTGCAGAAGAGAGGGACATAGAGTGGTAGTTACAGCCCATAAGAGCTTCCTGGTTACTTTGCAAATTACTCTGCAAAAAAATTAAACTCTCACATATTTCAGGAAGAAAGCAATGGAGAATTTCAGGTAAGAGAGAAGGCAGTTATCTTACCATATCCAAAACACGGATGTGGCCATAAGAAAACACTATTGCATTTGGTGGTGTTGCAACAGGCAGCATGAAGGCAAATGAAGCACTGAGAGTACCAGGCAGCATAACATACAACGGGTGGATCTTGACAGATGTAGCCTGCAATGAAATGGAGAGAATATCACCCTGGAGGTATTCAAAAAGAAAAGCATAATGGATCAATCCACCCCAGACCACTGGGATGAAGATACATAGACATATTTCGTTTCCTTGTATTACATCACTAGAAAAATTCACAAACATTTCATTCTGAAATCCACATGGGCTTAAAGATAACTTGCTGCTGTTTCCTGTCCCATGATACTTAAAAACAAGGCTTGATTCTTTCATGTTGTTTGTTTTGCTCTATGGTATAATTTAGATTTCTGGTCAAATTTATCCAACAATCTTTTCTTTGACCTCGAACCACCCTTTTTCCAAGGAACACAGGAATGGGATTATAGTTACTAGGCATGTGGAGTGACACTCTTAGACTTTACATAAACTCTGTGGGACTCAAAACTTAAGTGCCAATTTAAGTCACTAATAGCTCAGTACCTTGATTGGGGTAATTTTGCTTTGATGAAATAGTCTAGAATAAAGTGCTTGTCCTTTTCTAATTAAAGAACAAAGTAACCTATTTTTCTCTTTATGCCACAGTTTTGATTCTGCTTAGAAAAGGCAACAAAACTTATCAGGTTTTCCTCTGTAGGTTTTAAAATTGTTTAAAAAAAAAAAAAACTATGAGAAATTACACATTTCTAATAATCAGGCCTAGCACTTTGGGTATTTTAGCACAAAATGTGAAGATGAATAATTCAAAGGCATCATCAGAAAGTGCTGGACTTTGTTTTGGTTTGGGTTTTGTGTGCCTGTGTTCTAAGTTGATGGTTCAAAATGACCAGAAGTAACTGATGTTTGCTGATCTGTAGTGAAAAAGTGACTGTCACTTCACTTTCTCCAGGGCCATTGCATACATCTTACAGAAGGAACGACCTGGCTTCCCTTTAAATACACTGAAGCAACATCCAAGACAATAAATATAATATTGCTTTGCCACCCAGTTTAACTCTGATCCTCCAGCTGACAGGGTAACAGGACAGAAGCAATCTTACCATGGATGAAAAGACAGGCAGGAAGAGGGTAGCTGTGGCCACGTTACTGGTGCATTCAGTGAAGACAGCTATAATAAGGGAGATCACTGTTGCAATGGCCCATGGTGGGATAGATCCCAGGGGAGTCATTTGATGACCCAGCCAAGCTGAGAGCCCAGAGCTCTGCAAGAAAAAAGTGGGTTTCAGTTCAGTGAGGTTTAGAAGCCCTGACTCAGAAACAGGGAAGCCATACTGTGGGCAACATTCCTGTCAAATAATGCTAAAGGTGTCCTGAATTATACAAACACCATCCAGGAAAGTACAATGATCTGTCACAAAAAGAAACTAAAAGAAAATCCTTGCCAACTATACATAACACTGAATCTCACTTTTCTGATTCTTCTGGAAACCAAATACTTGCTCACACATCGATTACAAAATTATGGTTTTCTTGCTAAACAAGAATTTTTTTTCTGAGGCCATTGCAAATACTTAAGGTATGGCCCAGAAGCTTCTTGGTACATTTTTCTAAGGTTTCCGAAGGATATGATTCCGTATGAATGCTCTAGAAAATGTTTGTAGGAAATGATTGTAGGAAAACAGTCAGTAGTTGATACAAACAGGTTACAAAATCTCTGACTTTATAATTTTTAATGCTCTGGAGCTTTAATAATTTCTGTGTGATGTATGCAGATAAATTTAAGACTCAGAGCTTTAATCTGCCCCGTGATTTAAACCTAATTAGCCACAAAACTTAGATGTGGACATGACTTTCCCTGAAGTATGGCACACTTCCTTTGATTTAGATGTGTCTTAGCAGTAATGAAGGAAACAATATGGTTCACCTCAAGTTTCCTTCCTGTTTGGGGAATTCAGCTGCCTTTTCTGTGAATTTATGAACACAGCATCAATCCAGGATTTTTCTTTCTGACCACTTCAGCAGTGGTTTTGCTTTGAGTCTGAAGATATATAACCTTTAAACAAACCTCAAATGGTTCTGAAATACTGACAAATGTTACTTATACTTCTAGTTTCTAGCCAGGGCTGGGATTGGGATGATTACAGAAATAAGAAAGGATGCTTTTCTGGACTGTCCAGACAGTGAAGATCCCAACCTACTTGGCAATATTCAAGAGGCAAGATAAATCAAAAAAACTTGGTCAGAGAATAAAAATTCCTGGAAAAGACTCACAAGCATTCACCTCTCCTTGGTTTTTGCTAATTTAGATCTCCCTCCAGTTCTGAAATTCGCTACTGGGTTTGGCTTTGGGTGCATGCCCAGTAATACAGGACTAGATAACAAACCAGGGAAGTTCGCCTTTGGGTCAGAGAAAAACAGATGTCAGGACATACTGCGCTTGCATCAGCCAAAGCAAAACCTCCTCCCAGCAGCAGCACAATGCTCCAGGGCATCTTCCTTTGAACCACATTCCAGTCTAGCAGCGGGGCTGATAAAAATTGCTTTTTTGTATCTGAAGTGAGAAATGAAAAGTAGAACATGTTTTAGGAGAGTGAAGGCACTTTGTCTCCTGTCCTGTAAGATACCAGTGGGCAGATGCACAGTACTGAGAAATCGGCACAGGGTGAGGGTAACACACATGAGCATGGACTGTGCCCCAGCCCTGCCCAACAAGGAAGGTAGATGAGCTGCTCTAAAGAACTGCATGAAAATCCAGTGCATGTTTCTGCCTTGTTAGCTGAGTGGGTTAGCTGTTTCACAGTACTACAATCCCTCTTTTAAATACCTTCAGTCTGTTCAGTGTCAGACTTGCTTTGATTCCAGGGCTTATGAGCAGGAAGGATAAACAGTAACAGGGCAACAAACACAGCAGGAACAGAATCAGTGATATACCTAATGAAGAAAAGAGAATGCAGGTTAGAAAACTGACACCTTTCTCCTAGAAAAGGGCTGCCTTTCAGCATTCTAGTCACTGATCTTTACCATCCCATCTGGGGCTTAAGCAAAATGGGTCATTAACTCATGTCAGGTGTCTCAGACCTGCCATAATATAAACACAATAATAAAAGAAACAAGCAACAATACACATCAATAACCAGAGCCCCAGACGACAACTCATTCCTCCTGGAGCAGGGTTCCTTCTCTGTGCCCAAGCCAAGATTCCACAGTTGTATCTCAAAGACAGACATCTAAAGAAATGGCCTGAATGATAGTCCCAACATGTATTTTATGTTCCTAACATGCCATGCACGAACACTATGCAAAGCAGCCATTCAAAGCACAAAATCAATTTTCCAGTGAGTTTTAAGGTATTGGTTAAAGGTAATATTACAAAATATTCAAGTGTCACTGCAACTGATTGGAGCTCACACAAACAAAATACCAAGGTGTGTGTCAGTGTGACTGAGACCAGCATTACCAGAATTTTCTCTACTTTTAGGAGGTTCATTTTGCTCCCTGCCTCAGTCTCCAGCCTTTCCATGGCAGTACAAATTGTCAAATCATAGATTATTGGCAGTGTCATGTAACAAGCCATTGGATCAAGCCCAGCAAACATGTGAAGTCAGGTAAAGTTGGAAATAATGATCCCACATTCAAAATGGAATGTATGAGCAAGGGAATCTGATTAATAACCAAGAGGGTAAAAGATGGGAAAAAAACCAAAAACTTACTTTTCTCCTCCTGGGAAGAGCCTGGAGGCCCAGCCTTTTACAAAGCCTGGGTTTCTGGAAAACCACAAGACCACCAGCAATACAAACAAGATAAGAACATTTAATTCAGCATAAGAGAGAGGGCCTAACTTCCTCATTTCTTCCTTCAGCACATCGTATGCCGCTTTTTCTTTGGTAGTTTTCTCTGTCCCAAAGCCCCAGCTTTTTTTAAAGCTTTGAAAAAAATGGAGAAAAAAATACTGTAAGTATGAACGTATTAGAGGGCTTTAACATCCTTATCACTCTGAAACTGTCACTCTTGGGGACAGACACAGAACACAGCAGAGGCCATAAATAATTTACAACAGGGCCAAAGTATTTTGTGGGGGTACACCAGTTCTCACAGAAGAATGAGGTCTATCAAAGGATGGCAATTTGGAGTAACCTGAGATGAAAAAGTCAGGTTTGAATCAATGGCTGCAAACCAGCTATGACAGCTCTCCTAGGGCTGAAATGCACAGTTGAGAGATTTAAAAATAAAAGGCAATTCTGTCTGAAGATTAAGAATGTATAAGGCTTTTGCCTTAATATACCTCTCATAAACACAAAAGATTTCCAGACCTCAACATTTCTGTGAAATGGACCTGCTCTCTGCTACAAAATCAATAACTTGTCAGTACATTTGTTCTAGCCAGATGTCTCAGTAAGCTGATCTGCACTAACTTACTGAGGGGTTTACACAATATTGCATAGATAAATACTCACTTGAGTCCCATGAAGGAGCACTGTAACCAAAGCCAAGCTAGCACCAACATCAGGATCATGTTTGGGAATGCAAATCCAAACCAGGAGGCAAAATTCACAATATCATTATTGTTGGGGTATAACCTGTAAAGAAATTACTTTCTGTATGAATGTCAAAACATCTAATAATCTACTTTTCCTTTAATATGTGCTAGTGACAATTATGCATGTAAATCTAGGGCAACCATTACGAGCAATCATAGCTAACATCACAGCCTAACTTAAGTCACAGGGGAAGGCAGCCTGATTTCAGAGCAGAACTTAAATGATTGTCAGTTTTCCTTGTGTTTTACTTTGATGCATATAGGAGCTTATGGTGATACTTTAGGTTTCAGTCAGACAAGTGTGGCTGAAAGATCTCCCAAATATTGTAGATATCTTTCACTTCCAACACGCCTGTTCATTTATCCCAAGGCGGGATATTTTTTCTTCCTCCCAATTCATTCTAATAAGAGAGTAAGAAATGTCTTTCCTGAAATTAATGCCTGTACTTCTGCTGCCTTCAACGGATGAAAAAGTTGCTAGCTGACTTGAAAGAATGAAGACAGTGCTTCAAGAAAGGCATTTTTTGTTATTCTCTGTGTTTGCCAATAATGATCAGAGGAAAAATATCAATAGCAAACTTCCAGCTGGGTGTTAAAACCAACAGATAATGTAACAGCTGAGGCTGAAGTACTTGCAACACAAGGAAGCAATGTTGGAAAATGTCCACTGCAGATTAGGTTCCATGTAGATCAATTCCCAAACTCAGTTTAGCAATGAGAGAACAACACAACTGCAGTTTCCACAGCCACAGCATGGAGGAACAGTGTTACAGGAGGGGCCAAGCTCCTTCTAGCTCTCTTCAGTGTGCTTATGAGTAGAGTTAATCTGCATTCTTCTGGTTCTCTTTACTGCAGTTCCTCTTTTAATGTGCTGTATTTCACTTGAAAAAGAGGACACAGAAGAACCAATATCTCATAATCAAGCACTTGCATGACAATTGCCAACAAGTATTTTCAATTTTCTCAGAAGACCTTAATTCCATCACATAGCTTCCTTTTAAAAGATGCTGAAGCAAAAAAAAAAAAAACCCAAAACAACAACAACAAAAAAACCAACAAAAAAACCAAAACAAAAACATAAAACACCAGAAAAAAAAAAAGAGGCCGAACACGTCATACACATTTCTCAGCCTCAGTTCCTCAACTTATTGCTTGAGGATCACAAGTGAAATTGTCATCTAAGACCAGTCAACTGGTCACACAAACAGTATGACAGTGCAACTAAAAGAAGCAGGAAAAATTACTTACTGATTCATCTGGCCTTTCAGTACCACGTTTGGTCCTGTTCCGGTAAGTGTTGCAGTTCCTCCAATGCTGGCAGCATAGCATACACAAAGTGTCATTCCCTTGCATATGTGCTTCTTCATTTTCTTTTCCTCTGAAGATCTGGGATCATCAGGGACTTGTTCATTGTTTACAACTAGACATAAAGAAAATTATTTGCCTCAAGTAAAGTTGGAAAGGCAGAGAGTTCAGGATAGGGTCTGTAGGCTTAGTGCTTCCAGTTTGTATGTGCCATTTATTTTAATTTGAAAACCCACAGATATTTCCCTAAATACTTCAGACTAATGTTCATGAGGAGCTGAAGAAAGAGGCTGACAGTGTGGGTTTACATGATCCAAGGATGCTGTTGCCCACAGTAGTGCCACAGCTTCTCATCAGTAATGTCTTGTTTCACAGAGAGGCTTACCACCAGCCAAATACTGTAGTTACTGGAACCATTCCAATTCCACAGTGAGAACCCAACTAGCTTTAACAGATATGAATATAGGCAGAAAAAACTCCCACTGAAACCCAAATCCCTGCTTGGCGTTATGTCAGTTTACAATATCCATGAAATTTTACTGCTGTGTCCATTGTTCTCTGAGGTTAACACTCTAATCTTGAAGTCTGACAGGACTAATGGAGCAGGACAAAGAATTTATGGCAATTACAACCAGCTCAACAATATCAAAGGGTATTTTTTGCACACTCTCATTATCTTCACTACACTTGGAATCTGATCTTTATTAATATTTAATAATATAGCCCTCTGTAACAGCACAGCAGAGCAGTGAAATGAGAGGGTCTGAGTTTGTGTGTATATTTCAAATGAAGTGAAACCTATTGCAGAACCACAGCATTGGCAGAAGACCTTGAGGAATCAAGCATCTGGGTAAGATCACACACAAGAGCAGTTTGTCCACTGTGAGTCAAATTACACCAGTTCCTCTTTTCCATGTGGCTTTTAAAGTAGTCCTCTTTCTTCTCCCCACCTCCACACATAATCTGGTCAATGAAGAGATATTTATTACCCTAGAACCAAAATAGATTGTGTTTATGTAATTTTTTCAAATAGTCCTACCTGGCCTAGAAGCTGAATCCTCACTGATAATCACAAGATTTAGAAAGTGGGATGCTGGGGGTTTGGATGGTTATTTCCATTCCAGAGGATATGCTCTTCACATCCCTAAACAGGGGGTTAAGTCTAGGGAAACTGTGGGAGGATTACTCCAGCTCGAAGGAAAGAACATAACAACCTGTCTGGGATCTAGCATACAAGATGGCAGCCATTAAAATTGACAGCTATTTTGTAAAACCTAAATGTCATGTAATTAAGGGATTTCAGTCAGGTTACCATCCTCTTTCCTTGGAAAGGGTACACAGCACTCCTAGGCTGGGGAGTGTAGCAAGTTCAGTAGCATCAGCTTATTGGTGAGCAGGCCCTTACCGTTCACTGCAGTGGACTCTGATGTGCTCTTTTCTCCCAGCTCAATCACTGTATTTGTTTGCCCAGTTGCTTGTTCCATCATGGTCATATCATGCTCTGTGCTGTCCATCTGATCCAGGACAGCCTGGACAATGGGAACCATCATGGCAGTGGTGGCTGTGTTGCTTATCCACATGGACAGGAAGGCAGTGACTACCATAAATCCCAGCATGAGGCTGAAAAGAGAGAAAGACTCAGAGGAGAGAAGAAGGAAGTGAACAAATGCTGCTAGGCTTTGTAGTCACTGTAATTTGGAGAGCAAAGCCCAGGCAGGGATGTGTGCAGCATCCACTAGCAAAGAGCAGGGCCAGATTCCCTTCTAGGACAGCTCTGCCACCGTCACTGAAGAAATCCCAGTGCAGGAATAAATCTGTCATAATTTTGTCCCGAGTGGCAAGCCTCTAAACTTTAGTCAGATGCTAGTTTTGGATAAAGGACAAATAAACTGTTCCTGTTGCAGGACTTCACTTCTGGAAACTCTGTGCAAGACCAGCTAAATTGGGTCTTGAAGGATCCTTTCTCTGCTGACTGTTAAATATCATCCCTAGGCCTCTGCTAAACTTACAAGAGGTGAGAAAAAAAATAATGTAATACTCTTACAGTGCAGGTTTCACCCCAAGAATCAGAAGGACCCTCAGTGCAATCCTTTTGTGAAGATTCCACCGTTCAACAGAAATTGCAACAATCAGCCCTCCAAAGAAGAGCATGTTTGTGTTATTTAGGTACTGTAAGCAAACCTGAAAGACAGAGAAGGGAAGTCAGGCCAAAATACTCGCTTCACCAGTACAATTTGCTTACCACCCTCTCAAATCCATGGGCTGTACCAGGCTCCAGCTCCCTGCAGTTTCCTGAACCCTTGATCACCTGTGTAACTGCTGACTTGTCTGTGCAGGAGCATTTTGTGCATCATTGTCCAAAATGACACCAGTTTCCCAAAACACAGTTGGGCGCCCAAAGTATGGAAGGTGCTGGAAATACTGAGCTCCAAGGGGGATTTCTCAGCACCTTCAGCAACCACACCTGCCTTTACCAGCTTGTTGGGCAGTAGTGAACCTGGGCTACAGAACCTGAATACAGCCTGTGCCTCGTGCCTTCAGCACAGACAGCCCAGGATGAGATCTGGGGAGGACACAGCATACCTGCCAGCACCATGCTGTCTGTCCTCTCAGTTTGTCCCATCCATTTTGAGATCTCCAAGAAGACAATCAGCACTACTTTCTCACAGGCTGGGAACACACAAACTGCTGGCACTAGCAGAAGGCTCTCCAGCAGGATCCATGCCCAAAACAGACCCTCCCCTCTACCACCTCAAGCCCCCACTCCTAACAGTTTGGGCCAATTTGAATTGTAGTTTAGCATTTTCCCATATAAGAACCTGAACACTAATACAGACTTATTGGCTAAATATTGATGAGGAATCAGAGCACCGAATTTCTCTGTATCAGACCTGGATTGCACGAGTTCCTTACTTTTTTAGCAGTCTGAACTCCAAGCAGAGGGAAGAATACCACTGGAATGAGGGAGGTGACAGCCAGGGGGATCACTTCAGTGCACCAGTACACAGCCATGATGATGATGATATATGCACATCTGGCCTCCTGCAACATAAGACACATTTAAGCATTAGAAACTGTTTGTAAAAATAAGAAATACATTGGTAGTTCTTTACAAGTGGCTCACACACTCCACTGTCTATAGCTTAACAAGTTATGCTGAATGAGGACTTAAACTTGTGCTTTTAAATCCTGTTCTGAAGTCACTTGTATAAAAAAGATATTTTTGACTAAGAAGACCATCGTGTTTGCTTTAATACATCCACATAAAAGAAATGCTGTGAGAAAAACAAATCTTCCACCACTAGATAAGTGCAGAGTTTGCTGTGTGCAAGTACCTCTTGGTGGTTGAGGTCATCAGATTTTACATTGAGGAGCCAAGAACAGCAATATAGAGTTATTTTTTTTTAATGGATGGCCAAATTTCCCAGTGTGTATGATTAGTTTGCCTGAAATTCTCAAGTCTTTGATATATGTCTAGTAACACAGTTGAGCTCAGAAAGTACTTCACCGAATAATTTAAAAGTTTTTCGCTTTTTAAAGTAACTCCTAAAGTAAAACTCTTTTATAATTATATATATTTTTTGTGACTAAGCACATTAGAGGTATTAAACTACTTTCCCAAATCATACTGTCCCAACCCACTAACGGGATTCCCTAGTTTAGAATTGTTGCAACCTGTCTTTTTGGGCTGTTGATCAGGCATTTCTGTATCCCAGCCTTCTGTGGTTTGTACTCTAAAAATTGTCAGGAGAAGCAAGCATTCATTAGCTAACAGTGAACTGTTTGAAAGCTGAAGTCAGTGTTCTGCAGTTCAGTATTTGCTCCTATTTAGAACATGTGTTCATAGGATTTTACTCTAATACAACAAATGTGACTTTATTGCTAAAATAAATGGTGTGACAGTGACACTTAAAAACTGACATCAGGTGATATTAGTAAGTAGGGCTGTGTTTTCCTTAATTTTATTGAGAAGTTTAACTGTTGAAGTCTCTTCCCTTTATACATGTAAGGTCAGCTCATGATACAATTCATGCTGTACTGCAGCCATGCCGGGCTAGAAATGACTGTGGTTAATCTGTTGCCAGTATGAAAGACAGATAAACAACTCCAAGTGAATAAAATTCAAAATACTGGTTTTAGAGAGTAGAGAGTAAATAATTTATGAGAAGTTCAAAAATACAACCATGCTTATAAATTAACTCCAACAACCATGGCCAATTCAAACAAACAAAGATTTGGAATTAAATATATATTTGTACTTATACCTATATCTATCTGTGATTTATGGGAACAGTCACAGAATGTTTCTTTGATGTTTCTGTACAGTTGACACAAAACACAGTGACCTGCCTGCTGGCTGGGACATGAAAAAGCAGTCATGGAGAGAAATATTGCTTTCCCATTGTGAAATATTGTAATTTCTTAGGTCAATGACACTATATGCCTACAAATATTGGCACACTGAAGATTTACTCAATTTTTTCGGAAATGACCTTTCCTAGTTTTGACCAAAGTAGAGCTTTACAGTCAGAAATTCCTCATTACATAAAGTACCACCATTCAACTGAAAGGCCAGGCTGGTATAACTTAGACAGGTAAACCAGAAAGGTTGGCAGTTTGGTTTATAAACATAGGTAAAATTTTCCTGTACTTTTACGCAGACTGAGCGATACAAGATGCCCAGAAGAAAGGCTGTTTTTACCACTAGAAGAGCCTCCAAAGCTCTAGTAGGCTAAAATACTGCAAACTGAGCTTTCACACTTGGTCAAGACGACCACAAGGCACTAAATCCAAACTTCCCTAGGTTATCCCAATTTTATGCTGGTGTAACTCCACTGAACTCAAAGGAGTTGTGCCTCGGAGTAAGATGGATGAACTGGAGGACAGGGCGTTTGAAATCCTGACCAATTCATACAACATAACGCTGACCGCACCAGGATGGAGAACGGCACCGAGCACCGTGCTGGGAGTACCAGCGGCTCAGCACGGGGCTGGGGATGCACTGCCGCCCTCCAGCCCGCTCCCATCGCTACGGCACAGGGCAGGACAGCTCCGACCCCGCCGGCCGCACACACATGGGCTTGTCTTGGCCCAGAATTAATTGCATCTCACCGGCACGGTGGGCTGGGGGCGTGGGGGGCACCGGGAGCAGGCTGGAGCGGATGGAGCGGGGATCACCGGGGGGCGGCAGGGCCGGACCGGGCTCTGTTCCCGCAGGGACCCGCAGGCACTTACCCGCGTGGGCACGGCCAGGGGCAGCGGCAGCAGCAGCAGCGGCGTGAGGAAGAGGATGGCGAAGGAGCGGTACCTCAGCAGGGGCCGCAGGCACGTCGGGGCCANGGAGCCTCTCGGAGAGCCTCGGCCCCGCTCCGGCCCCGCTCCGGGCCGCCCTCCCTGCTGGTCCTCCGGACCCGTCCCGAACCTCCTCCCTTAGGGCCAGCACCGTGCGGGGCTTCTGCAGCCCCTCCGTGCCGAGAACGCGGCTCAGGGAGCGTGTACCAGCCACCGCACCGGCCGGGAGAGCGGGGTGACAACGTTCTCCCTGCTCACAGAAAGGTGCCAGCAAGCACAGACTCTCACAGTGCGCATCTCTGCGGGGACACAGGCGCTGACACGCCAAGGGAATGATCCCCTCGCCCATTCACACGGTGGTGGGGAAGGACCGAGCTCCTTTAGGGGAATGGAGAGTTAAAATCACTGGGGGGGGGGTTTCCCCAAAACAAAGGTCTGTGCAGGCATGCATGGCTATGTTTAGCTGTTACTTTGACAGGCATTGTGCCTCTGGATCTGGGTTAAAAATAACCCAGGAAGGTTAACTTGAAAGGTTATTTTTGATGTTATTGAATTCAGTGACTTTGTCTACAGCAGAGCCTCGGAATCGGAAGGGATGGCCCTACTGACGGTGGCCAGCATGGCTGAGAGGGCAGAGAGGGACAGCTGGACAGAGGAAAAATTTTTGATATTTTAGGTTTTGCTTTCAGGATGGCAACAGCCACCTGAAATTGAAATCAGCATAAATCATATCTCAACAATTTGGTCCTGCAGTCTCTTAATACAGTCCTACCAAGAAGTTACTCACAGAAATAAAGATTCCACAGCAAGTAATGAAGGAGTTCTGACTACAGCTTGCACTCTTTGTCCTCTGCTGACCAGAGGAACTTGAGTGACAGAAGCTCAAAACAAGACACTCCAATGTTACTTTTCATTTATAAAAGCAGTGAATGCCCACTAAAAGAAATAGTTGCCAACCGGATCTGGACAGATTCCAAATCTTCAAACCTTTCCGAGCGGTCCCTCTGGGTAACTTACCAACACAGAGGAAACTTCACACCAGTGCAAAGTCTAGCAGAAAGTGGGGAATCGGCCAAAACTTGCATTCCTGTGGCCTGTATCCAATGAAAAAAATGGTTCCTAGTAAAAAACCGAAAAGGACTAGAAGCATTTAAATAAGAAAATGCAAATAGTTAACTCTAAAGGAGTTGTTCTAAGGTTAACTCTGATAGACCAGTGTTGTCTTCTTGTTTCAATAAGATGCAGTGAAGAAAAAAAAATACAGAGAAAGACAAAAGTGTGTTGACACCTTTAGATGGTGAAAGGAGACTTGCTTGCTGTACCTGGGAATGAGACATGGGACCCCATGGGGAATTAAATTGGCTAATTCATGCCCTTTTTTTTTTTTTTTTTCTCAATACAGAAAGGGGAATCAATATTCTCTCATTGTGGAGAATTATTGCAAACTTGTCTTCATATCATTTGATGATGAGCTTCTTTTTCACTGTGCCAGGGAGAAGGCAGAAAGACTAAGTTTTGGCTGCTTGCTTTATAGAACTAGTCTGACAGCTGGGTCAGCTCACAAAACATCCAGGAGGAGTTTTAGGTGGTACAGAGAGCATTCAAACAAAAGCCTCCCACAGCCTGAAATTCAGCTCATGCTAATTGAGCACTAATTGCACACCTTCAAGAAAAAGGAATGTTTTCCTCCAGGCAGTATGGCTCTGAACACGGTAGAAAGCAATGGCTTTAAACACTGCTTTAGAAGCAGTGGGTAAAATTAGCTTTTGGTTGCAGACATCATTTAGAAGCAGAAGACTGTAGCATCCTTTGGACCAAATTTTGATACCCTATGTTGAATAATGTGCTGTTCTAATTCTTCTTGGTAGTAAGTTTCAAATCAGTTTTCAAAGGAACTCAAATTTTTGTGTTATAAAGAGGCTTAGGTATGGGTGGTGACGTGAGGTGGAACCAGGAGCTGAATCAGGTCTCTTGTACCTAAAATCCCTTTTCCTGGCTGCAAGATACCACTTCTCCCATTTGCTGTTCTGCTGCCCTAATAAACACAGGTATTTTGAAGCATGTTAAGAATCAAGGGTTTGAGTAGCAGAGCCAAGCCCATCTTGTAGTTCACTGCCACCAACCTTCCCTGGCCTTGCAACGTTTCTCAGCTGGTGGCTCTGGGGTTCATTTGATTTAACTTGACAAAAAAAGCAGAACATTTTTCTGCTGTTAGTGAGCTGAATAGGTTCAATGAACTGTTCAGTGAGCACCAGAGCCAGCTCAGGAGACTGGGCTAGTTATGGCTGGGTAAGGAACAGCTGTGGCAGGAACAGCTGCACCTAGATGAGCTTGACAGCATTGTCAAATCACATGCAGAGTCTTGCATTCTTCTCTTTTATACTTCAGATACTAGAGTCAGTGATGTGAACCATGGCCAAGAGTTGCAGTCAGAAGTGAGACACTGCTGAAGACTAGGAAAGGAAGGCTGACCTGTATTATTGGGTAGAGAAAGGGAGTGAAAATCAATCCCACTTAGAAAGTAGGAATTCCAGGGTCAGTCCAGATGGAAAAATTGTAAAATAAAGATTTTTTATAGTTTAGTTCATTCCTGAGAAGCTGCTTTTCTGATATATTGCACTCTCTACAATCATCCCAGTTACTCCAGTTATTAGAGGATAGGAATAGTCTGTAAAAAGGTGGCTTTACAGGCAGCAGCTGGTTCATTTAATTACAGATAGACATATTTTCTGCCTCTAATTCAAACGCTCCCAAGCACACAAGTACAGTTTGCTTGTTCTAAAGCAGTCCATTTGACCTAGATAACTGCTACTTTCTCTTGAGACAAAAACCCCTCACATACTTTTTAAAGTACTTTCATGTTGCAGGCTCCATACAACAGACAGAAGTACAAAAGTTTTAACAAAGTAAAATTAAACCAGGCCTGTAAGTCATAACATACTTGACACTGAGAAACAAAAATTGACCCAGAGATATTCTAGGACTTAGCAGAAAAAGAATATTTTTTACTTAGGCTTTTGAAAATTATATTTAAAAAATGACCAGCTCAGAACTTACCTCTATGTGATTCTTGCCTTCAAAAGATGCCTAGAAGAGGTCCTGTATGGTAATGTTATGCACTGGAAGGTTTTCACAGAATTTAAATAGAAAGAGTTATTACCAGCATTCAGAGAAAACCACTCTTTCATTGCTCTCCATTTTCCCTCCAGTCGGTCCTTCTCAGCTACTGCCAGTCCACTGTCCTGCTTCAGGAGCAGCTTTCAACTAAGTTCCTAGTGGAGCATCTGATATTTTTCCAAGAAAAGCTCTCAAGACTCTGAATGAACAGTCCTTTCGGCACAACCCCTGTGCCCAACAACTTTCTACATAAAAGCCCTCATTATGAATTTTGAGTCAGTGGGGTTTTCTCAGTCAGTGTATGTTGCTGATCAGTCTTTCTTGACCCAGAGCTGGTGTTTCCCATGTAGTTTGTGCCCTAAAAGCCCATTCAAATGCTGTGCAGGCTAATGACTGCAAAAGAAAAAAGATCCAAAAGAAAATCACATTAAAAATTTGGTTCAGAATTGGCAGCTCTGTAACCTCTCCCTTAGCTGCCATCTCATTAACATATTTGTTCAAAAGCCTTTTCTCTGCTTCATTACATAATTTGTGTTACAAAATTCAGATAAACATTCATTATTCTCAGATCTAAATAATGCCTTACTGCTCTTCCTTTTTCTTCTTCTTTCATTTTTCCCAGAGAAAAATGGGGGACAGAAGGGGCTTTTTTTAGACGGGAAATGAACCACACCAATTTCTGAGAAACATCTGTGGCAGCTGTTGTCTATGGCATTATGATACCTTTTTTCCTCTTGTAGTTTTGTAAATAAACCTGTCTTTATACCCTTTTAGCCTGCTTTGAGTTTTGAGCCTGCTTTGCTTCTTTCCTAATACTAATTCACAGCAGAAAAAGAGTAAATATTTCTAGTAGGCACTCAAATCACTACACTCATTTTGGGGAACAGAAATTGGTGATCTGAAACCACTGAATTTGTGCAAAGACTAGTGAATAATTCTGTCAGATACTCCTGCAAAGTGAAAGAATTAATATTAGTCCCTCTAGCTGACAGATTAAGAAAGTCAGTTAATATTTTCTGCATTTCCTGTACCGTTGTTCCACACTGGGGAGGGTCTGTCACATCAGAGACACGCCTTCCATCACACAGCTGTAAGGGGTCAGTTGTAGCAGCAGGTACACAAATGCTCGACCTTCCTTCAGAAAGTCTTGAAACTTCTTGGCATTGAAAAAATAAAGTTCTGTTCATTTTTCTCTCTAATTTATAAATCTTCCTATTTAAAAATGTATTGCTGAGGTCCAGGAGGAGACAGGACGTGCTGAGGCCCCTGTGCTGTTGATCCATCCCGATCCCAGCAAAGTATCCCCAGGGAGGAGAGGCAGTGGTGGCTAATGCAGGCTGGAGATTTCACCTGGCACATACTTGGATACCCTGGGGTGCTCCAAAGGTCACTGGGGAACCAGTGAGGCCTGGGCATCTGCTAGGCATGGCTGAGCAGCCCGTGCTGGGCTCCTGGGGACCAATGCTGGGTTTCCCCTGGGTGGAGATGGAGGGAAAACACCTCCCACGAGCTGGCAGCTTTTGTCCAAGGGAAGCAGCATCGGACCAGGGAGGCCAAGGTGGGTTTGTGGGGGTGAATATCATCATGACCATCCCTCGAGAGGCGAAGGGGATGGCAGCCAACCCCTGCCCTCCTCTCACCACAGCCAGCCCTGGGGCCCTGCAGCCTGGAAGACCTTTCATGCTGGGCCTCCTTCCTCAGGGGGCCACAGGCTCCCTCTGCTCCTGGTCTGGAGCCTGCCTGGGTGCTGGGGGCCAGCCAGGGGTGGGATGGAGGAGCCCTGTCATCTGTTGTACCAGCTCATATGAATCAAACTTACATGGGAAAGAAGGAAACTGAGACCCCAAAGTTTCTCTAAGGATTAGCAAATTAATCTGTATATGGAACTCCCACTGAAAATCAAACCCCAATATTTGTGTGGAAATTCTGTTGTTTCTCCTTTAAAGAATTTTTTGGCTAAACAGCTGTTTGGGGTGGAGTTACTGCAACAGAGCCTTTCAGGTTTTTTTCCTCTCTGCTCTTAGAAGAAAGGATATCCAGCAGAATAAAAAAAAAAAATGTCAGGAGAGATCAAGTTCTGCAAAAATTGGTAAGAGATCTTTACTCCTACAAAGGGGGAATTTCAACAGTTTGTAGGATTTTCCTTAGTGTTATCTGGATCTCCTGTAAGAGAGGCAGCAGTGGAAGAACCACACAGCAGGAGTATGCTAGCCATTGAGTAGGAAACAAAATACATTTTGTATGCATTTCACATTCCCAAGTTCCTGCTCTCTTGCTACTTTGTTGTGCAGAGGTTTCTTTCACAGCCTCCTCTCCCGCTGCATGTTCTCACTTTTCAGAATGCCCACCACTGTAGGCGATTTCCCTTTTCAGAATGCCCACCACTGTAGGTGATTTCCCTTTTCAGAATGCCCACCACTGTAGGCGATTTCCCTTTTCAGAATGCCCACCACTGTAGGTGATTTCCCTTTTCAGAATGCCCACCACTGCAGGTGATTTCCCTTTTCAGAATGCCCACCACTGTAGGTGATTTTGCAGTGTCTGGCAGAGAGGAGTCAATGCATGGACCATGCCAAACCCAGCAGCTGCCTCAATTTACCCCCCTGACTGATGATTCTTTCTATTGATATGTTTGCAATCAAGTGATAAAACACTCATTTCCGTGTTCAGGGTAATTGGCATCTCTCATGGAACAGAAGACTGGAAAGGATCACAGGACCTGATGTGTCTTGAACAGCAGCAAGGCCACTGGACAAACTTTACAAAAGACAGATTATTAACTTTCCCTCTCCCAGAAGCGTTCCACACCACCTCAGGCTCTTAAAGACACTCGGCCTTTTGACATGCCGGTGACCTGTGACTATTGCAACATTCTGCTGCTCCTTCCAACGCCTCAGAAACATGAGGTGAAGAGTGACACCCTGGACTTGGCTTCCTACCTGCAAAGGGCCTTACTTACACAGTCACAACTCATCTCCCGGATGCCCAGGACCCTGTAACAAAGGGACAAAGTGACACGGACCTCCTAATGTGTTCAAAGAAGATCCTCTTATCGCAGAAACCGCAATTTTACAGCTTTAATCTCCACCAGGCACAACTGAGGCCTAACAGAATTTAACAGAAGAAGCGCTCCCATTGGCCGGCTCACACGTCCTATCACCCAATCAGCTTCCCGCTCGTGCGCTGCCCGCGCGTTCCTCCAGCCAATCACAGCTCAGCTCCAGCTGTCACTCAGACGTCCAACTGCCCGCCCCCGCAGCTGTGCCGGTCCCAGGGCGCCCTCTGGTGAGCAGGAGCGGTAACAACTTTAACAGGCCCCAGTGCCCGTCTCCGCATCCCGAACCTTCCTGGGCTTGGCCAAGATGCGCTCTGCCTGTGAACCGTGGGGTTTGGAGATCCCACTGACTATTGGCCAAGATGCGCTCTGCCTGTGAACCGTGGGGTTTGGAGATCCCATTGACTATTGGCTAAGATGCGCTCTGCCTGTGAACCGTGGGGTTTGGAGATCCCATTGACTATTGGTACTGGAGTGTTGGCCACAGGTAGGCTCTGCCTGTGAACTGTGGGATTTGGTGATCCCATTGACTATCAGTACTAGACTGTTGGCTAATATACCCCCTGCCTGTGAACTGTGGGGGTTGGAGATCCCATTGACTATCAGTACTAGACTGTTGGCTAATATACCCCCTGCCTGTGAACTGTGGGATTTGGTGATCCCATTGACTATCAGTACTAGACTGTTGGCTAAGATACACCCTGCCTGTGAACTGTGGGGTTTGGAGATCCCATTGACTATCGGTACTGGACTGCTGGCCATGGGTACACTCTGCCTGTGAACTGTGGGATTTGGTGACCCCATCAACTATTTATGATAACGTCTACACAAACAGGATCATTGCCTCTAGTCTCCGTCAGTAATAACCGTGACTGAAGGAATTAATTTTAAGCTCAAGTCCTGGGAAGTCTTCAAGAATACCCCAAGAGTCCTGCACACTGTCTTTGTGCTCCGTCACAGGTTATGGTGGGAACACCTGGGGTCGCACTGCAGCACCAGCACCAAGGTTTCTGTGCCTGAAAAGAGCCTCAGATCACGAAAAAAGCTGAGACCACAGGGCCGGGCTTTAGCCTTCCAGCCCTTCCCTTTGGAGGGGTGGGAAAGCCTGGCCTGTCAGAGAGGTGTTCTCTTCGCGGAGACCCCCGGAGTGTCCGGCGCTGGGTACTGCTGGTGGCACCGTGTGTCTGTGGGTGTCACAGCGTGGCTGTAGGTGACACCGTGCGGCTGCTGGTGACAGAGGCGCCTTGTGCCTGCTGGTGGCACCGTGTGGCTGTGGATGGCACTGCGTGAGTGTGGGTGGCACCGTGCGAGTGACAACGTCTGGCTACTGGTGGCACCGTCTGGCTGCTGGTGGCACCAGCTCCCCCGCTCGGGGCCACAGCCCGGGCTCGAGAGGAGCAGGAGCGGAGCCGGGAGCAGCCGGGCCAGCCCCGGTGCGGGACCCTTCGGTGATTCATACCGGCAGGTCACAGCCGGGTCAAGGACAGCAGCATCTGGAGAAAGAGAACAGCGGGCCGGGTGTCCGTGGCCCGGAGCGCCCCGCACGCTCTGGTGCCGTGTGTGCAGCTGCACCGGCTGCCGGGAGTCTGTCCCAGTGCTGGGAGAGCCTCCAAAACAAAATAAAATTCTCTGACGGATCTTCAAAAACACCCGTGAGCAATCTGTCTCTGTAACTTCCCCCAGGGTGAGGAGATGGCTGTTACCACCTGATGGCACCCCGGGTGTCACTCTGGGGCTGATGCGCTGTCCCCAGCTCGGTGTGTGCCCTGGGGACAAACCCAGGCTCTTCGGTTTTGTTTTTGCGAGTGGCTTCTGTCCAAACTGCCGGGTCGCAGTGGGAGGGTGGAGGTTCGTTTGCAGAGGCTGTGTGGAAACAGCAGCAGCTCCCACAGCTCTGCAAACCTGAGGCCCGTGAGGGATGCGCTGACAGGGCACCACGAGGCTCGGGGTGTGACAGGAGCAGCGCTCGTCCGTTCCCAAATCCTCCGATTCCAGATTGGTGTGCGATGCTCTCCCTTCGGCCACTAGATGGCAATAAAGGCCCAAAGGATCTTCCCTGGGCAGCGGGGGAGGATCGTGGAGCTCGGCCCGGGTTTGCCCCAGGAGATAAAACTGGGAGATACCAGAGAAGCTCAGAAAATCAGTGTGCCGTCCTTCCGCTGGGTGATGAGGATTTGTTTTTGTTACTGCCTGTTTCTTAAAAAAATAGATGGGCTGTATTTACTAAGCACAAAACTATTGTCAGATTAAAAGTATCTGTGCAAGAAAAGGATGCTCAGCCTCAGCAGGACAGGTGTTCAGAGGACATGGCATCACGCTCCTGAGGCTCTGCTGAGGTTTCAAACACTCTGGGATTTCAGTGTTTTACCCTGAAGCTTAAGGCATGTTTTTATACTTTGGCAGTGGCGGGAGGCAATCCATCTCTGTATGACCCTCCTTCCCTGGTAAACCCTTACCTACACGCCTCTCCATACTGTACTTTTTTAAACAATCCTTTGTAGTAGTGACAATTTTAACACCGATTTCTGAGGCACCAGAATGAGGGACCCTTCATATTTCTCCATTTCCTAGGTGCTGTGTGCTGGTGACTGCTCCTCACCATGCTGTGTGCTGTGTGTATATTAATTTTGCTCAAAGGTTAATCTCATTTGAATGAAGGATTTTTGTGTGTACACAAAACATTGCAAAGCCAGCTGGCGTATCCCACTCCCAGACACTGTTGTGATTCAAAAGCAGCGTTATGGGAAGCAGAAGGAACTAAATGAGGAAATTAAACTGACAATATACCCTGCAGTGAGCTGATGGGGAGAAGCTGAATGACCTATTTTTGAATTTGCCCACTGCTGCTTCTCAATGGTTCTGTTGCAAAAGAAGACAATGCAGGATCTCATTGTTTTACTGTTGTCTTCTATGGGTGTGGATTTTCAATAATCCAGAGGGTAAACATCATCTGTTGAGCCAACACAAGGCCCCCACGCTGCCTAAGCATATTAAAACAAACAGCATATATTTTGTGAACTGTATCCAACAATGCAACTTGTGTAGTACCTCATGACTGACATCTCCTCATTTGCTGCTGAAGGGCTTTCTGGGTGTCTTGAGTTGAGTCACATCGAGATAAAATTTGGCAGAAACTTGAGCTCAAGTACTTTTTTGATTATTTAGAAAAAACTCTGCAAAAAGTAAACAAGCTATTAGAGAGATGACCAGGACCATCTTCTCCTATGGTATATGAACATATGTCCCTGAAATTCAGAAAGAAATGCAGTAAAAGTGCAAGTAACCAGTGGGGGAGAGTGAGTGGACTAAGGTAGGCAGAAATGTCTCCAAGGGATGGCAAATTGCAGAGGGAGCAGAGCAGAAGCAAATTCACCCCTGGGCTGTGGAAACTGGTATCATTCAATTGCATAAGTAGTGAGGACTCTGTTCTCCACCACATTCTAAAATCCAGAACAGAAGTGGCGAATAATAGTTATGTCTCAGTTCCGAAGTAGAAGCCTGGAGAATGGAGACAGAGCTTAAATCTCCATAAGATTGCTCTGAACTTTATTTTTTAAAATGTACCTACATGAGGGAAAGAAAAAAAGAGAGAGAAGGAACTGCAGAAAAATGAGAGCTGGTGCTCATTCTTGATTTCAGAACCTGACCTAAATGACTTTGATCTCTGCAAGCAAACCTGCTTCACTGATACCTGCGAGTGCTGCTGCCAACCTGCACACAGCATTTTACTGTCAGGCAATTATAAGCTACAACTGTGATGCCACTTCAGCTTCAGTGTTTGCCCTTTTAATTTTCTCTGTTGCTATGGCAGCAACAAATGATTGCGATCACTGCTGTTTATATTGCAGTCCAAGTCGCATCAATAGAAATCTCGGAAACAAAACAATAAAAATCTGACTTAACTGTATAATGCATGTGTTGTTGTACATAATAGGTTGTTTGCAATAACCAGGATTCTTCAAAATATTTTTTTCCTGTAGCATTTGGAAAATTCCTTTAACTAATAGTTGTGAAATGATAATTTACATTTAATATGTGCTTACTCAGTGCTCTTAAAGTAGCTGGACAAGATTTCTTTCAGACTGTTTCCTATATCCTTGAAAGCAAATATTTTAATGTCCTTTCTAATGTTGAAGAAAGGTTACTTTATCTTTTTGCACACTGTATTAATCATAGTAGTACATTAGGTCTGAAATAATACATCTTTAAAAAGATACTTCGGCACTTTCCTGTTGTTTTGTCTATTTAGACTGTCCAGGCTCAGGCCTCTGCTGGAGCACTGCTCCCAGTCCACCCCAACATCAGCCAAACAGACAGCAGAGCCGTCAGGGTGTGAGTTCATTTCCTGGGACAGTGAGGAGTAACCCCTGCACAGCTGAGCTGCAGGGCTGGGATCCCTTTGCTGGGTGATGTGACTTTTCTTACAGAAAGTTCAGTCTCTATGGGAGAACTCGGGAAGGCAATTTGCTCTTTAAATGACCCCAATGCACACTGAGTGTGTTGAAGAAAAAAGCCATTTCCTAGTGACTAAATTTCATCTCAAAAGCAATTTTCCAATCAATTACAATGCAATTTAACTGCTAACTGTTTAATTATCAAAAAAGAAGCTATTTTGTTCTCTGTTCTTGTATTTATGGACCATGCTTTAAAATTTAATCCTTAGGGTTTTGCATGGAGGAATGTGACTGCTCTATTGATGAAATTATAGTAAAATTTTAATTTTCTCTTCAATGTATTATATTAGTTTAAGGAAATATTGTTTGCACGGAAGCTTTTGAAATAGGAGAATCATTGATTTCTACAGGAGCTTGAATCTTTATTGTTCTTTTCATGCACTATAAAAATTGCATTATCTTATGTATATTTTATTACAGGAGCATTGAGATTATTTTGTTTGTTCGTTTACTTTTGTTTTCTTAATCTTGTGTAAGAATTTCAGTCCTGGAAACATGCTGAAACTAGAGCAAGGTTCCCCTTGAAAAAGGAACTTGTGTCTCTGGAGAGACTGAAAAGGGACATTGCAGGGGTGGTTCATGAGAGCTGGGATGCTGCTCCTGCTTGTGACGTCCTGTCTTGAGGTGAGCACCATGGTGGAGCACACAGGAGTCAGATCTGAAAATGGGAAAACATTTGAGTAGCAGAGCTGACACATCTTGCAATTTTTATTTCAAATCTTGCAGTGCTTGCTGTTTCTCCTTGAAGCTCCAGTCCCCAGAGTTTTCTGAGAGGAAGAGGGGAGCTGAGATGTGAGGGGGTGGGTGGGCTCCTAATTAGGAGATAAATAAATAGGCATTTTTCCAAGGTGTCATGGGCATTAAATTGGAGTTTGATGGTGGCACTGATTGGATGCCTTCTTTTTGTTCCCCCTTCTCTCACAGCTTTTAGATTATTGCAGGAAATTTGTTACATAAAACTCCTATGCAGGTCAAGACCCACATCACTGCTCCTTGGCGTGTCATGATCACTTTGCTCATGTTTGTGTGTCCTTGTGCATGTCTGGTCAGTTTTAAAATTATAGTGCAAAAATAATACCAGACATGGTAATTATTAATCTGCTCTTTTCAAATTTCAAAAGCCTCTAGTTGTTTTAGGAATAAATTATCAGTTCACAGCTCTGGCATTTTGCAAATCTCACTATTATGCACTTATGAAAAAAAGTAGTTTTTGTGAGGAATGTCTGTTTTCCTTCTTTCTTGGACATGTCCATGTGGCTGTTGTTTATTGCCAGTGTGTCTGTGTCTGGAAGGTTCTGTTTATGGGCACAGTGGTGTGGCACAGATAATTATTTATTGATCTAGCTCAAATGATTAACGATTCAGCTTTAACAGTTCTGTTCTATTACTGTGCATAAAGAGCACTGAAGTAATTAAAACAGTTTGATTGCTTTGAGTAAGGTGAGGTTTAACACACACACACACACACACACACACACACACAGTGTCACCCGGGGGTGGCTCTCCTAAAGCCCAGGTGCAGCACAGCCTGAAGGAGCCCTGAGCCAGCTGCAGAGCCCTGAGTTGGGAAAGACACATACAGCCTTCAAAGGAAGCTTTGGGGGCAAGATCCCTCATGAAACTCCACTGCTGGAGTTTAAGTATTGACTGGAAAGACAGAATTGCTGGTCACAATCCGGTGCAGGCTTATCCTCAGTTTTCCAGTTTCAGGGAGTGAGTCATCCCGTTTGTGTGAGTGGATGAGTCCTGTGTGCAGCACCAGGATCAAGTGGCTGCAGGATCTGAGGGTGCAGCCATCAGAATGTTTGCCGTGGAGCTGAAGGGCACAGCTGTGGGAGCTGCCCCTGGCTGTGAGTAAGAGGAGAGCTGTGGTTTGCAGGTCCATTCTGGCTGAATGGTGAGGACCATCCCCGAAGCCTGGCAGGGCAGGGCTGGGGCCAGGCAGAAGCTCTGTCCCTCCCCACGGTGCTGGGGGGTGCACAGGGGCTTTTGGCCTCTTCTGCCATCACTGTTGGGGAAGCTGTGGTGGGACTGTGGGGCGCTGGGTAGGGTATCACACCCACACCAGCACCAAAGGTGCTTTTTGATTCGTCTGTGCTGTTCCCGAGGAGTGGAAACAAATTTGGAAGGTGAAATGAGTCCAGCAAATGGATTTTTCCCATGAAATGTGACTTTTATCTCTGCTAAGCCTACCTATTTAGATTATAAAGCTGAGGGTTGAAATGGTTTGTTCCAGTTTCTCTGCTACCAAATGCCTGTTTAAATAAAAGGTTTGCTAAATAATTCATACAAATAATATTCAATAATTGATAAACTTTGTAATAAAGATTGAAGCCTAACCCAGCAAAACTCCAAGTGCTTTTATGTTCTTTATTAGCTAATTCTGTTGAGAAGAGTACTGTTTCTGTGTGGAAGTTTTTGTGCTGGTTGTTTGTGGGTTTGTTTTTAATTGTTTGTTGGGTTTTTGTTTATTTGTTTTTCTTGTCCCTTTTCAACTGGCCTCACAGAAAGCAGGGATTAGAGATTTGGCATCAGTAACAAGCCAAGCCATGACTCACAGAGGCACCAGGGCTTACCTGGTCTCTGCTGTGCTCAGCCTCAGCACAGGCACAGCTCAAGGGCCCAATTTGGACCAACTTCCCTCTAAAACTGCTGGAGTCAGCCCATAGGTGAAGCATCTCTTTGGGTCATTGAATAAACGAGGCAGAGGTGTTTCTGTCTGTGCCAGGATGTCAGCTCAGCGTGGCTCTGTGGGGAGGCAGTCCTTGGCAGCTCCTCTCCATCTCCTGTCCCATGGCTCTGCAGGGGGGTCGGAGGGGCTCCTGATGCAGTTCCAGTCCCTGCATTGCAGCTGATCTCTGCCTCAGTGCTCAGCAAAGCTGGAACCAGGTCCAGCTCAATGTGAGGTCACTAAGCATATTTTAAAACACAATTAGCTCTCCTCTCCTGCAGATGTTTTCATTCAAAGATAAATTCGCTTTCTTCTGATACGGAGGAATAAGAAATTACAATTTAGGGCCGTTTCTGTAATGTAATGTAATGTAAGCATCTCGTGCATCCGTTTCACATGTTTTAAAGATTTGTGTCTGGCTTCCCAGCTGGTCTGGTGCTTGGAGTCTTGGGGGTCCAAAGGCACAGCAGTAGCAAGGCACCTTGCCTTCCTAGATTTGAATCTCACTTCCCCACATGTAGATCCTCCTACAAGTTAATGACACGTTGGTGTCATATGGGTGAAATGGGCACGAGAAATACCTGGATCCTACAAATGCCTTGGCTCTGCTCTGTTTTTGGATTAGTGCTACAGGGAGTTTGTCACAGGTGCTGTGGTGTCCCTCCTGTCCAGCATACCTGTGACACTTCACCCCCTGTGAATGCTGCTGAGACAAGCGGTCACTGTGAGACAGAGCTTTGTGAAGTGGTGGATCAAGTGTGCTGCAGCTGGCTAAAAATAAAGGAGAAATCAATAGCGAGCCACATACGATAATGAAAATCTGCAAATTGATTGAATATTTACCATGCTGGAATAAGGCGATGGCAGTGTTTTCCGTGTCAGAGCCTGCTCTGGTGGGAGAGGGACACGGCCGAGAGCTGCCGGGGCAGGGTGTGACTGCTGCAGGAACGTGCTGGTGTCACCTGCCCTCCTGTCACCTGCCCTCCCTGGCAGTGAAACCTTTCTGGCCCTCTGCCTGCCTGAGCCGGAGACACACTCACTCTCTCCCTTACCTGGAAGGACGAGAACAGTTGAAATCCCCAAGTTTCATGTTGCTAAAATTGTGGTGTTGAGGAGCAGTTCTTGGTGGGCATCTATTTTTTTATTTTTCAGTTGATTTGGCAGAACCAAGATTTCCCAACTTTCCCAATCTCCATCTGCCCCCTGCTGGGAATGCTAGTTCATTCCCTTTATGGAGTGGGAGGTGAGAGGGAGTTTGCATGCTGCTGTGAAGGTGCTTGCAGACTGGTTTTATTTCCATTGAAGTACCCAGCAGCTTGAGAAACAATACTCTGACCTTCAAAACACTGTCTAGGCAAAACAAGCAAACAAGCAAGTAAGAGATATTTTATTCCCAAAGCACAAGGACTCTGATTCATTTTCCCTTGGCTCTAAAGATTGTCACTGAAAGCTGCTTTGGATCCTAACCCCTTGCAAAAACTGGGGGCAGTGGGTGTGAGAAGGGGTCTGGAGCTCTGCAAGAGGCTGGCTGACTAATATTTTGTGGCTGTAGCTCCAGAGGGGTTTTAAACGCAAAGGCATGGAATGAATTTGAAACTGATAGCTTTGAGAATGAACAGAACAGTCAATTATTAGCTAAAATTCCACTGAAGTACCTTTCTGCTCATGTGAGTAATGCAGGAAATATTATTTGCAATAATTACGTACCTGACTTGGATTTACAAAACCATGATTGTGTTATATATAGTTTGGAACAACTTTGATAAACTTGTTCATTTTGTGCTATCAATTTAGAGAAGACAGGAACCATTTGTTTATGAAAATTTACCATAAATAAACAATGAGACAAGACCTAGATTTGTGGCTTAATATTGTAACTGGGTTTTGCTGAAGAAAAAGTAGTCTTTGAAAGAGCAAACGTATAGTTATTTGTGTACACAAGGAAGGTGTAGCATATTGCAGATGGCTCATGAAATGCATGTCAGCTTGTTTGGGTGGGAATTGCATTCACTGGGAAGATAAAAAGTTCACAAAATCCATTGCTGATGATATATAAAGAGTAAAAAATGTAAGGGCTTCTGCATGTATCTGCATGAAGACACTCAGAGTGAAGTCAGTGAAGTGGGGCTCCTGCTTTCCTGGCAGGGCCAAATGCAGTCAGTCACAGCCTGGTTGGTGAGGAAGGATTTAATTTCTCTTGTTTTCAGTGCCAATGCCTCTAGAAAGGGCACTCTGTCCTGGGGGTCCCAGCCTGGGGGATTTATTGCAGCACCACAAGACAAGAAAGCCTCACAGGAAACATTTCATCTGGGACCTGTTGTGATTTTTCTTTCAAGGTGTTGGGAAATTCCCAATTTCCTAAAATGAATTTTTCTTGTTCTACGAAGTGCAGAGGTGATCCACAGTCACGGGTCTGCTCCAGCGCTTGAGGGAAAGGGTTCCTCTGCGTGTTAAAATTTTGCATGTCCTGATCTTCTGGAGGCAAAGAACTTCCCAAGGAAATAGAATGGGAAGGAAATCTGTGCCTGCAAAAGGCCATGAGGGTGAACAGGCAGAACAACTCTGGCCCCTGGACATCCAGCCCATCCCATCATCTCCCAGTATTTCCATCATTTCCACAGCAAAGCCACCTCCAGTGCTGTGGGGGGACCTGGAGGCTGCAGTGTTGGGATTCCTGGCTGCTCCAGGAGGCTGCTGAATTCCAATATGTTCTCCCATATGTTTTAACACTTTTGCATTTCTTCCATCTGTTGATGGGAAATTTGAAGGAATTTAATGATCTTTTCCAGGGTTATTAAACCAACAGCTGTTGTCACTAATAGAGGACATTCTTTATGGCAGTGTGCAGATTCCAGTGATAAATCCAGCCTTACCACCCTATATTTCTTTTTATGAATGCAGCATTTGTACTGAAACTGAGGTTATGAATACAGGCAGTTCTTAAACTATTATTTTATGATATAGCTTTGGCATAAAAATAGGAATTTTTTTTCTCCCCTGGTTCCTGAGTGCTTTTACTATGAAATACATTTTATGCTGGGTGAGACAGAAATTCTTTTTGTTCTCGTTTTCCTTCTTTCCCCTATTTTTGTTCTCCCTGATGAAAAGGCAAACTGAAAAACTGGGGGAAAAATGCTCAGAAGAATGGAATACATCACAACTGAATAACCATTTTTGGTGATGCAGAATGAAATTACCCTCTGGTACACCAAACTGATGGTGACTTTGGTTGTATCTGGGCAGGTTTTTGCTTCATGTTTGTCTTACTGTCCTGAAGACTGTAAATATCTGCTTGGATATATGTTATGTCTAATTACACACTATCCTGTTTTTCAATACTTTCACTTAATACTCTATAATGAAGGGCGTTTTTTGCTGCATGACTCTGTTTTTTTCCTATTTTTTACAATTGTAACATAACCCAAAATAATAATTACTGTCTTGAGATCAGTGAAATACCCCATGTAAAGTAATTGTATTCTATGTATTTGCATAGTGGCTCCATATCTAATAATTTCAATATCTTTTCCTAGATATTTACTGTTCCCTTGAAGGCTTTCAGAGCTTCTGGCATTTGTGAGTGGCAAGGCATCAAGGAGAACACAGTGGGACCATAGTAGACTCCCTCTGTTTCATGGTTTAATGTGTTGGAATGAAAGCAAATAACAGCAGAAAAACAGTCTGCTAACATCACTCTCAAAGTATTTGAGGTACTTTAACTATTATTAAAGTTGTATATAAACTGCCCGGAGACTTCTGATGGATATCACTTAGGGGTAATCACGGCATTTGTGTCATTAAAAAAACAAAAACAAGAAGAAAATGCTTTTCTGTTGTTTTCTGTGACTTATTCATCCTGCACCTTAAAAAACAAAGCACAAGACAAAGTAGTTTTTCATCTTGACTGAAATGCATTTTAAAATTAATTGGTTTACTGGCTTGAAAGCTTCATAAATTGGATTAAAGCCCATACATATATACTGGCTACAGGTAATGGGTGATCTGGCCTGTTTGATATATTTTGATGGATTTTCTCACCTATATTTTAATTAAAAAATCTCTGCACTGACATCATAGGCAGAGATGGCCGGAAGCTGAGTGATTCTTCCTGCCCTGGGAGAAAATTTGGGCTCAAATTACCAGTTTAAGAGGGATTTGTACAGGGATCAAACCTGTACAAAATGCATATATTGGAACCTGAATTAATTAGCATGGAAATGAGTGAGCACAGTTAAGTACGTACATCTTGTTAGTATTCAGCATTGCTACCCTGAGATGAAAGAATAGGAAATGGAAAAGATGGATTGAGTGAGAAGAGGAAGCAAAAAAACCAGATGTTTCTTAATCTGTGGTGGTGATTCATGACAGTTTCCTTGTATCGTATCTATGTCCAAGTGTGTCTGTCTATATTAGAGGTAATTAATAAATTATTGTGCATCTATCTAAGGGGTTTGTGCTGTCACTTAGCACTGCAAGTATGCACCTTCTTTGGGAAATTGAAGCAATAATTGAAATTTAGGGATCTTCACACACTTTAGTGTAAATTATTCTCTTTTTTTTTTTTTTTTTCTGAGCCAAAATTATATGTTAAAAGTAGCAATCCTTCCCCTGAAGGGCAGGGGCTCATATACCATGATTGTGAATACCCTGTAACTTCATGGGTATGTGGATAATGAGACAGACGTACAGTGACACAGAGGGATGAATTAAACATTTGCCATTCACCTTTGCAGAGAAGAATCCTGATCTAGAATATCAAATTGAACTGAAGTAGAATTGAGCCTGTGTAAAGTTTCAGCTCTGGTGAGCCTTCAAGAGCGATATTTACTACTCTTTTGACAAGCTGGACTTGTAGCCTCATTCACTTCAAAGGAAAAGGAAAGCAAAAGGGAAATTGTCTTTAAAGAACAGCAGGGACTTTGGATCATTTATTCCTTACAGCATTTCTTCTCAACCAGAACTTTTCTGTGGTTGCTTCAGGCTGAGTTTTAAAAATTAGGGTTTTAGATGTTATTTTCTGCTTCCTAGGGAACTCATTGGGAAGCACATTTTCTGGCAAATTGTGAACCTTGGGAAGGGGGTAGAAAAGACACTTTTCCCCAGGAAGTGGGGACCCCTGTTCCTGCTGCTGGTGCCTGTGTCTTGTGGCTGGCAGCATTCCCTACAGTGATGGCAGAAACTTTGCCAGTGCAGTGGAACCCAGAGTTCTGATGTCTCCTTGCCGGACTGAGGGGCGTTAATCACCCCAAACAGCCCAGAGCTCCTCCCGGGAGTCAGGCAAGGGCCTGGTGCTCCTGCCCTTCCCCAACATTCTCACAGTCCTTCCCTCTTTAAAGTGAGTCTGAATCCCCAGTATTGTCACATTTGTGAGGAGAAGTTGCATGAAATTCATTGCATTTCAGAGATGAAGAATCCACCCTGAAAGGGAAGATTGCCTTTGAAATACATCAGGTCTTGGTAATGTTTTAGGTGTAGTGCTTACAGCATTTTTCACTATCAAGGTGACAGTAATTGAAGGATAGTTTCCCTGCAACTTTGGCATTTATATTTTGACTGAGAAAAGGTCAGCTTCTTCATGGAGTATTTTTTAAACTGGTGGAATGGCATCGAAATGTCACATTGTCTTTCTGAATGTGTCGCCAGTGCTTTGATTGACACAAGTTTAACCTGCAATGCAGAATGAAACACAAATCACTTCAGAAGAAAAACTAGTCCCGAGTTCCTGAGATCAGCACAAAGATTTTTCCTTGATTTCCTTCCTAGTTCTGGGATCTGGTCTAATTGAAACAGTAAGAAAAAGATAAATTGTTGCAATTATTAAGAAACATACTGGCAAAGGATCACTATAAACTTACTACAGGTTTTTCTGCTGTGTGTCCTGTAACCATCTCCTTTGCCAAGTTGTTTGTCATGAGGTTTTTCGTCTTGACTGTCTTGGGAGTGAGCAGGATGAACGGGTAAGTGCAGATTTGCAGGTCATCACCAGATCAAAAGGACTTTGAGTTGGTATTCCCTTTGAACTGAAAGGTCCGAGACTTCCTGCTCTTTTATACTGTAGCAGGTCTATTAACGCTTGACTTCTGTACCTCAAACGTTATCGGAATGATAAATTCCTTGACAGCTGCTTGCTCAAAATTTTAACCATCATGTTCCGGGAGATTGTTGAGAGGTACTTGATGTGGAATGAGTGATGAGTCTGCCTCTTGCTGCAGGTGAGCAGGATTGTTCTGCTCTTTTCATTTGTAGAAAATGCGGCAGCCCTGTTGGAATCATTTGCATAGACACAGCTTGGAGTTAGAGATCCCGAGGTCTGATTTGAGTTATTCTGAATTTGGGTCTGTTCACAGAGCAGAAGTTTGCTTCTTCTATTGAGATGATGCTTCTGACTTCCTAGAAGCCATTATCTCATATGAGTGTTTAGCTGTAATTTAAGAACATGCATTTGTTTTCAGTAATAGGGTGAGTGGCTTGGAGCATAATCCTGGGAGAGTTTGATATTTAGCATGTCTAAAGGCCTTTGAAAAAAGCCCTATAATGTTAATGTTCACTGCTTTCCCCCTTTGTTACATCTGTACCTGATCTCCTTAGTCTGACCTTCCTTAGACTAAATTGGTCTCTTACCTGTTTTTCTTAAGCAATTTTGAGACTTCAGATCATTCCCCTCTGCATTTTCTCCAGTCGATATTTTGCAGCATCATGAGTCAATTCACATTTCATCTACAATCCATGATGAGCACAGATTCCTTCCTGCAGGATGCTGCACAGGCGTGTTTCTTACCCTGTGTGTTTGTCCTGCCTGTTATTCTTGCCTTTTGTCTATTGACTGACTGAGGGCAGCAGAAGAAGCTGAAAAAGCTTGGTGCTGTGCCTCAGTGTTCAGTGATAGCTGAGATGCCCCTGTGCTATCAGTGCTGCACTGGCCACATTTCTAGCACAGCACTATTTTGGTTTAAGGTGCAATTATCCACGTCTTAAGAGAATCCAGAGGGAAAAATGGGCAAGATTTTCTGTATCTCTTGTATGCTCCTGCCTGTGACACAACTTACCATGTTAAGCATTGCTAACGTGTTAAATTTAGGGGCTCCAGGTAATGAGAAGACATGAATTTGGTTACTTCAGAGGTGGGACCACGCAGGATGATGTGACCTCCTGCCTTTTCCTCCTTGTGAACCTCCCTGCTCAGAGGAGGAAGAGGCCTGTTCCCAAAATAGCAGTGGCTGAACGAGAGAGCGGCTTTGATTTGTGATCCTCCAAAGCAAAGAAATACTAGGCAGGGTGTCCTTTGTGTTCAGCATATACGTGCTTGCCAAAGAACTGCTTTCAAGGCTGAACTTTTAGCTGAGGATTTATCTGCAGCGCTGTCATACAGATGTGTTGAAGTTTAAAACTAGGTAACGCTGGTGTTATCTCAGCACAGGGAAAATAGCTGAATTCACAGGGTATTTGGCAAATGGTTTGCCACATGAAGTTTCCCATATCTGTATAAACACAGCTGACAACAGGTAAGGACTAGTTTTAGAGGGCAAGCCACAGTTGCTCTAGTAAATACAGCTGTTGGAGCACATGGCTTGGCTTTAATTAAAGAGTTTCTGTGCACAGGGACTGGGAGAGGGCAGCCCGTGAGTGTTGGTCACACAGGTAAGAGTCTATTCTAGAGGTTTTTTCCTTCCACCAGGGACTCTCCCCTGCTGTGGAGATAATGCTCTGACACAAGCAGTGTCAGTACCGGCACGGGTTGTCTTTGCTGCAGCTGCACACTGTGACTCAAGATCATTAAACCAGGGAGGAAGATGTTAGTCATCGCAGGGCGTTTTGTGATTTTATTCCCCAAGGCTTCAAAGGGTAACGGGAGAACTGGAATTTCAGAACCACTCAATGCCCAGCTAAGCACAAAGTCACACCATCAAATTTTCAAGTCAATTAACACAGTAGGAGGGCATTGTGCACTACTGAAAGTGTCTTTTGTTTAAACACCTCAGTGAAAACTGGGCTCTGAAACTGAGCCTAAACTTTTACTGTGCCCCTGTTTACTGGCTCTCTACAAGTTACACTTCATACTTACACAAATGTTTTGACATTTCGGTAATGCCACATTGAGTAACGTCTACTTATAGCAACTAGTTGGCCCATTTTCCAGGTGACAACACTTTCAGAGAGTGACTCCAAGCACAGCCAGAGTGGCCAGGCTCTGGTAACATACCAGGGAGGAAGAGGAAGAACATTATGAGTCAGCTCATTGACCACAGCAATTGTCTGTGCAGCTTTGTCACACTGTCTTACCCAGAGACATTACGAACAGCAAATACTCAGAGTATTTCCCTATAGACAAAAAATTTACTACTGATGAAATTCAAAGTAAACAAAACTGACAAAAAATACTAACTTGTTTCCAAACTCAGGAAAACTTGTTCCGGGGCTCAGTTTCTAGGATGGAACCAGTACTTCCGAAGTTGTATGGAATGACATCGAAATGAGTGTCTTAGCAAAGTCCAGTGAGATCTTTGGACATTACATTGTTTTCACTGGCCTTGATCCACGCTTTTAAAATTTTGAGAACTAAAAGTCGCTTCTATCTGTTGCTTCCACTGGCCAGTTGGCTGATCCTTGGATTTGATCCTCATTTGTAAGAATTAATATCTGTCTCTTGCTGAACTCAGCAGAGCCTGCAGATGGTCTAAGTCTGCACTTTCTTCTGAGATTGGTTTTGCAGGGTATTTTTGTAAGGGTGTTTTGGGTTTTTTTTTGGTCACAGAGATGATTCAACGATGCCATTGAATTTGCCCAAGGGAATCAGTAGCTCTTTCCACTAATAGCCATCTGTGTTTTGTATCCTTGCATCCACTAAAATTCTTCATTCTTCTTCTTTTTCCAGCATTGGAATAATCTGTGAAACACTGCATGTCATTAGGTGAAACTGAGTAAGGAATAGTTCCTGCAGCTTTGTCTTGTTTTCTAGAAAGCTCAAAGGCAGAGAAGATACCTTAATGCATATTGCAAGCAAGAAGTGCCTCCTCCAACCACAGCAGGAGTTAAAAACGTAAGGCAAAGCAATAAATCCTGCACTTGGAGCAGTCAGGAAGTATGGGCACACCCATACCAATTTTGTTTCAAAAATTGGAAATCTTAGCAGAGTCGTCAGGCTTATACCTACTACCTTGATCATTATGTCCTTTTTATTACTGGGAAAAGGATCTACAATGTAGGTATTATCATCACATATTGCTATTATGAGATTCAGATGGTCACTGTGGGATAATAATTTACACCTTGCTGGGACTTGAAGCTGAAGTCTAATATGCAAGTTTCTTCTGTGAGGTTTAGAGATTGGTAGCTCATGTGTTTGCTGAGTGGGGTGTGAGGCAGGGCTGTGGGATGCCTTGAGTGAGCTGTTCCACCACTGCAAGCCCCTCACGGAGACCTTGTGCTCGCTGAACACGGGACAGGAGGCAGGGTGGGCACGCTGGGGGGAGGCTGATCTGCAGGGGATGGCAGCTGGATGTGGCACCATTCGCCACAACGCATATTACATCATTATCAGGAAAATCTTGAATTTGCTTCTGGTCAACATGATTGACAGTTAATTTTCGCCTTCATTAATAACAAAGGATTTTGTTTGCAGAAGTGATTCTAATTATCCTTTTTTTTTTTTTTTTGTAATAGCCTATCCCTGAGACAATTAGTGCCATTGATTGTAACCTTAGATTCAATTATTTCAGAGAATTCATTAGCATGTTAATTCTAAACTGCTATATACCATTCAACTTTTGCTTTCACAACAGTATGGACTTCAGTTTTAGTACTTGCTAGTGGCTGGGGAAGCTGAAAGAGGAGAATTACATCGTTTTCAGAAAGACAGTAAAGAGGGATGTTTGCCATGAATTTGTGTTGAAGGCTGGAGGAGAACGAAACCGAGGTTTATTTCAGCAGGACTGCTGACTCCGGGAGAAGTAGAAAATGCACTCACTTGTTGAGTAAAGGCATTGGCTCCAGGTCAGTGATGTAAAACAGAACACTGATAAAAGAGGAATTAACTCTTAGAGCCAGCCTTTTACACCTTTATTTAAGCTGAATCTCTTGTAGCTTGGTAGTGGATCTCAGTGATAAGCCTGAGAAAGCAAAGTGCACTTCATTGCAGGGTCCTTCAGATGCTCCTTGGCCATGGGCTTGGCACATAACGAAACTTACAAAACTTTCTGATCTTTCCAACTGGATTTTCTGATTGTTTTTTTAGCTGCTTGAACATCTGTGCCTAGAGCATCTCATGTAGCTTTCTGGAAAAACGGAGAACTTCCTTTTCCATGTTTGGTGTCACTCTCGCTCACTTTTCTGCTGTGGACTCTGACACCGGAGTGGGGAGATGTTGAAGTGCTGTCCTTTTGTTTGACACTGCCTTTTTTTGAAGGTTCAAAGGGGGAGAAGCCTTTGAATATTATCTCTGCAAACAGTGGGCAGATGATACGGCAGCCCAGAGTCAAGGAACACTCCCCAGTTCTGGACAGGATCATTTGGGGTTAATTTTGAGGGTAGGCTTTTGTGTCACTTGAAGAGACACTGAAGAGGTTCACGGTGATTGCTCCGTGCTGGTGTCAACAATGGCTCCCAACAAAACACGGACAAGCTCCAGCAGAGATGGGGCAGCAGCAGTTACTTCTAGGATTGCTTTGGCTTTTAACTCTTTTTTTCTGGCATAAATGAAGAAGATAAAGGAACACAGTTTAAGCACAAGGTGGCTTTTACCAGATGTGTGAATGCAGTAGTAGCAACTTTTTTTTTCTGCAGACATTTGCTCCAATTTTCACCTCGCCTTTGTTTTGTTTTGTGAAGAAGTGGGGTATTTGGCTTCACTCACTGGTTTCAGTCACTGTGAGTAGTGACTGAAATTTACTCCTTTTACTGGACTAAATTCCCACACTCGCCCACCACCTGGTCTGGCTGGTTTTCAGTTCTGCTTCTCTCAGGAACAGAGCATTAATGTGTTTTCAGGTTCATGTCTTCAGAAGATAATGCAAGTGCAGTCAATGATTTTGTAAGATAAGTAACGGTGCTCTTTCTTTCATTTTGCTCCAGCTTCCAGATATATATTTACAGCAGTGTTTCAGGCATAGGCCTCATTGAAACATGGTTGGACTTCTCCAGCAACAGGAATTTTAAATGGAAATTGATTTCAAAATCTTTGAGAAGACGGAATGTAACCTATTTACTATGAAATGAGGGGGGAAATGTCTGGATTTATGCTGAGCAACTGTTATGCAATTCTTGTAATAGATCTTTTAACATACTACGTCCAAGGGGAGATGTGAGATGGCAGGATCTACAGGGGAAACAGTGATCTGAGGAGTGCAGCAGCCAAGGGCTGGTGTTTGCTGGCTACATGGTGACTGGCAGAGCTGCTTGAGATGGATCCCACACCTGCAGAATCTCGGCATGTCAAGGGGAGGCGTGCCCATCCCAAGGCTCTGCACCCTCCACCTGATTTCAAAGCCTGATAAATTCAGTGGGACTATGCACATTAAATTTAAATATATGGCTATCTTGGGTTTTTTTTCATCCCTTGTAATCAGAGTTAATTCTTTCAAGACAAGATTTTTTGGTGCTGCAGAAGGGCACAGTGTTATTTTGCAATATAAGTGGTTTTAATTTCCATGTTGATTCTCATGTGAATTTCAGGGGCTTAATTATAGCCTAAAGGTTTTTAAAGTCATTGATCTACAAATTCTTGATTAACAGAAATATAATCCTGAATAATGTGTGAAAAAATTTCCTTGGAGGGGTTTCCTTATCTGAGAGTCTCTTGGAAAATTTTGCAAGGGAAGTTGTGGAGACTTGGCTCTGCCTCTTTGCCCCAGTCCCATGCAGGGAGTGGGTGCCAGTGGGACCTGCTGTCCCCAGGGGCCTCCTGGTCCTTCGCTTTGGCTACAGGGCCACCAGAACTGCAATGATACAATGAATAAATCCAAATAAGCCAAAAAAAAACAATTTAAAAAGGAGTTAAACTGCAAATAACAAGCGACACTGTAATAAAAACCAGGGTGAATTGTGAGATGTCTCACTCTGCTCCCCACAAGGAAACTATATAACAATATCACATGGGTCCCCTTAATTCCATTTTGTTGAAGAGCTGTGGCATAATGACCAATCAATCAGGAGCTAAATGAGTTTCCATTTCTGATTAAGTCTGCCACAGGGAAGCATTGCTGACTGCCAGTGTGGTAGAGGAAGTATTGTTCAGGTTTTTAAATTTTTCGGAAAGGTTCAGTAGTTATTAAAATACATTCTAATTAGCTGTGGTTAAAAAAAACCCAACAACCAGTGAAAATTATACATACAGTAAATTTTTTTCTCTTGAAAAATTTGGTACAAGGAAACATCCCTCTTCACTTTGCCTTTATTTTACTCCTTAGGAGAAGCTTAGCCCTGCTGGGGCTGATTGCAGACAGTTTGCTGGGGTAACTGAGCTCTGAGGTATTTAATCCCTCTCATTGTAAAATCAAACAACAAAAACCCTCAAAGCTAAGTCCTAAAGCTAACAGGTCGGTGACAGAGTTCTGTTTTGCCTTTAAGGCAGAAGGATCTCTATGGAAAGAACAATTTTGGAAAAGTAAATGAATGTCTGGATTACAGTGACAGCAAATTACAGCCTCACTTACTGTTTTGAAGAATTGTTGGATGAATGCTTTATGACAGGATCATGTGTTTTCCTTTCAGTGGAGTTAATGTACCTCGGGGCCGTTTATTTACGTAGCTTACCTTGCTGTAAATACTGCAGGGAGAAAACAAAGTTCAGCACCAGAGCCTTGGCAATCAATCAATCAATCAATCAGTCATTTTCTCACCAGGCTGAGTGAGGTTGCACAGTGTGGCTGTGCAGGTCAAGGCTCTGTTGATCTCAGTGGCCGATAGATCTTGTATCTGCTGGAAGACATTAACCCAGTTGTTGAAATTGTCATTCTTGCTAATCCTCACTGCCTTTTCCTAGAAGTTATACACGGAGCCAGAGCAGCTGAGCAATTTGCATTTTCTTCTGTCTTATTCTTTTGCTCTTTTCCCAATTTTCCCCCCATTTTTTTTCCTTTTTCTAACAAGACTGCAAGTTCTTCTCCGGGCGTATTTATCAAGTATGTCTTTTACTAAGATTTGTCTGTCAGCTTGCCAGACAACCCAGTTGGAGACACAGAAGCAATTTAAGGATGAATATTTTAGTCTAAGAATAGCATCAAGGAAAGAACGTTCGTGGTTTCTGCTGTCCTGAAAAAAAATCCCATTCCCTAGAGCTGTTCTTTTCACATAAGTGCTCAGAGTGAGGCAGAACTGCAGCCCAGGACCTGTGGTCAGAGGTCTGGATAGAAAACCTCAGAACTGATAGCTGAGACAAGGTATTCCAGACAGGCAGCTGAAGCATTTCATTTACCAAATTTTCTGCTGCCTTTTGGCAGCCTAGCCTTCTGGCTGATGATTACAGAGAGTTTTCTGATGGGACATTTTTCTTTTGGGAATTGCTATTTCATTAACAGTGAAAATGGGGGTGTGTTGATATCAAGGAAATAGTCAGTTGAAATGGGGTCATGTTTTTGCCATGAATCTGCAGGGGAGGTGTACCAATGCTAGCACTAACTTCAAGTTTTTCGAGTCTTGCTGAAGGAAATGCAAGTTAAATGGCAAAGGATGAAGAGATAATATGCAATTTTGCATTCCAGTCATAACCCTGAAGAAGTTACAGTTGTCAGAATTCATCATTGTAATTCTAACATAATTATTATAAAGGCAATCTCTTTAGTGCCCCAGGACATTTGTCCTGATGGGCAGTGAAGTGGCCCTATGGACACGTTGGAAACAGCATTTTTGTGCCACTCTATTTCAGATGTTGTTTTAGAAAATCAACATGCCTGTCATTCAAAGCCATGCTTCTGGGAAGGTACTAAGGGTATAATTTCTACAAATTAAACCGCAGCCTTTGTACCCATTAATGGGAAAAACAATCTCTCTCTGTGTGTTCTGAAGGCCCAGTTGATCATCTTGAATGGATGCATGCCACTGCCTGGGCTCCATGTGCAAAGCTGTGATCACAATGATACATTTCCCAGCAGGTTTTTATGAACACAGTGTGATCAGTTTTCAGACAGCACATGATAGCATTTTTAATTATAGCCAAAAAATGAAGTGCTTAAGATGATATTGGAGAAAGCCTCACACAGGAGATACAGGAAAACTCAGAGCCATGGTCTGTATTTAGTTGAAGTATTATTGGTACCATTGATTTTCAATTAATATTCAGTATTGACCATCACCATAAAGAAGACAGCAACATAGTGCAGGAGATTTATGGAGTTTTTTATGAGTCATTGATTTTTTTTTCCTCTCTATGCAGCTGTTTGCATTAATAAGGCACACATGGAAATATTCCGTAAGAATTTGTCTCTCCTCAGTTCAAGGAGACAGTGAGTGAGAATTTGTTTTCTCTGGAGGCATCCCCTGCAGTACATGGCTATTTGTCTCCTTTTCATAAGGGTGGAACAGCTGGGCTCTAGACAGGTTTTTACAGTAATTTCTCTCTGTTGATCTCATGGCTAGAACTGTAAAATATTTTTGATTGGGAAAACATCTTGCTCAGTGCTGGTTACTGACAGAAGCCATGCAAATGGACATGGATGCAGAAATAAATTGTCTCATTCTTGTGTCTTTCCCTGCAAAAGGCACTTGCCTTGTTTCATCCCTGTCACACCATGGATGCATCTTTTGAGCTGATGTCTTGATTAGTTGCTTAATTACACAAATTAACCTTTTTGGCTTCTTTGGATATTTTTTTTGGCTTATCCATCCTACTGTTTCTACAACTGGCAGGTGTAAGCTGTGTAATGGGGTTACTCAGTGTAGCATTTCCATCCAGCCAAGTCATAGCACTAGTTTTGCCTTAATGCAAAAGATCCAGACTAAACCCATCTTCTGTTTTCTGGCTGTCTGGTATTACAGACAATCCCCAGAGTGGTGTAAGACTTGCACAGCACCCAGGTGACACAAGACTAGATATTAAGTACTACTGCTTGATTTCATGCTAGGGCTGCACACCCAGGTGGCTGCTTCTCATGCCTACCTTAGAGAACTGAGCAGCTCAGCAGCCAAAATTCACAGCTAAATAACCAAATATAGATAAATACCCAGTGGAGCCACACTCCACTGCTAGTGTTAAGAAACTGCTTTCAGGAGCATGCTGTAATTCACTGGAATGGATTAGTGCCTGCTTCACACAACTCTCTGCTGCTCTGCTCTGAAGGGAATTTATGAGGTGACACAATATTGGCAGAAAAGTTTACTTGTTTTCTCTATGAAAACGACATGGGAAGGCTTAGACTGTATTTGCTTCCTTTAACAGATGCCCAGCATGGAATGGTGCATTGAAATTTTTTTGTGCAGTAACTTCTAAAGAGCAGATCAAACTTTTAAGCTGTCACCAGTATTGGGGCTGGGGATGATCTGTGTGGCCTGTGGCATGAGCTGGCAGCTGATGGTTGTGTTCCTGAGCTTCCTCCCCAGTAGTATTCCCAAACGTGTTAAAAAAGCAGAAATATTACAGGAGAGACTAATTCACCATCATCTCCTTTCCCTTTGGAAACGTGGCACTTCATTGGGCTCTGAAGCCTTTTGCCCTATTCTACTGATCTTCGGATATATTTTGCAAGATTTTCCCTCTCTGAAATGTGGAGCCCAGGTGTGAGGACAGCAGCAGTTGTGTGCAGTGCCAGTGCTGTGTGTGGGCAGGGGCTGGCCTTTGCTGCAGTCAGGAAAGTCAGATGTTGACTCTGCTTTCCCAAAGCCAGTCTCCCAGGGAAGCTTGCAAGGAAAGAGCTGTGTCTTCAGAATTAAGCAGGTGTGCATTACTGAGCTGGCACTTCAGGGTCCTCTCCATTATATGAGGCTGTAAATGCATTTTAAGAGATTGCCTATTAATGTTGCAATAGATTATCTATATCTTACCACATTACTGTAGCATTTACTGCTCCTAAAATGCTGGCAGTAATTTCCTAATTTTTATTAACTAGAGAAATACAGGAAGTGTTTTGACAGGCCATGTGAGTGTTGCTGCTGTGCACTGCATTCATTGCCCTTGGCATGGTCTCATCCTGCACACAGAGGCGTGTGCTGGGCTCACAGCACTGACCTCACAACACTTCTATTAACCCGAAATAACCAATTCTGCTAGCAGCTTAAAAAGCTCTTCTAGGCTGGGCTGTAATTTGGGAAGTATTCAAGCATTTCTCTTATGAAGTGATAAAGCTGAGGCAGAAATACAATGTGCTTTGTCATGTTTAAATTTAGCAGGCAACAATTACCGAGAGAAAGAAATGGTGTATTATCACCATATTGTCAGCCCCATTCACTCTGATTCACATTGTCCGTGTGCAGCAGGATCTCGGGCTCTGAAGAAAGGCTCTGTGGCTTTGGGGCTGTCCCTGATGGCTGGGGCAGAGGCAGAGCCTGTTGTCCTGGTGTGGGGACAACCTGGGGCTGCTCTGTCCTGCCGGGCTCTGCTCACGGCTGGGGAGCTCTGGGGGTGCTGGAACCCCTCTGCACTGCCTGTCCTCGCCTCTTGTAGGAAGCACTGCCAAGCACAAGGCATGTCCCTCAAGAGCTGGACACTGTGCCAGGGGTTAGGAACAACCTCCAAAAGCAGATTTATCTGCTGAGGATGTTGGAAAAGGCAGCATTGTGCTGTTTGAGGACACCTCTGTGAAAGCTTTTTATTTTTTCCCATCTGCAGATGGAAAAAGACCCTTTATGAAAAGATGTTTCTGCTTTATTTATAGCTCACAATAATTTAATAGCTACTTTTTGCAGCTCATTGAGAGCAAAAAGCTTTTTCAGGCACTGCCTGAAACTTATAATGTGTGCACAGCACCAAACAGTGACTGATCCATCAGGGTGCCTGAGCCCTTGCTCTCCGTGGGAAGCAATACCTGGTGTGTGTCTTCTCTCACCTGAAGTTCCACGTGTATCAAAGCGAGCTCTATCCTCAGCAGGCACATCATGCCAACAGGAACAGGGATGGTGCAAAGGGGAGCCTTTCCCTTCAGGCTTAGCTCTGGATCACTGGCATGTTGGTGTGGTGAACCAGCTGGGATTGGCCCTCTGCACAAGTTATTCCCAGGTATGCAAACCCTCTGCTTGACAAAAGCAGTGCAGCTCATTGCAAAAATCATTGTAATGAAGGAAGTTTGAAGTATTTTTAAACTTGAAGACGACCACATTATTAGGCTGTTGTGTTACTGGAGTAGGCATGGAGTTGGAGGGTCAAAGTCTCCTGCCATCACTCCCATGGAGCAGCAGTGTGATGCCAGCCCTCTCTGGGTGAATCTGTCATCAGCCTCAGGTGCTGGGCTGTGCTGGTGCCTCGCCACTGTTGGCTGAAAAATATCTTGTCTGTGGAGGGAACATAGCAGTGGGAAGTTTGGTGCTTGATGCTGTGAATTAGTGTTCGTACCTCTCCCAATTCCGTTTGATTTCTTTATGCTGTTTGGAAATTGTGTGCTGTGATGACAGCGCTGTTCTTTCCCCCCTAATGATGGTCGTATCTCCTCTTCCCTCAGCTCTAACACATGCAGTGCCTGGCCTCAAATGGAGCTGGCATCTTCCAGCTGATGTGTATTTGTGTCAGTCAGGAGGGTGAGGAGCTCAGCTCATGTTTATGGTCCATTACTCACCCCTGCATTGTAGGAAGGAAAGTCACTTCCTTCTGTGCTTTTCTCTGGGCAATTGTAATTCCACAGCTCAATAGCTTTGAATTTATTCAGCCTAGCTGGATATTATCAGTTTATTTTTATATACGTGGAGAGAGACAGCCAAGGAGAGAAAGGGAGGAGGAAGAACCCTATCGTTTCTGTAGGGTTTACAATGGGATTTACACTGAAGCATGAAATTCTTCATATAAATATTTCAGGACTCTTATCTCTGCAGAGATTAATCCTGGAAATACTCCCAGGGTAAACAAGGGTGACTCGTTCTCAGCTCTTCCTCACCTGCCCTTGCTGGCTGCATCTCTGGAGACTTTTGCAGAGGTGGGCTGAGCATGGACCAGAGGCAAACCCTGGTCACAGCAGCTGAGTGCTGCCCACAGGAGTGATGGTGGGTTACTGTGCAGAGGGTGTTGGGCTCCTGAGGTGTGACTGTGGCTGATGTTTGAATGGTCATGTTACCTCCAGGGCATGAAATACACTGCTGGAGTTCCAAGTTTTAAAGAGGGCCTTGGAAAGCACCTTTGCATGGAAATTCCGCATCAGGGTTATTGATGGGCTCTGATTTATTCACGAGTTGAATAATATTGTCTGCGTTGTGCAATCCCCGCAGTCACGCTTCCAAGAATTCATGGTTCATGGTTGTCTTCTTTCATGCTTTGTAAGAGGAGAAAAATGAGCCATGTGATGGGGAAATAATATTAGAAAATTTCCAAGGATTTAGTGAGCATTCAGAGCTTCAAGTCCTTTGTACCCTCACTGTGTAATTACCAATCTGGAGCAAAGAAATTTGGCAGTCAGGTGCTTCATTCTTTTGGTGTTTTCCATAAGAGTTCTATTGGCAAACAAAAGAAAAAACTAAGACTAAAAGGATAAACAGAGTGAAAACAAATTTAGCATAACTGTAGCATGAGGATCTGACACAGGGGTTTTTATGCAGGATTGCAACTTAGTAAGCAGATTGGTAGGAAATGGTTGCTCACAGGGCTCACTGAGTGCATTTGCATGTCTGGGGGTCCCAACTATGGCATCAGATGTGATTAATGTACTGTTTTGCTTGATTTCACACACCTCAGCCCCATGAACATGCCAGAGATTAGCATAAAGGTCAATGCAGAGTTGTGCCTGGTGCATGAATGGCTGGAAAATGTCATTTGTTCGGTGTGGCTGGAAAAATGCTGCAGCAGGTACAGGCACCACGAAAAGGTGTAGATGGAAATCTGGGGTGAGCTCAAATCTATTGCACTGCTGTTTGACCTCAGGACTTCAGAGTCTTATCTAGTGTATGTTATTTCCTGTTCTAGCAAGATATTTGTCCCCATTCTTGAAAGTTTTCCCTTTCTTTTCTCTGCTACTGACAGTGATTATTGTTCACTGATCCAGAATAGCTGATTTGCATCCAAAGAAGCAGGCTTGCTGCAAACTGCCGTGATCACAACTCTGCAGTGTCTGTTACAGACCGTGTGCATGCATTTGCAGCACTGAAGGAGCCATGAAAATGCTCGTCACAGCAGATGATCCCCTCGGAGGAGGTGATGGGCAAGAGGAATTCAGGCTGGGGCAGACCAGACAGTGATCCCACCGAGACTGAAGGCAGCTGTGAGGCATCACATTTTTTCAAGTCTGCCTCCCAGACAGCCTAAGCGGCCAGAACAGATGGAAACTCACCGCGAGGCACCCCTGAAATTTGTTTGTGAGGTAAAAAAAAAAGCACCTTGTGGGTTCTCAACCCCGAGCTGGCTGTGCTGCAGGTGGAGCAGGTGCTGAAGAAAGCACTATCAGTACATGTGCATTTGGGCGGCTTTGACCTGCCCCAGGAGGGCAGATGGCTTCTGTTTGCATTCATAATGAAAAGCAGAAGGCAAAGTTTGTCAAAAGTGAAGGTGTGTTTAGTTGGTGTTACTCCTAGGAGAAGCTCCTCTGCCCCCTGTGCAAGCTGCTCATCTCCTGGGTGGTTTGACCCTTGGTGGACTGTGGAGCTGAGCAGTGTCAGTGTGTGTAGGGCATAAGGAGGACAGGGCTGTTAGTGAAATGCTGATCATCAGTCATGGCATTTCCAAGGGAGAGCACTCCTCTGGCTACATTTATCATTTTTGTGGGCTTGAGGAAGCTGGCTAGGCTGAGTCAGCTCACAGCACCCATTTTGCTAACCAGAAGGCAAACAAAGCCCCAACCATAGCAAGTATTTAATAAACATGGTGGTATTTCTAAACACCAGCTGCTTAGAGAGGTAAACATGACAGATATTGAGGATTAACACAGTTTAAGGTCATGCTTTGAAAACAGACATGTTTGGAGAAATTGAGAGCTACTTAAGGCAGAAGTTTACACGACTTCTTTTCCTCGTTCCTCGGGAAACCACACTCTTAATTATTAAAATTGTAAAACACCTTTACCACTGGCCCACTTTACTCCTCCATTTGCAACAGTCTGCCTTCGTTTTTAGCTCACACACAGCAGAGCAAACTCCTTTTAAACAGCTGTTTTTGCAGAACATGAATATCACATAAGAGCAAAATTGATTGCTGAAATGAAGGGTGGTAGCTGCAATATTTTATATTTATACACTGCTTCCAAGAGATCTGGAGATGAAGTCACAAAATCCAAAAAACATGTGCAGTTTACTGAAAGATGGATCATCTTCCAGTGTTTGCGGCACTATTATTTATTTATGATGTTTTTCATCCATTACATTGAGCATTTGTTTATTGAAAGCTGCTTGCTGTCTGGAGAGTGGAGCCACTCGTTCAATGACATACACATTAGGTGGAGCAATCCCCCTTGTACCCAGCACTGAACAAAGTAATGACAGTTTTCTAACTTAAACTGGTTGTAGAGTCTTTCTCCTGGTTTTCAGTGATACCCTAACCATGCTATCAAAATAGCTGTCTCCTGGGAGCCTTAAATAATTCTGTTTAAAACACAGCATTATCATAATCCCAGCTTGCTCTCTTTTCCTCAATGTCATTTCGTTAAAAAGAGCCTGAAGAGACTGAAAATCTGACATAAAATTTCAGATGATCTCCAGGTCTGCCACACAGGAATGTAAGAGTAGATATGGAGAGAACACCTGAGCTCCACAAGGAAAAGCCTGTTTCAGCTTTTTTTTGGGTGCTGACCTGTCTTCTTCAGGCTAAAATCCCCCATTCTTTTTGCCCTGTAGATTAATATCACTTTTCTTGTCACTATGCTGGGCACATGCATTCTAGGCAATGGGAAAGAGAATATTTCTTTCCCATTCAGTAGCTGGACCAGAGACCCTGTGCATTGTGTATTCCAGAGGGAAGGAAGCACTAAAGGACCTCTAGCCTGTGTACACCTTCGAATTATTAAATTAAATCCCTCAGCACACACGCATGCTGTGAAGAAGGGTGACAATTTCCAGATGTGTGCAGCTGAGGTCAAATGGTTGTCCTCTGTGCCCCTGGGTGCTGTGGGGGGGAGCAGGGGCACCCCAAGGCAGCCTGCAACCTCTGCCAGCTCTGTAAACAGGGAGATTAAATGGAATTGCTTAAAGCTCATTTTGCATTTCAATTTTGTTTTAATTTGACTTAGTTACTGAGTATTGACTACTTTATGCATTCCTCATTTAATGAGATAATGGTGTGGGGTGAACAATACATGATGGAGTATATCTTCATAGTATTAAATTTTTCTGTTTCACCGCAGTTTTAATACATCTGTGTATAAGACAATTAAATCCATAGTTTATTCCTGATCACAGTGATTTTTGGACTTGTGCCTAACAGAAAGGTCCCTGCAGCAAGCAGCAGTCTGGTGGAAGCCAGCTGAGAAGAAGGTGCACCCCAGCAGTATGGAACATGGCTTGAAGTTTGATCTTTTGGTTTTGCATTAGTTGGGTAAGTGTAAGTTTCAAAATCAAGCTTTTATTTTTTGACCCTGCTTAAGAAACCTGGAAAGCTGAAACACTGCTCAGTCTGGAGACAAAGGTTTTGTCTGCTCATATGTTAAAATGAAGGGAAATGGTGCAAGCTTTGTGTAACTTTGAACCAAAGCTACCTGAAGTTGATAATTGCTGAAGTGAGGGCACAACCTGCGAAGAACAAAGGACGTAACTTGTTGGGGACAACTTGACTTGTTCAGGATGGGTGTCTGGGTTTGGGAAGTGCTGCTGTCACACACCAAGATGCAGGAACAGACTTCCTCTTCGATTAACATTCAGTCTTTAGATCCATATGTTGTATCTTAGTCTAAGCTCTTTGGAAAGCACTGCATGACAAATAATCTTATACATCAGCTTGTCAAGAGGACTTCTAAGTAATTTTAAGGGTTACTCATTTGGAAAGTCAGATGTTTCTTCCCCTGGGGCATATCAGCAGACAGCACAGCTTGTTATTAGCTGTGATACAGTGCTGGTACTAGAGAGGTGAGCACACGAGCCAGGCAGGCTGTGGCACAGGGGACAGGCACCTCCTGGCACTGTGGTGACAGGTGCCCTGTGCTGGGGCCTGCTCACCTCACTGTCCAACTGGGCTTAATCACAGTCCCATCAACCACAAGTAGTGAGCAAGAGAAAAGAAGAAGGAATAAAAAAAGATTAATGAATATACAGGAAAATTGAGACATGGATAGGAGGAGTATATAATTTCACTCTAAACAGATGGTGTGTTGATTATGTTTAAAGACTACAACAAGATAGATATCTTATTGGCAAATATCCTTCCTGTTGTCATGTTTTGGAAAGAACTTGATGCACTTTCAAATTTTTACTGATAAATTGAAGACATTCATTGAAGTTTGGAATGAAATGAAAAATTGATGTTTCTTTCACAAGTCTACAAACTCTGCTTGGGAAACGGCCTGGCCCTTGCTCAGTACGAGGCTGCAGGATGCTGTTCCTGCAGTCTGCTGCAGTGGAGCTGCAGTTCTGTGCAATGATCAAGCAGCTCGAGTGGAACATGGGAACACAGAGGAACATTTGAAATACCAAGACTGAGACCTTCCTCACCCTGAGGCTGGAATCCCTTCTTTCCAACTTGCTTCTGGAAAAGCTCTTTAACCCACATTCACAGCAGTTGCAATCCAGATCCCTGTGTCCCCTGGTGATGCCGTGGCAGCAGTGGGAGCTTTGATTTTGGCTGACAGCTTGTGAGATGAGAATGGCCGTGTTTTAGTACATGATTTCTCATGGCTGTAGTAATGCTATTGGGTTTGTTACTATGCTTTGATAAGTGATTTTTGATATGACAGCTGATGGAAAATATATTTCCCCTTTTTCCCTGTGCAACTGGATGCTTCTTTTAATCAGGTTATCTGTAATAGTGAACTGGAACCCCTCCTGTGCTGGTTGGAATGGCCAAGGGATTGGACATGGTTCCTCTGAATTCCATGAGGTTCCTCACTCAGGAATGAATAGTTTCTCTTGTGGTGATCCACAGGGATGCAGATGGCCATTGCAATTCTCTGTGAATCACCTCAAAAGACATTAATTCTGCCTGTACTGGTTTTCACTGATGTAAAGACTTCATAGCACTCAAAAGGAGCATAAAAACAGGATTAAATGCCACTTACATCCATTATTACTCACAGGATAAATCAGAGTTCTGTGCATAAGGTCAAGTTAAGCTACTAGATGTTTTGCCCAGTAATTTTTTTAGGAAGGCAGATATCCATATTTCTCCAGAGATGTGGAATTTCCAGTCATCTGAAGTGCCCTGGGGCACAGACTTGTGGTAGTGACCACAGTTGGTAAGCACTGCAGGTCACACAATGAAATATCAAGTAGAAACCTTGAATTAAGACAAAGATTCTTCAACATCTTGAATGTGTTGTTGTATGAAGCCAATAGGATTATTTCAGACTCACCATCAAACTCTTAAAATGCAATTTTCTGTGTAAGAAGGTAACTGAAAATCTTAGTGATGGATGGCTTCATAACAATCCAGATGAGCCATTTTGCCCTGCAGAAGCCAAATGCAGCAGGTGGAAAATATTTTTCCAGTTTCATTGTGCTATTTATCATTATAACAACACCCTGCATCAAGAGTTAATTAAGACTTGTATCTGTGCTGTCTGAGCAGGTGATCCAGAGCCAGGCATTTGCTCACACATTTTGGGCTGGAGCAGTTTTTGTTAGCTATGGCACTCCATGGAAGGGTAAATCCTCTGAAGACATTGCAGCCTGTTTTGTGTTTGTTGCCTGCTGTTGGCTCAGTTTGTGCCGTGGCTGGTGCTGCTGCAGGGGCAGGGTGGCACGGGCAGCACTGCAGTCAGTCCCTGCAGTCCCTGCACAGCCACGACACCTCTGTCCCTCTGCCCCATCGCTCCCTCCAGCACAGAGTGGTAGCAATGCCTTTATTGAATTGCACTCTGTGTCAGCAGGCATTTGATAACAGAATTATCTGTTGGACATCCTTCGGACTTTTCTGCTCTACTAATTCTGCTGCATCTTCTATTTTGGTCATTTGTCCTACATTTTAGAAAGCAAACTATTGTCCCATATTTAATCTCCATTGGGTTGAAAAGGTCTGAGAGCTGCTGCTCTCTAGTCCTTCCACTGCAGGCATTTTACATTCCTCTGCTCTATTAACTCTCTAAACCAAAGGTCAGACAATACCTGCACGAGGCTAGAATTCCATTCACGTTCACTTATGTTTGGTAATTATTATTTACATCTAGTAAATCTCCTGATTAGTTATGCCAGCACCCAAGATACTTAGGGCACTGCTATTGCTGTCAGAGGCAATTTTAGCTTTGGCCCTAACCTCATGGGATCCTGTTCAGTAACTGCTTTTCTTTCCTTTCTTTTTCAGTAACTTTCTTTTTCTTTCCTCTGGAAACAGCAGCTGGGGAAGTTTGTCTTGAAGAACTTGTCTGACAGTGACAGAAAAGGGGTTAATACAGTATGAACTGTAACTCCCTTTTCACATAGTAACCCTAGGGGGAAAAGCCTTTGTTTGCCCTAGGCCCAGGACCTATTTATGCACCACATTTACATCCTGAATTCTGGACTCTCATTCACTTATTCCTGTGTCTAGTGATAGAGTGTCTGTTTAAACTAACATGCATTTTTTCAAAAGAAATACAATCTTCAAAAACGTAAATGATGAAAAATTCACCGTGTCCCCTGCTTATCTGTTGCTATATTTAATTACTTCACTACTTACAATTGAGCATATCTATTCTTTTATACATTAGTAATGATGTTCTACATAAACTCCCTGTGAAGAAAACAGGAGTATTATATATTTATTTGTTTCAGTGAGGATCACAAGAATGAGGGGGTTTGAGTGTGGAAAGATAGGAGACTGCTGTGAGCAGCTGGATCATGACTAGAGGAGGTGTTTGAGCATGTTCAACCATAAATGTCTGTATCTGGCAGCATATTAAAATGGCCCCTATTCTTAGTTTACAAAGAGAGGTACAAGGGATCATGTAGCTCCTTCTGATAACTGGTAAGACACTGTGTCTTATTATTTTTCATTTCAGCTAAACATAAAAGGAAGAGTGTCTTTCCTAGCAAGGTTGTTCCTGTGTTGCTGAACTGTCAGGGGATGTCTGGCAATAGGATGGCAAAATTTTAGTCATGAGATGTCTCAGACAGTTTTCAGCACTTTTCAGTGCTCTCAGGCACTTAGTGGTGTGGAACGTCCCTTGTGCCCAAGGGGTTCCCCCCATGGTCTTACTTATCAGGGCTTCAAAAAGTGTTACATACTAGTTTAATTGTGTCTCTAATAAATAATTACTTCAGTGTGCCTGTAATCCAGTTTGTATTTGATGTGTCACTTCTAATAACCTGCAGAAATTTTTATCCAGTAGGCTTTATTCATCATGCTTCTAACAGAGACACCATCTCTTTTCACTAAAAACAGGTTTTTCAACCCAGCGACTTAAAAATAAGAAATGAAATAAGGGAAAGAATAGAATCTGTGCTGATGGCTCTGTTCAGTTACGGGTGAGTAGCCCCCTGTTTCTGATGATGCACAGAACTGCAGTGACATGATAGAGACAAGGGGACTGGGCAGAGGGGGCAGGAGTTGGTCTTGGTTGGCATAAATGCAGCACAACCACATCCAGCTCCACTTGATGCTGCACGCCAGGGCTTGGTCTGTCATTTCTGTGTAACTGACTCGTGCCAATGGCTTTTGCATGGAGAAGGAAATGCTGTGTAATCACCTCTCATTGTGAATATATTCCTGGTGGAGTAGCTAATCCTTTGGTTTTGACACCATAATTAGTATGAGAGAAACATTATTATGTCCCCAAAGCAAAGGAAACAAAGCCCCAACGGAAAAAAAAACCCTTGCACAAAACCTCAGCTAGAACTGTTAAACTTTGAATGCAGAAATCCAGTTTTTATGCAAATGACCTAATTAAAGAAAGAGTATGATCTAGGGGGAAACTGGGAGCGCTTTAGTTCTGTATCATGTTTTGGGATGAGCCTTAAGGATCATGTAACCAGCTGCCGTCTGGATTTGATTTCTCCATCTTGAGTGTTTAGGTCCAGTTTCTCCCTATGCAAATCAGCCTGACATCATTTTTTTTCCTTCCAATTTACAGTAACTGGCAGTATTTCAGGATATGACCTGCATTTACGGGCTCTGCTGACCTTCTTCTTAGTGTGTATGTATTTATTTAAATTATTTGTCTGCTAATATATGGCAGCTCAGTGAAATGTGTTGTAGGCACATTAACCTTTCAAGGATCTATGTCCAGCTTAAGTGATTATTAGATCAACTTTGACAGGATATTGTCCATTATCACAGTTTATTTTGCATCTACTGTACCACAGCATTTGAGATTTTTCCTCCAACACTCTGGCACTTCCATGAAATCTCCCATCTTCTCACTCTGGTTTTAGAAATTTCCATCTCATACCCTGTAATCAAGCCACATTTCACCTTCTTTTTAATAAACTAAACAAATTGAGCTCTTTAATTACTCACTGTAGAGCATTTCCCACAGATCTTAATAATTTACTCAAGTCCTTTCTGAATTTCCTGAGCCTTTAAAAATATCTGAGTGTCATCTGTAAGCCTCAGTCACATTTCATGAACTGTGCCTGGTGTTTAAGGGATGAAAAAATAAGAGAGAAAAAGAAATGGAACTCCACACTTGTACATGGATAACATTAGCTAAGACATGTGGATGAATATCATTGCTTGAAGCAATGTTCATACTATTGCTTCTGGTATCTGAGGAGCAAATAGCCTCCCATTTAATTTATACTGTAATAAAACCTCATATTGATTTTAATAAAATTGAAGACAATAATTTTGAATGAAATCCCTGAGGCAGCTTCTCAATAAAAAACTGACTCTTATTTTCTTTGCACATGTACGTTGCAATTCACGTCTGATGGCAGTGAGCTGAGACATCGTTTTATGGAGAGCTGGGAATAGTTTTAAGTACAGTGTGAAGAAACCCTTCTTTAGAGGAGAGGTGTTTGAAGAGCTCAGCACAGAGCCCAGTCCTGCCCCTGTGTCAGTGTTGTACAGCTCACAGTGATACAGTGCCCTTCCTCCTGTCCCCATCTTCCTCTTCCTCGAGGTGACACCATGTGCAGGACAAAAGGTGACAAAGGCTCAAGCAGACATTAAGATGCCTTGGACAACTCTGGTGAGTTGGTAGTTGTTGGTATTTACTAAACTGCTGCAGAATTTGCATTTTACAAATCTTTAGTGTTTACTGCCCGCCCTGCACGCACAAATCTCATTGACGTTATTTTTCTGTTCAGCCCTGGCAGTAAGTTTAGTTGTGCATGAGAATTTGCAGGAATGAGATGTAGAAATGAGATCTGCTGAGGAAAAAGCCAACTGCAACGTAATGAATATTCACCTTGATGTTCATCTCACTTTGAAATGTGCTGCCCAGAGGAGCTGCTAAGGAGAATTAGGATTTCATTGTTGAATGAATATTCAGTATGCTTTTAGTGCTGCTTCCTTCTACTCCCTGAAACCAGTCTCCAGTGAGACATCTCTAATCAGTTTTGTTTCTCAAGTGCTAAATAGCAAGGGGGAAATGCAACGCAACAGGAGGGAGATGCTGCAAAAGAAATGCAGCCCCGAGGCTGCACAATTTGTTATTGTCGTTGTTGTCGTTGAAGCTGGGTCTGGGGGAGATAGGAGTCATGTTTTGGAAGGCAATTCCTCTTCCTCTGCCCAGGGGCCCTGCCTGCAGAGAGGAACCTCCAAGAGAGCAAACCAGAATAATAATTGTAATCTCCAGTCCCACACTTGACCACTCCATCACCTTCCCACTGCTCGTGGTTGTGGGGCTGGCTGACACTTGGCCCTGCTGGAGGTGTGAGCTGGGAGAGGACTGCACAGCACTGGAGGAACTGCCAGCTCCTCACCTGGCAGAGAAGACGCACAGGGAATGCCAGGCCACAATGAAAGGTGCCAGGGCTCTGCATTCCAGAGCCCATCCCGTCTCCCGGGAGACACAAGGGGCTCCTCTATGTGCAATCAAAGGCAGGTTGTTTTTTTCTGTCCATGGACTTTGCTCACAGCATGTTTTCTGAAGCAAGGCTTATTTGGGGTAGATGGAGAGTGGTTCTCTCCGCAGGTGATGTGAAAACAAGCACTCCCAGTGATTGGATGGCTCCTTTACAGCAAGTCCTGTGGGCAGAGCCGCTGTCTCTGTGTCGCAATCTGAGCACATTGAGCACTCCAAAATTTATCTTTCAGCTTTGTGACTGGAATGGATACAAATGGAAATGCTGAATTACATCTGACATTAGAAAAGGCTTCTTTGCTGTGAGGGCTGTGAGGCCCTGGGATGGGCTGCAGAGAGGGAGGGTGTCTTCTGTCCCGGGAGATACCCAAGCCCGGCTGGTGGTGGTCCTGGGCAGAATGCTCTGGGTGATGTCCTTGAGAGGAGGTGAGGGGTTTTTACCGAAAATCACGTGTGACAGTCCTTTTCTCCTTCCCACCTCCAAATCTGCCTCAGTCACTTCTGAAAACAATACTGAGAGTTGCCTCAGTTGCAGGGAAGCCCTTTTAAGTCAAGTGTATTCCTGGCTTTGGAAGATACACCTTCCCAAGCAAACAATGAGATCAGCTGTGCTGAGCCTGAGAGTTCTCAGATGCTCTAATTAGGCTGACCTGGCTGTACACTTACCAGCAGGGTGTTTCTCTAACAGTTGGCAGCTGATGCAGTCAGGCTGTTCCTACAGCAGGGGGCGTCCTCCTAATGGTTCCCGAGACTGGGACATCTCGGGCTAATCATGGGAACTCTGCTGGGCTCCCAGCTCAGCCCTGCTGGGTGCCCCACCTGTCCCATGTGCTTTGTGTCTCTCACTCCTTCTCGTAGCTGCAGCACCTCTGCACTGATTTAACCCTGATGGTGCCTCTCTGCTACCTGCAAAGTGGGTCCTGCCTGGAAAGAGGCCACACAGACCCTCAGGAAGAGATCGGTGCTGCCTGGGAATGCACCTCTGCTAGCAGCAGCATCAGGGAGGAGGATTCCCTCTGGGCCAAACAGCCTGTCACCCCTGCAAGCAGCAGGCTTATTTGGGGTGAAACTTCCCTGAATTTGGGTAGCTCAGAAGCCTTGAAGATTTTGCCAAATTCCTTGGAAGAAATAAAATAAAGGATAAAATTTAGAAAGGATGAAACATATTGAAAGAAGAAGGTGAGATGGAAGATGAGGAGGAGAGCTGTAAGGTGACCCCCTGACGAGCACAGTTAAAGAAGGTGCTTTTCCTTATTTTCTCAGGAACTCAAGCCAAAAGGTTGTATCATTGAGAGTTGTGATGTTCCTCTCACGTTCACTGAGTTCACCCAGGTCTGAGCACTGTTCTCAGCCAAAAGCACCACGGCTGGTGGGGCCCCTGCCTTCCTGCTCTGGGCAGCGAGTAAATAGCTTCTGCTAATGAAGCCTTGGCTTTCTGAGGCAGGCTTTAGTTTCTTTGGCAATGTAGTATTGGGTTGTTTGTCAGCATGCTGAACACCGAACAGGCAAGCTGGTCACGTCCCTGTTCCCTGGCCTGCCATGTCAATTAGGAGGTGACATGTTCCAGCCTCTGGGGAGGAGCAGCAGGAACAGAAATGGGAATTAACGGCTTCAAACTCCATGCACGTGACTGCAGGGAGAAAAGGGATGTGAAATTCTGGACGAGAGACTATTTTATTTTTTTAGCCCACTCAAGCAGCAGCTGCATCCATGGAAACTGCCTGCGTGAGATCTTCCTGTTTGTTTTTCTCCAGAATTTCTGTGCTGGCGGTGTTGTCACCAGACACTGTGTGACCAGTTAAAATCCACTGCTCAGTTGCAGTCTCTGCCGTGGGAGATCTCGGTGCTCTGTGCACAGGAGGGCTGTGGCAGAGGATGGGCTCTGTGGGACTGGCCAGACGGGCACAGCAGGGGCAGGGGGTGCCCAGGGCAGCAGCAATGCCCCTGCTCCTGCTGAGGGCCCTGCCACCCTCCAGGGCTGTGCTTCACAGGGAGGGAGGACAGTGTCTTTCAGCTGGTTTTCCCTCTTGAATCAGTGAAGTTGTGCCTGTCAAACCCCTAAATAATGCCCCAAATGTGAGCTTCCACCTCATGGGAAGGAATGGGAGGTAAATAACGTGTATGGAGAGAAAGAGAAAGAGAGAGGTGTGATGGAGCAATGGACAGGACAGATAATTAAGAAGAGACAATTGTGCTCCAGGAATAAACAGAGTGTGATTGATAGCGTGCTGCCTTGGCCATGCCACTCAGGTTTTGTGTGCCACGGCTGTCTGGAAGAAAAGGAAGCTTGCAGGGAAGCGGGACTTAACAGAACTGCTCGAGAAGATGCTCTGGAGCTGAGAGCTGGCATTTTCCAGTGGAGGGGTGGGTGCTGGGCTGTACAGCAAAGCCAGGTCTTGCTCTGCTGCAAGTGGCTCTGTGCTGGAGGTGGAGCAGGGTATGGGACAGCATAGTTTATTTATTGGAGAGAATCTTTCAGAATGATGAGTGAGCTGTTTTGAATGTGTCTTTCTGGTGTATGACCCTAAATGGGGATTCAGGTGAAAACTAGAGACACCCAGACTCCTTTCCATTTGTCTCATTCATGAAAGCCAATTTCCTTCCCTTGCTTTATGTAATTGTCTTGTCCTCAATCTAATATTCCAGGTTTATGAGGAACAACAAATCAATACCTTCTTTTTTGAAAACTGCCGATTAATTAATTGCTGGTGTCTGGCTGCATGCTGCAATTGTATTAGATGTCAGCAGTAATTAATTTTTAAAGGAAATTGTTCTTGCTGAATTTTGAACAGCAGCTCAGATCCCATCTTTCCTGCATGTTCATCTGAGGGGATGTTAGGCTGTTCCCCACAGGGGCATGGTCCTGACTGATGGGGTGAGGAGCAGGTGCAGCTCGTGGGAAAAGTGGACAGTGACACATCTGCACTGGAGCTCTGGGGGCATTCTCACAGTACTTTTGCATTAAATATGTTACTTTGGCTTATAAGAAAGTGAAAATATATGCAGAAAGCAAAGAAAAAAAAAAGCATTTTGAAAAAGAATAACCATCTTTACCAATGTAGAACAAGAATACCTGCAAGGTCTCCTGCTGTTGAACAGACACACTGGCTGTTGTATCATATAGACTTAGAAGGAACATCAAACCTTTTTCGTGGAATACAAATTATCCTAGTTAAAAACCAAACTATACCAAGCTCCCACTGTAAGTTTTTAGAAAGACTAAAGGATAAACAGGAAGGAAACAGCCTCTCCTCTGCTCCCTTTTTTCACCTACAGGAACATGCATCTCTTAAAGTTTTACCAGATCACTTTCCTCCTCTGAAGGTCAAGTGAGGAAGCTCAGTGGCATCTCACTGCCTCCTCCCTGCCAGGCCAGCTCCTAAAACATCAGCCTGTTCATTCAACGTTGGCTGAACCTTGGGCTCCTCACACTGCTGCTGCTTCACATCCCTGCTTGGAGCCTTGCCCTCCCTCTGGGTTATCACACACTGTTCTGACATTGCTGTGAGCTCCCATGGGAAGTACACACCTTGACATCTCTGGTTGGTGCAGGGATGACGTGGCTGTCCCTTTGCCCTCACCAAAAGCCATCCTCACCCAGCACTGGCTGGTGCTGCCGTGCCAAGGTCACTGAGCACAGAGAGAGATCAGCTGCAGAGTGCTGGGGTGTGACCAAGCAGACTCAAATCGAGCCAGGACACCACTGTTAGCACACAGTGTCAAAAACCAATATTCTGAGGTGTCCAGATTCACTGCAGTTCTGCCGACTTGGCACCACCAGCCCAGGAGCATCACTGCAGTGCCAGTGGCTACAAGCCATGAAATGCCTGTGAGGGAGTCACTTCAGATGGATATGCTGAAGTTACCTGGCTGTAAGCAGTGGGGAAGTGTTGGCAAAGATGGGACAGGAAAGGCTTGTGGATATGATTGCCTGGTAAGAAATTCTGGAGATGTAAAAGCTGTGAGTGAAATAGAAACGAAGGGCAGCTCTGAGATGTGATCATGGCAGGCAGGAAGACGGGGATGAGCTGGAGATGGGTTGGAGGACAGAAAACAAAAGGACCCAAGGGTGCAGCCCCTCTCCACCCTGCCAAGGCATCAGGGAAAAAGTAGATAAGAAAAGTCTCTTTATAGTTTAGAATACAGGATGATATGGTGATAGAGCAGTTCTCATGGGCTGCAGGCAAAGTTTGTAGGTTTTGTATCTCGGGCCAGTTGGTCACTGTAAATTAGAATATTCAACACAAAAGGAGATAGAATGGATTGTAACAAGGTCCTCCCTCTCTTTCTCTTACCTCTTACTCTTACCTCTCTTACCCCTCTTACCCCTCTTAGCTTTTTACCTCCCTTACTTCACTCCCTCTCTCTTTGGGGTTCCCTCCAGCCCAGGCTGGTGGCTGAAGGCAAAGCCCTTTTTACCCACAACCCTGCAATAAAACCACGTGTTTCTAGAATATCTCAAGTCTGCAGAGTTCCCTCTCCCTGCCCTCCATGGATGATCCTCCAGGGAAGAGAAGAATATCTCTTGTCAACTCATCAATGTGCTTTAAAAACATCCCTGAGAAGCTCTGGCGAGACCTTAGCTCCTTGGTTTTTCAGTGGCTTCTGGATTTAAATAGTTTCTTAATCCAATGCCTTTTCCCTCTCCCTTTACATGTTGCCTCAGGGTTATTTTTGCAGAATCACTCGAATTTCTTGTAAAATGAACAGATTCCAATGGCAGCAGCATTGATTTGCTGTGTTGTACTGAGAATTAAGGGGTTGTTTCCCAGTTCTGTTGCCTATGGTCAGAACCTGTTCCTATCCCATTCTGTCCTCTGAGGGCTGAGCTTTGATTTGCAGCCTGCAATGGACAGGGAAGGCAGGGGCAGTGCTGGGGGTGAGGGGGAGTTAGTACTGGCTTCCTGCTTATTTAACAATCCTTGCTTTTTTGTCTCCTTTCCCCCACACTGACCTCTCTGTGATTTCAGCAGCATCTGCTACACCCAAGAGGTGAGGGGGTGTCACCTGGCAGGAGCCTCACCTCAGGTTCTGGACACAGGTGCTGTTGAGACAGGCACATGAATTATCTTTCACCAAAGCTGTTTTGGACAGAGGAGGAGGATAGAGCCATGAAAACTCTTCTGACCTCTTGTTTAAAAAACATTTGGAACAGCAGCATTCCAACAGTCTGGCAGAATATTTTTCAATAAATCTTGTACGTGGCAGTTATGTTTTCTGTACTGTGCTGGAAAAACGATTACAGTATACTTACTGCAGAGACAGGAAGATTGATTCTCGCTTGGAAAATCTGTCAGATTTCTTGATTTAAAGAGCTGATGATTGGTGGAGTGTTTAGGCTTGATTTATATCAAGTTTTCTTTCTCGCTTTCTTGCTTTCTCACTTTTCCCCCCCTGCATGTTGTTCTAATGCTAACATGAGTTAGTCTTATTCTGAATGATTCTTTGTTTAACAGCTGTTGGGGGGGACTGGATGCTTTTGATATTCAAGTCAAAACTTTCTTCTCTAATGCCTGTTTGCTCAGAGTAACATGACTGAATTTCACTCACATGAGGTCTAGATAAAGTCACTGTACTTTATGGCAACAGACATTGGAATCCAGCCCTTTGCTCTAAAGAATGGGTAGGTGCCTATTCCCTGTGGAAAAGCCTTCTTGGCACCACAGAGCTCTGCAACAGATAGTCTAGACCTTTAAAGATCAAGTTACTGTTTTTTTGGCCTGGCCATGGGAAGGAAGGTGGATCACATACATAATTCCTCCAGGTCCTGGTCTTGCCGTCAGCACTCTGAGCAAAGTCTGGCTGACATCTAACAGTGTCTGGTAACCCTGATTGCAAATGAACACTTGTGTCAAATGTTTAAATATGGTCCTCCAAGAAATACCCATTAGAATTTAACATTACACTGTATTTTGAAGGGAAGTTCTTTGCCTTATATTCTCCTGCTCAAACACCATGTGGCTGAGCAGGGCAGTCAGTGAGTCACAGCTGTATATGCATAATCTTGGTCTGATTGCATTGGTATTGAATTGCAGGTAGAGCATTAAATAGATTTTACAAAAATATCTTTGCGAGTATCTAGTATTGATGAAAAGGTCATTGTGCATTGGCAGTGGATTTGTGTCTGTGCAGTGAGGTCAGCTCAGGACCAGCTCAGTCCTCATGGCACCTGGGGTGGGTGGAAGCCAAATCCAGCATTGACCAATCACCACCTGGTGCAGGTGGGAGTTTTACCCTTTATACAGCTTTCAGCTGTCCATCCAAACCAAGACATTCTCCTACAACAGCAGCTGTGGCTCCTCCCTGAAAGCATCAGACCTGAGGCAGACACACCCACCAGGAGGCTCCTCAGCTGGTGCTGAGCTCAGAAACTGAACAAATAATTCAGTCCCACTCATCCTATTTTTAGTGGACGTGTGTGGTGAGTGTCTTGGTGCACTGGATGATTTCAGGTTCACACCCCAGTTCACAGATAGCTCTCAGAGCCTGCTTCTCTCAGTCATTAATCTTCCCTCACTTGAGGAAGTGGGAAGCTATTTGAATGTGTTCTGACCATAGAGAAATTATAGGCAAAACACACTGTTCAAACATTCAAACCCTCACAAACAAGGCCAGATCCTCAGCTGCTATAGCACCCTTTTAATTATACATGTGGAAACAGTTCCCCAAAATTCATCTGGTTTCCTTCACTTTTATCTAGAAACCTAGAATTATAATCAGCACTAAATTGTAGCTGGTTTTGTATTACATGATTGCTTAGATCACTGGTGCTCTTTCTGAATTTGCTTTTTCTACTCTTTTCTGAGGATGTGATAAGTAGTGCTCAGATATAGTCCTATAGCTGCAGGGTGAGTAACACCTTCTCAAATATAGTTTAATGGAACTTTCTTTCCTTTTGTCCTCCCATGGAAATAGGAGTTGGGCTGGATAAGATCACACATGACTGTTACCATAATTTTGCTCTGTGTCAGATGTGATCTCATCAGAGCTTGACAGTATCACTAATTTGAGAAAAGGGCACAAGCATTAGAGCTGAGATATGCACCCTTTAGCAATCCTTCAGTTTCCAGGCAAGGCCTCTGGAATGCAAATCATTGGGCATTATGCTCTGAAACGTTCCAATAACTTTTGAACCACAAAATGATGTGACACTCAGAACTGAGGTCACTTCTACCCCTCCTCCTCACCCTGCTCCCCCCTACCTGAATACAAATCTGAAAGATGTAGGTTATTAGTATTCCAATGGATTTCCTTTTCCATAATGAAAAATGAAGGCTTCATTTAAAAAGTAATTTTAATGTTAAGTTACCTATTTATGGTGGGCCCTGCACTCAGCTTGCATGAAGCAGATGTAAAAATATTCTTTCTAACCAAGGGCTAAATCTTTGTCCTGGCTCTGAGACAGTGCACAGGGAATAGGCCCATGTTACTGGATAAAATTCCAACAGAGAAATTACTTCTCTGCTTTGTTGGGTCCCTGGGGGTATGTAAATTCTGCCCTCCTGGGCAATAAACCAGGATTTGCAGAAGTGCCTCGAGAACTCAGGATCCCAAATCCTGCTGAATGATATGGGGGATTTCCAGTGCTGATTTCCTGGGCATTCCAAAGCCCCTGGTGTTTGCTCCATGGCAGGCAGGTACTCCATCATGGCTCTGCATTCTCTGCTTCCCAGCCCTGCCCAAAAGGGTGGAAGGCTTTTCTGTTTCTCTGTCTCTCCACAGGGAAATCAGCACTATGGAATTATTAATAGAGTTTATGGAAGTGGCTAAGCATGATTGAAAGGATGCTTGCAAATGTGGGTAGAACTTGTCAGTGGCTCTTTAAAAGTGAGTAATACCATTTTAATTGTCGTCCTTGCTGCCATAGATCACAATAAGGGTATGTTGATGGAATCATCAAGCATAGTAAATGCTCTAAGTACAATATGTTAGTACTAATTATAGAGTAATTTAACAACAATGTATATGGAGAGGGCAATTTTGCATGCCAATTCAGCATGGCAAATTTAATTGTACAGAAGAAGGGGGAAAGCAAAATATTTTCAATAAAGAGTGAAATGACAGACACGGGGTGGCATTCCTGACTCCTTTTGCCACCTCACCCCACTGAGCAACCCTCTGGTACATGAATATTGGCGGGACACAGGAGATAACCAACACGTTGCAACAGCTCTGAGTCTCCTCAGCCAAAGCAGATGTGTTATTCCTCATTGAGGCAGGTAAGCTGCGAGTGGAGAGATGTGAAATGGTAATGGAGGATACACAAATAAACCCCTGGGTCATTTCCTTTTTATCAGGTTGCAAGAAGTCAAAAGCAGTTACTCACTGAAATAAATCATCTATCAGCATTAAGCTTTCCCCCCCTCTTTCAACTATAGCAATTTATGGGGCTGTGAAAGGGCTGAATTTAAGAGGCATTTAATTGTTTTGGGTGAAATGAGTTCTCCTGCTCTTTGCCTCAAAGATATTTTTTTATTAATATTGTAGTTGCCTTTCACTGTTCTGGACCCACGAATAGATGTGTGAGAGTATTTCTTTCTTCAGAACAGTTACAAATTCTTCTTCCCAAAGTCTGGGAGTTGTTTTGGTACTTCTGGTATCGTTACTCCCAACAGAGGTAGAAGCCTGTGGATATTAACAGGCCTTGGTTTTAACATCTGAGGCTTTTCCATATTAAACTTCATTCCTTTTTTTGCCAAACTTTTGGTGACGTTGCTCCATGTGAGGCTGACAGTGCAGCTTCTGCTGATGGGAAAAGGCAGCTAAGTACTGTGACACTGGATTTCTCGTGCTAATCTGATGAAATGAAAATCTGAATTCTGTGCTACTTCACAGCAGCATTTCCCCCTCTATTTCTCCTTGTACTCAAAACCAAATTGTTTGATGATTCCCTTCTCTTACTGCACAAACAGCAATAGGCATCTCTTCAGACTTCCAACTTACACTTTGAAATTGCTTTTAATGTTTCCTTGCATGGGCAGTTTATCAGTTGTAGTAAAATTTTTAAACAACATTTTTTATAACCATGAAATGGCTGAAGGAGATGATCCTCAGCAACTGATAAACCAAAAGAAGTCTGTCTGAAGTCAGTAGAATAATGCTAATTTTTAGCAGCTAAAGCAATGGTTCCTGACAGCCCTAGGACAGCAGGCTGACTCCTGAACCGTGTCACTGCCTGGCAAAGCACAGGTAAATCCAGCGGGGGTTTATCTCAGAGGATGAGCTGTGCCATTTGCTTCCCTGTAGGTGACACTGTACCGTGGTTTCTGAGATTCACTCCCAGAGACAGAAACCCCCCCGCCACTTTCTGCCCTGCAGAGATTTTTGATTAAGATCTAATGCTGCCTGCCCGTGCAGGGACGCCCGGAGTGTCTCGGAGATGACAGCTCCCTCGCAGGGGGAGCAAAGCGCTGCCAAAGCAACGACGCGTTAGAGGCGAGGGATTTCCCTGCCCTGCTCTCCTCCCACGTCCTGCCCGGCTGCGGCTGCGAGTCAAACGCTGCCTGAGCGCTTCTGCCTCGGAGGTTCTTCTCGCCACCTGCGGCAATTTGGCAGGATTTTCCCGAAGGAGGGCTACGGGCGGGGCTGTGGCTCGGTGTTGGTGCGGGGCGGGCCGTTGGTGACTCTCATTAAGCCTGGAACACTAGAGGTGGGTGTTCCAACACCCCAGGAATGTCTGGGTCTGCTTCAGGCTGGGTGCTGCGGGTGGGAGAGAGGCCAGGAGGTGCGGGGGCCCAAAGGGATGTGGGAGCTCAAAAGGATGTGGGAGTCCAGAGGGATGCGGGAGCCCAAAGGGATGCGGGAGCCCAAAGGGATGTGGGAGCTCCAAGGGATG
>VWZU01016805.1:651215-675361 GCA_013397095.1 Sterrhoptilus dennistouni | reverse complement strand
CAAAGGGATTTGGGAGCTCAAAGGGATGTGGGAGCTCAGAGGGATGCGGGAACCCAAAGGGATGCGGGAGCCCAAAGGGATGTGGGAGCTCAAAGGGATGTGGGAGCTCAGAGGGATGCGGGAGCTCAAAGGGATTTGGGAGCTCAAAGGGATGCGGGAACCCAAAGAGATGCAGGAGATCAAAGGGATTTGGGAGCCCAAAGGGGATTTGAGAGCTCAGAGGGATGCGGGAGCCCAAAGGGATGCAGGAGCCCAAAGGGATGGGCCAGCCCTGCTTCCCAGCACACCTGACCCCTGGAGCTGAATGATCCACTGGAGCAGTAGCTGGTAGAACCCAGGTCCGGATCCTGGGCTCTGGGCAAGGCTGGACTGAGTCTCAGTGAGAAACTGACCGGGGTTAATTAATCTCAGGTATAAATGCTTAGAGCCTTGGGTGCACTGAGCCTTCTTTGCCACCATCTGGAACTTGCCTATAGACTTATTTCAAATTAAATAATAAGCATTTGCATCTGTAAGCAAACAGTTGTTAAATTTGCACAAATAATCAATTTGTTCCATCCCAAGGATTTCCAATCAATATTGCATTCCAGCAGAGAAATAATGTAATAAACCATTATTAGAATAATGTTGTGTTTGTTTGTTGATGCTCACAACTGACAGCAAATCTTTATTTTAATTAATTCTTAGATTAGTTAAATAAAAGCCATTCTCATCTTTCATTCTTCTCTTTTTATAAAAATGGTTTTATTGTGCTCCTAGTACAGATAAAATTGGCATGATTGGCTAGAAATGGATGTAACTTTTATTTCTCCACACTGGGGATGCAGGCCTGCTTTTATTTTTCGAAGTGATTAACAGATAACAATATGAGTTTTTTGTAAAATGCTGCGGAAATAAGTTGTTTTGGAAGTTCCCCTCTGCATGGTTCTGATTAAAGGTATTTTGCATATATGCTAATGCTTTAGCAATTTTCAACTTGGATGTATTTACACTTAGCATATGTCTTGCAGAGGGTGCCATGGGGAGAGCACAGCCTTAAATCAGCCCAGTGTGTGCAGGTACACTCTAGGTGCATCCTGTGTATTCTTGTAATTATCAAATACATGAGTATTTATCTTCTGCTTTGACTACATGGTCATTATAACTCCTAAAAACTGGAATAATATCACTATTTGACCCGCAAGACTGTTACCATGCCAGAAAATTCCTTGCAAATACAGATTTTGACAGACCTTGTTTTTAGTCAGTGGCAAAGTGGCACCTACAGTTTTATAAAAATTAAAATGCTTAATTCTTCCCTTCTTTTTGGCAGGCCTTATTCGTAGTTGTAGTCTGTCAGTTTCCTGGGCAATGTGTAGATGTTCCATACTGATGAGAAAAGTTCATGCTTGTTTTAGGTCACTTTTTTCCCCTATGTGCTGTTTAATATTAATGATGTAAGTCACTGTGTCAAAACAGTAAATAATTGTAACCTGCACAGGAAAGGAGTCTTACTTTAACCTTTGAAAACTGTATTTACATGTTTTAGTATATATGAATAATGCATAAAGTTAGGTGCTAAGGTTATTTTCAATATCAGTCATTTCAGAATCAAGCTGTAGAAAACAATAAGAGAGAAGAGTCGTTTCCTTCCTCTTGCTCTCCCCCTTTCTTCACTTCCCCAGGATTCAGGCAATAGCATTGAAGTCGAATGCCATTAGGATTTCTCACCAAACTTCAAAGCTTAATTTAGTCTCTGCTGGAATAAAGAGAGGCATAAAACAGGCACAGTGGAATCCATCTAAATGAGTGACTGAAAAAAAAAAAAAGTGTTTCTAAGAAAACAAATGTTCTGCACATTCTTTTAACAGAAATCCTCCACCAGAGCACAGTGGCTCAGGAGCAGATGTGCCCTGTCCCCTGGGGTGGTGGGTGCTGTCCCAGCTCTGCCCTCTCTGCTGCAGGGTGGGGTCCCTGTGCCCCCCCAGGCAGTGCAGAGGCTCCAGGGGGCTCCAGGCAGGGACAGACCTCCTGGTCCCTGTGTGGGAGATGTGGGACCAACTGCCCATGCAATCACACAGGAGTGTGTTTGTGTGTATTTGACAATTTTCCAGAACATCATTGTAATAGCGTAAGTCGGCATGGAAGATTTGGTTTATTTTCCAGCATATTTGATGCTTCATGAAGGATGCAGTTGTACTGCAGACTGTTTCTGTATAACCTCACTCATCAAAGAAATGTTCTTGTCATTAGCAAGGTGTTGCCTTTAAATCACTTCCCTCTCGGTGTTTTTCATTCATTGTGACTTGAATTTCCTCCTCTGAAATGAGCTGTGTAATTCTGCTGGGGTGGTACTAAGTGCTTTATTTCAGAAGCATTATAGATTAATGCAGCTTCTGACATATCTAAAAATTCGAAGTCTGTGATTGTCTGTTTTGCCTTTGGGATAAGTGCTCATAATCCAGTCATTGTGTGTCTGCAGCAACTGCTCCAGATAATGCAGTTTTGCTTCTCACCCACCCCACTGGAGCAGAGCAGGCCTGGAAAGATCTCTCCACTGTGGTTCATGGGAGGAAATTAATTTTGTTTTCAGTAGTTTTAAGAGCTTGTGATTCCACAGCCTCTCCTGCCCACACCCCTTGGAGCTCTCCATTGGGCTCACTGAAAGGCAGCAGTGGCAGAGCCATGTGGGCAGCTGGATGCTGCTCCCTTCACTGGGACAGCACCTGAAGGACGTCTAGACAAGGCTTTGGTGAGCCTTGAACTGCAGAAAAATCCTGCCTGGTGTCTCCGGGGTGGGCAGGAGGCAAGCTGGTATCTGCAGACACCCTCCTGTAGGCAGGAGTGTGACAAACAGGCTCCAAGAGCAGGGGCAGGACCCAGCTCTGCAGTGAGAGGGTGGGGAGAGACTGGATTGATGAGATCACATTTCCTCAATTAGAGCTGATTTCATTTAAAAATCTTTAGGCCTTTCATATCCTCTTAACTATTGCATAAACCATTTAATAATGCATTTCAATCCTATTCGTCTTCCTTTGAGGGGTTGCTGGACACTGATTCCTGTGGTTAGGAGAAGCCATTCCCCTCTTTGGTGCTCTTGCAGGTAGCTTGGTCAAAACCATGCAGGCATTAGTGGTGATCATGCCCTGCGTTTAGAAATGATATGATTCCTGATAATATTTTAGCATTTTCTTGAACACACCTGTGAATCTCTCTGTTTGTAACAGGAACAGCATTGATGGCAGAACCTGAGGGGCCCCCAGACTGGAGGACTAGGATGTGTAGGTGGAGTCCTGTGGTGGGAAAAGCTCCTGATCTGGGAACCAGCAGCTGAAGATAAATAGGTGCTGTGTAGAAAGAGCTGAGAGATGGGTGTGTTTGCTGGTCTGAGTATACAGAAGGCTAAAAATTGCAATGCCGTGCTTCAAAGGGGAAGAGCTGATTTACAGTCCATTATAATTGCACATCAGGAAATTTGTTAGACTAATTAAATGCTAATATAAAAAGGAGATTCAAAGGGATAGCTTCCTTAAAGATTGCTCTCAACCACCCAAGGTCAAGAGTAAAGTGTAAGTAATGCAGTTGGGAAGTCGGATCTTTCTGATTGAATAAATGTCACAACTGACAAAAGCGGTAACTCAACATTTTATATTTGAGTATCTCATTATATTGCAGACCACTGGAAGACACATTAGGTTCCAGAGAGGTGTCATGTAAGGTCTGATGCTGATAATCCATCCTTTAATTATTTAATGGAGGTTAATATTGCTGCAGTAGTATAGTAGCTTGGTCTTAGCAGTGAGTAATGGGTTTTAAAAGAAACGAGTTTAATGGAAAATTCATAAAGCAGTGCAGAAAGACAGAACTGCTGGCGATGACATTCATGCTTTTTTAGGATTGCTTTAAAGGCTTTATTTTGCAGTTGGTTTCCAGGAAGAAAAACCATTTTCTCTCCTATTATGTCCTCTCTTCTAGTGTGGTTTACCCACCTTTTAGCTGCAGTTCAGTGGAGAATCTGGATTCCACCTTGCAGTGGCACCACAGGGTCTTACCACTTGTCTTTATTTGGGCTCACAGTGCCCAAACTGAATTGTTGGGGTTTTTTAAGCTGTACCCTTTGCATAAACAAAAATAATTTCTGTTTCCCTTATGAACCAGCTCAGTCCACCACAATCCCTCACCTCTTTGTGGCCCTTGAGACCCTTACTGCCAGGGAAGGCACTGAGTGTTGAGGGTGGGGATGTGACAGCCCCACAGCAAGCCCCACACCAGGCAGGTGGCACAAAGATGAGCCCCATGTGGGAGTGTAAACAGGGAGAGGCTCAGGTTGTACTCCATGTCCTGCACTGTTTTTAAAGCACCAATGATACACAAGCAGAGGAAGCTCACCTCCCTTTATATAAACTTGTTTTATTAAAATTAGTATTTTCACTCAAATTTTTAAGAAATCCTTTATTTCACATGAACAGAAGCATCTCGCAGCAGGGCAGCCCCTTTGGCCACGGGGTTTAACCACCTCCAAGCTGCCCAGTGGCCCAGGATCATGGGGCCAGCTGCACTGCCAGCCCCGTGCCCCTGTTCTGTCCCCACTGCACTCGGGCCCCCTGCAGGGTCAAACAAGCCTCAGGTGGCTGCAGGAGGTAAAACCCAAACCTGTGTGGCTGCTGGAGGGAGCTCCAGAGGGCAGCTCTAAGTAGCCATGGGTTTCCAGGTTGGACTGCCTTGGAGTTCCTCCAGGGATTCAGGGATGAGGTAGGAGTGTGATCCTACCATTGCTGGGGCTGGAAGGGTTGGGGTTCACCCCTTTGCCCCTGTTGTCCAGGTGTTCCCAGCTGGCATCAGTCTGGCCTCGCCACGGCCATTTCTAGAACTAAGACTGTGGTGACATTTGTGGTGTCCCTCCAGATCCACTGTGACTCTCCAGGTGAAGAGATGGAGGTGCAGAAACAAGCACAGGTGGCACTCCCTTCTCTGCCACCCCTCTGGGGTCTCCTCCATGCCCCTGGAGCCAGGTTTGGGGCTGTCTGGGGATGACAAAAAGCAGGCATTCCCAACTGCTGCACTGCTCAGCAGCCTCCACAAGTATCTTTGCCATAACTGCTAAAGAGGTCTGGTCCTTTTGTTTTTTTCCTTCTTCTTGTTTGTTTGTTTGTTTGTTGGGTTTTTTGTTTGGTTTTTTTCAAGTTTTTAAAGAAAAAAAAACAACTTCATTTTTAACCACAGCAGCGTGATACCAGCCTATCATCTTGGCACATACTCCCTGGGCAGCCCTGAGAAGTTTCTTCCCCTTAGGGCTTCATCCACTGTCAGAATGTATCTGTTGATAAGATCTTTCATTTCCTGGGTGAACGGCTCAAAATTCTTTTGCTTAGCCCCAGACCGCTTGAAATTCCCGTCCCTGTTGTTCTCCACACAGAGCAGCCTGTCCTCTGTCACTGTCACATTCAGAAACTCCACCATCTCCTTCAGCTTGGGGATGAGGCTCTGCTTCAGCTCCTCATAATGGACAACCAGCAGGCGCTTCCCATACTTCAGCCACTCCAGGACATGGGAGGCCCACCAGGAGGCATAGCTGTTCACAAAATCCGGCCACTCTGGATCACCAGGAAACCAGAAAAATGAGACACTGTTAGCCAAGCTGCATGTCAGCAATTTTCCTTTGCCTTAGACGTTAATGATACCTCGATCTCTATTTGCTCTCTCTGGTAATTTAATTTCCTGAAGTCAAGACAGTCCTAGTGAAAGCTTTTGGGCTGGACAAAGGGCATTTGTGGCTGAAATGTAACAATTTGCAGTTTGCAGGATGGGAAAGCTATTCCCAGCAGACTTTTTCTTTTTTCTGGGGCCTATTTTGTCAGTTTTTGATGAATAGGTCTTGAGTTGTGACTGATGAAAGGTGATACATCAGCTTGGGAAAGAAATGTGCTGTGACACAGGACACTTCCCCCCCAGCCCTCTGCCAAGCCACAGCTCTAATGCCTAAAATATGTACAAGGACAAATGGAAGCCAAAAGGCTTTTCTGCTGCAGAGTCAGAACACAGCAGTGTATCCAGTGGGGAAATTGCCAGTCAAACATGCAAAGTGTGGCAGGCAGGTTTTGAAGTCTTCATCTATTCAAAGGACCCTGAATTTCAGGACAACTTATTGCTATTATCCTTATTTTTCTGCAGTGCAGTAGCACCTGTGCAATACTGTGAAATATCCTTCATGAAATGTCATGCTCCACTGGATCCTCCAAACCTTGTATTAGATTTCTCACGGTTATTACATGCTGCAGGGGCAAATTTTCTTCCCCTCAGCCTGGCAAATGGGCTGTGCACAGAAGTGTTGTACATGGACATGTTTTCTATGCTCAACAGTGCAGTGGCAGTGATGTTCCTGTGTGCCTGTGACAATCCACTCCCTTCCCCTCTAATGAAGGTGAACACACAGCAAGACCACAACCATTCCCCCCATGCAGGTGTCAGAGGTTTTGGGACTGATCTCAGCTGCACAGGACTCAAATCCTACTGAATTTGTTTGCAGTGCCTGCTCAGGTCCTAGCGTGTCCCCCCTTCCCAGCACTCTGAGGAGGAGATGGGTTTCAAGCCAGTCTGTGTTGGGTAATGCTCACCTTTGCTCTTCCAGTTGCGGTCAGTGGCGTAGCCCAGGTGCCCGGCGTATTTCCTGTTGAACTCTGCCATCAGGGATTTGTACGGGTTCCTGATCAGCAGGATCGCCGAGTCGAACATTTCAATCTCTGTCTTGCCACTTTCGTGTGTTTTCACACAGATGGTCCTTCTACTTCTCCAGTGGTCTTTCTCTCCTTTAAAACCTGTTTTACCAGACAGGACTGTTGGCTTTTTTGCTTGATTGTATGTCTGTGCCTGCTCCCACTAAATCATTCCCTACAATGGTGTAGAGCTGGTGTGACAACAGCAGTCACATAAACCATGGCTGCAGCCCCAGCCACCACGCTGGGCACATGCTGGCAGCCAGGCCATCCCTCTGCTGGGGGAGGCATCCCGAGCCCCTCACTGCAATGAGGCAGCTTTTCACAGGGCCAGTGCTCAGTGCTTGCTGAATCTCTGCTGCCTCAGGACACTGCTCTCCTGCAGTAATTAGTAACGTTTGAAAATTTAACCTACATGTTTACTGAAGGGTCTCACCCACAGCATTTAGGTAACTGGCCTTTGGGATCAGCCTGCCAGGTGGGAGCTGCACAGGTGTGTGTGCACAGGACACCAGGGCAGGCAATGTGCACATTTGTAAATGGAGAGGCTGGCTGTTGTCTGTGAGGGCAGCTGCTCTGTCAGAGCTGCTGGAGCTGTCCCTGCTGCCACCTGCACTGCAGGAGGCTGCTTGGTCCAGATGTGTTTAAATTGTACCAAGCATGCTGACAGTGACAGCCATTGCTGGCCCAAGCAACAGGATGGCAGAGCAATACGTGGAGCTCTGTGCTTTGGAAGAGCCTTTGTCCCATCTCTTGGGCCCCAGTACCTTTGTTGTAGAGGGCTCCATCAAAGTAGTAACTTCCTGTGTAGTATCCTGTGGCGTGCTCTATAAGATGGCGTGCCCACGTATTCCCAGCCCCAGGAAAGCTTGACAAAGCAACAAACACTTTGGATTTGGTGGTTAAGAATTTCCTGTCCGTGCAGCGGGTGTCTGTGAGCAGAGAAGATATTTCATTGTTAGCACCGTGGCTTTTTAATAATTCTACTGACAGCTGTTGATTACAGAATTTATTGCTTCCTCCTTTTCTCTCTTAGAAATATAGGATATCAATTTGGTTGTGAGTCATCTACTTCCTAAAGTTAATTCAGCTGTATGAGGCCAAAGAGATTATCCTCAAAGAGGCTTTTGCTGGTTTTGTGTAAGGCAATGCTTTTTTGATAATGCTGCAACAAACTATTGTACTTGCCAGCAAGTTGTCTTGATAGAAAGGAAAGATGCATCTTCATGAGCATGATTGCAAGGGGGGAGTTTACAGAAAGACTGTTTATCCTAAAGTCCTGCCCGTTTGGTGATACCCACTAGTGTGGCTCAGACTGCTGTAAATGAGATCACTTTAACCCACTGCAGAAGGGGCACTGGGGCTGTTTCCAGCAGGGCTGGCCCTGGCACAGCCAGGCTGGGGCTCGTACCTTGCACAGGTGTCTGGTAGACCAGGCAGCCCTGTCCCCCAGGGGCTCTGCTGGCGTTGTGGGTCCCGCTGCAGCGCAGCCCGTCCGTCCCCTCGCGCAGCGGGAAGCGCCTGGTGGGGTACCCACAGTAACATTCCTGCCCCCGGATCACTGCCAACGGGAACTCCTGCCAAGAGGGAAAACGGGTTGGGGTGTAAATGCCACGGCATCGACAGCCTGCAGGGAACGCTGCTGCCATGCAAAGAAAATAAATCTTCACCACGTCACCGTCAAGATCAAAGCAGCGTCGTTCTAAAGCTCGTGCTGCTTTCCTGTTACTTCTTCATATTTGTGTTACCTTGCTTCTGGATAGGAAACCTATCATGAGGAAGTTATAGTTGCTGTTATTTGTAAGGAAGAAATTCCTAAGAAAAACTCTTGTCTGTAAGAAGTGTTTTTTAATGGATATAATGCAGGGTAATTCAGGTTTTGGTGCAGGGTAATTCAGGTTTTGGTGCAGGGTAGTTCAGGTTTTGGTGTACCAGTCTTACCCAAGAAGGCTGATAGGCTGCAAAGCTGTGTAGTGGTGGGGCAGTGAACCCCAGCTGCTGGGCTTGTGGTGGTAAGAATTAAAACAAGTTTGAGGGAAATGTGCTCAATATTTGCCAAAGAAATTAGCAGTTGCTTACTGGCCCTAAAATTCAGGTTTTCTACTGTTTACCAGAAAGATCTGGGTTGCCTTAGAGTCCCCTATGGGCTCTCTTGGTGGCACAGGGCTGTGTGGGCGGGCAGAAGGCTGAAGGAAGTTCAGGCAGTATTTGAGCGCAGAACGTTCCAGTCCATCTATTCCATAATAACACTTTTTGCCTTTTAAAAGTCTTTTGGAGTCTGGGAGCATGTGACAGGACTGCTGAGCAGCTTATCTCTTGCTCTTTCCCATGCATTCATCCTCTGATAAGGAGTCAAATGCAACACGTGTGCCGCGTGTGCCCAACAGCCAACATTTACTTAGCGAATGAGATATGACATTGTCAAAAACTATTTACAGATTTGATCCAAGGGCAAAACAGTTCTGGGTTTGCCTGTAAACAGAAATTTTTCCTTTACAACGAAGCAGCGTTTCTCAGTTTGAGGAATTAGTAAGTTTCCCTGCCCTCAAACACAGCCTAGAGTAAAATGTTCCTTGTACCTCATGCCAAGCAGCCCCTGCAAGGGATGAACTTTTCTGGAAGGCTGGAGGTTCTATGAGGCAACAAAATAGCTGCTCCTCTGTACTCCTGCATCTTCAGCAGGTGGTCAGTGCAGGGTGGCAGGGGTGCAGTGTCTGCCCTCTGGACAGATTTCCCATGGCTTGGGCAGCACATGAGTGAAGAAGGACAGAAACCCGGGCTTTGCATGGGAAATCTCAATTTTTTCCTAATCTCCAATCTAAACCTCGCCTGGCTCTACTTGAGGCCATTTGCTTATTCCGTGGGAGAGGAGATTGCACTGAGGCCAGGGGTCCTGGTCAAAGCACTGTAATCAGCCAGATAATAGTTTTAATCAGTTCTGTGATGCTGCAAAAAGTAATTGAACGTTGAGTTTAGTGCATGAGGCTGAATGTGGCTGCAGGCAAAATCTGAACATGCACTGAACCCTGTGTAGAAAAAAGCAGCCCCATTAGAGTGGGGAGGAAGGGAACAGACAGGCACTGAGGCAGAGGGTGCCCTGCCTGTGCCCTGTGAGTGGCTCCCAGAGTGGAGTCGGCTCCCTGGGAGGGCATTAAATCCACGTTTCGGATGCTGGCAGCCCGCATCCACCACATCCACCCTCTGGCAGCTCTCCCCACGAGCTGCAGCCACCTCCCCCGGGGTCAGATGTGGCTCAGGGCTTGATTAGAATGTGACACGGAAACGGTATTGATTTCCTCGTGGTCGATACTCATCACTCAGAGCAGCCTGCCTGTGTATCATGTCCAGTGGCACCACTGGGATGACTTTCCCTCCCGCACCCCCACTCCAGCAGCTGGACCAGACGCATCACTGGGTGTTTACTCTGATGAGTTTTGTCCTTTGGAAACTCATTTACAAATTCAAAGCTCTAAGGCACAAATCTCTGCCCTTCCCTCAGTGGGTTAGAATTTAAAATAGCAATAAAAGAAAGGATGTGAAATGAGGACTGTTCTTACTTTCTTGGAGCAAAATTCAGAGCACATCTCCACCGTCAAATTGGGCTGTATCAAAGAGGCTGGAAAGGTGTCTGTTAAATTTTCTGGAGCTCTAAAACATCCTCGATAGATAACATTCCTCCCTGCGGGGACATGAAATAGGTTTCTTTAAGAAAACGGCGTCCGTAGTATCCCGCCTCTTTCACAAAGAATAATATTAGGTTCAGAAGCCAAAAATAATAAAATAAATTTCATATTACAAAGGCTGCAGAAATAAGAGAAACTAATAATATACGCTAGAATAACCTGTTCCAAATCGTGTGGTATTGAAAGGAGCAGATGCCTTTATCTTTGTACAAACCACGGGAAGCAGCGCGTTTGAGTTAAATTCCACCAGCGCAGGGCATCGCTATTGTCTGCAGGTCCCAGTTTCCTCTGAAGACCCGCTTTCCCCTCGGTGAGTTCAGAGCCCTGATAAAAATCTACAAAGCTCCTGTCAGAAAAGGAAAGGGATGTAAATGACTCCTGAAAAGCCCCTCATGGGACCCACCTTCCTTTTCAGCTGCCCCTCTGCTCCTGTGCCTTTCCAGGCCAAGGGAATTTGCTGCAGCCTTTCAGACTCTAAACCGGCCTTTTGTCAGCAGCTCAGGGGGATCAGCTTCCCTTGTCCTCAGAACCAGCCCCGGATTTCACCCGCTTCTGTAGAAACACCACAGAGCTTGGCACTGCTGCAGTTGTCCCTTGGATGGTATTGCCAGAACTGATGTGGGAAGTGAGTTGAATGACAGCAGAGACGTGGTGCAGTGAAGAAAAAAAAATTGGTTCAGCAAGAATTTCTTGGCAGAAAAGCCCAGACTCCCGAGCGAGAGCCTAGAGCAATCTAAGAAGAAGCTGCTTAAGTTCTGTTCGTGTAACTGTTCAGACCATTTACTAGAAGCAGAGCTGGATCTCTGGGATGACTCAGGTGATGTGAAAATAAAATAACTCTACCCAAGCTGAAAGGAACAGGAATCCACCCAGGTCCTTTTGAGCATGGCATCCAAGAATAAAAGAAGTGTTTAGACTTCTCAGAATGTTCTTGAAAGGTCTTCTACTAAATTTCGCACTGATATTTAATTAACAAAATGTTTACAAACATGTTTAGGAAGAAAGCTTGACCTGCCTATACCGGCACCGGGAGGGAGCAGGATGCATGGAGAACCCACGGATTTCACTGGGAACGGTGGGTCTGTGCAGCCTGCCCACTTTCTTTTGGGGAAGGACACCCTGAGACACACAGGACTCTGTGCCACAGCCACCCCACCCTTACTGTGACATGGGGACACGAGTCTGGGTGTTTGGGAGCCACGGCGGGGACAGGGAGGGAGGGACAGGGAGGAGAGACAGCAAGCCTTGCCTAGGAAGGTTTAAGTGGAGATGTCACTGAATCTGCTCCGTGTAAAAGACCTAGGCGAGGTCTGTGCTCTACAGTGTAAATCATGGGGGCCTTTACAGTCTCAGAGTTACTTTCTAGCATACTTGTTCATTGTGATTAATTCTTCTGTTGGCCCCTCAGCTGACTTGTGTCAGGGGGATTCTTCAAACAGACAACGATCAGGTATTACTGAGGGCAAGAAAATTACAACTCTAGCTTCAGGCTAGACTAATTTGAGGATTAATTCATTAATAGTTTAAAAAAATTAAATGCTGTCTTTTCCTGAGGAATGTGTATATATATTTCATACTGGAGGTTTAAACAGTGATGCACGTCCTGGGAAACCTGCCAAGACGCTTGTCAGCCTGACAGTGGCAATTTAGGTCTATGTACCTTTGATATATAATTTATATGTAGCTGCTTGGATTATTGTACGAACCTTGACTTGTCTTTAAGTAGAAATGAAGTACCATCAATACTGGCACAGCCTAAGGTCTTGGTCCTTCTTCTCAGCAAATAACATCCATAAGGTCTTGTGAGCTTGCCAATTGCAAAGAGTGATCAGCTGTTTAGATCTGTTATGTGCTTTGTGTTTGCCTAAAAGTTTATCCATTGAGTCCCCCATGGCAACTAACTGAATGATGGGTCGAGTGTGTTGCCATCTAAAGATGGAACAAAATTCCCAACTGCTCCAACTGGAACAGAACTCCATGGAAAAGCAGATCTCTGGTCTCACTTCTCTCAGGAAAGGGATTGATGGTGGCTCTTTCTGGCCTCCACTTATTCCTCGCAGTCACAGATCACTCACTTTGTTTAGAATCATCTGAGCGTGGAGTGGCCTTGATTTGAGTGATTTTCTGTCCTCCTGTTACATGGTATCTCTTCCAAGGCTATTTCTTAAATACACTCTGGTTTGTACCCCTTCAATAGACACCAAAGGGAGGTTTTTTTCAGCTGAAATTGTGCTTCTGTTGCAGTCACTCTGCTCTGTGCTGAGTTTCCTCCCCGGTGACAGGCACCTCCTCTGTGGCAGCCCCGAGGCAGCGAGCCAGGCACATGCCCCTGCTCCGGGCGATGAGCAGCGCTGCTATTCTGGGGAGGAGACAGGGACCAGACCAGCGGCACAGGGACATTGTGCCTTTCAGGCACCTTTGTCCTTTCCTGCCTCAAACTCTGGCAACAAACGGAGTGAGACAAGCAGCAGGGACATCCCCTGTGCGCAGCCTGGCCGTGACATCTCTCCCTGGTGGCCTCCTGTCAGAGTCTGTCTGTGGGTGTGCTATGCCCCACAACTGTCTCTGATGGTTGAAGACCAAGACCCTGAAGAGACTGGGGAGAGCCCCTGGCCTGGCTGAGGTGGGGCCTTGTCGAGGACTGATGTGCATCTCCACAAGAACGGAATGCAAGAACAACAGAGCTGGTTACAGTGGACTGAGCTGACTATACTGACCGTGCTAGAAGGGCACAGCTTGAGCTTGTTCCTGAGCACCCAACCTTAACACAGGTGTTTTCTGCCTTGGCCATGTGCCACTCGCTTGGTTCCCTTTGGCTTCGTGCCACTTGCTCTGGTAACCAACCTATAAGAACTCCCAAGATTCTGAACACCTTCGTGGTCACCCCACTGGAGGAGATCCCGTCTATGGGCATCTCTACGCCTTGAGGATTTCCAATTCTCCACGTTGGTAGCTATAATCCCCTTACCCTCTTTCTCCATCTTTCTCACTATTCTCTATTTTCCTTCCCTACTATCGCATTGTGGGCACTAAATAAAAGTGCATTTTTTTGTTTAAGCAGACTGAGTTGTCCCCTGCTGTGTCTTTCACGCTTTGAGATCTCCAAAACGAACCATCAGGTTCCCCGCATAAGTTTGCGGACCCTGACACCTGTCCTGTCACACGCCCACTCACTTCTCCTGGCCGGTGCCCGCAGCTCCTCCACGCCGTAGACGGAGAGGCGGTTCACGCCCCCGCACACGGAGCCCTTCTCGCCCTTGCACTCGATGTTGCACTCCTCGGGCTTGGCAGCGGCGGCCGGCAAAGAGTTCCCGCAGTAACACTCGGCTCCGTACGCCAGCCCCGCGTAGCTGTAGGCCCTGCAAGGAGAAACACCAGCCGCTGTCACACAGGGCTCTGTCTGCTCCCCAGATCGTACCTGAGAAGGGAGGAACCTGTCCCCATGTCCCTGCATTATGGACAGGAGACTATGTTCCTGCCTTGCTCTGGAGCTGAGTCCATCCTGGACACATCCCTCCTCAGCAGGGCCAGCCCCTCAACAAGGTATGGGCTACAGACCAATATCTATCAAAAGGTAGATAGATAGATAGATAGATAGATAGATAGATAGATAGATAGATAGATAGATAGATATCTTACAAAGACTATTCAACCAAACTGTAATTTTTGTCCAGGACAATAGAAAATATAATGTAAGTAGTCATGGTGCCATAGAGAACAGGCAGCAGTGCAGCAGGCTGCCTCAAGCAGAGATGCAGAGCTATGTTGTGCCTGAAGGTATGAGATAATCACTGTTTTCATAGATGCTGTATGTTTAACATAGGAATGCTTTTCCCATTTCAAATTCAGTTCCACTTGTTGTTAGAAAAGAGAAAACTTGCAGTGAAAAAATACCACTCACCTCTCGGCACAGGCTTCCTGACAGTGAGTCACTGTCATTTTTCTTAAGTCATAAAAGACAGCTCCCTTCAGTGTCCTCTCCCTGGAATCGTGAGTGAAGCAGCCCATGTAGGTGCCTGTGTGGATGCAAGACCAGGGTTAGGCAACGCATATGGATGGAAGGGAAAAACCCATCCCAGGCTTATCCAGTGCCTCACACTGCAAGCAGGGCTGTGCCAACCTGTCTGGGGTCCCACACCCTCTGCAGACCTCTCCACTGGCACTGAACCTTGATAAGGGGTCGGGGTCAGGGTCACCAGCCCATGGAAATGGGCAAAAAGGAAATGAGAATTTCCCTTCCCCGAGTTCCTTTCAGCAGACCTGCTGTGGCATACCCTGAGTCTACGACCCACCCAGGACTGCAGCTCCTGCATGCAGCTGCTGTCTGCTCAGCTCCCTCCTTTGGGTGACGGAACACGGCACTTCTCTGAAGTACAGGAGAATGTTAAAAACTTCCAGAAATCCTGTTGGATTTCTCCCAACTGTTCTTTAAAATCTCGAGTTGATAATGAGATGGTGCAAGGGAAATATTAAGAAAATCAATTTTCTTTGGATATAGAGGGTTACATTAAAGCTGTAATGGAAAGATAAATTCGCTTTTAACTAGGCAGCACAATGTAGCTATTGCACTGAGCTATCTCCTCTCTGGTGCAAAGGAATCTCTTCAAATATGTCTTGCTTTACTTAGCATAGGAAAGATAAATGTTTCTCTTAGACTGCATTCAGTGCTCAGCCTAATTTTTGTTGTCATGAGCAAAATACTGTAAAAATCCAGCCCATTATTTAATATACAATTGGAATGATGATGTGGAGTCCCACTATTATACAGCAATTGTGTGTCTATAAGTACATTTTATCATCAAAATATGAAGGAAAAAAGGAAATTTGATTTTAGAAATAGCAACACTGAGATGATAACACAGGGAAATTAAATAATGTAAGCTGTGGATAGGAAAAGAATATATGGTGAAAAATGCAACTAGAAAACATTATTTTAACTAATCCACAAAGAAAAAGGAAGTTTGAGTTGCTCCATCAAGGATTTTGGAGCCAGGAATAATAAATCAAACATTTAAATATTAAAACCACAACAGTAGATTCGAAGACTCTGCAGAAGGTAATTTGCCAATGTGTAATTAGAAAATTCCGTGCCAATGTGAATTAGAAAATTCATAGCTGTGAATACACACCCCCAGCACACCATTAGCAAGGTGGGAGTCAGGCACCTGCAACAAATATGCTTCACATTTTACTGGAGACTTTTGATTTGGGTACTTCGAGTCAAACCTGCAGCAGCAGAAAACTGAGGATGTTGGGCCAAAGAGCCTGAGTGGGGGTCCTGGACAGGCCAGCCACCATCTGCCCTCCTCCCTGTGCCCCTCCAATTTCTCATTTACATCCTCCCGTGAATGAGTCATGGATATCCCACAGTCTCAGGGCAGCATGTCATGTCATGTCATGTCAGTGATACAGCCCCTGTCACCTCTGCATTCTGTTCCATGGCAGAACCAGGCCAGGGGAACTGGAAATTCCATCCACTGGGAGCAATTGGAATAGAAAATCTCATTGCTGTACTAACAGTATTTGCCAGTCAGTCTCTGTCAGGAGAAGTGTGATCCCTACCCTGACCACTTGCAAGGTCAGCAGGTGAGATAGCCTAGCCTGGAGGAGAAAAGGACTTGGATTTTCTTGCCAAAGGCTTTGTGCTCCTGGGTGGAGACAGATGGAGGCAAAGTGAGCTGGGGGGTTCACACCAGGCAGGAGCCAGGCCACTGTTTGTGGCTTGGGTTAAGGGTCTGCCTGGGGAAGCCTTTGAAGGGCTGGCTGACAGCGCCTGGGCAAGCAGGGGCAGAGCTGTACTGCCTCATTAGGATGGCACCCATGAGAGAGCCCAGCCTCTGTGGTCAGGAAATGCTGCTCTACTGAGCAGGAACCACAGGGCACCACTGAAACTTTATTAAGCATTATAAGCACGGAGGAGCTCATTAGGTCTTGAAAGGGATCCATAATGAAATAACAAGCCTCTAAGTTTACTAGAAGTGAATTGGAGAAGATAACATGCTCTATGTAGGTAGTTAAGTTTTAATTAATTATCTTCAAAGGCATTCCAATGCTTGTTAACAATATTGTTATTAATAATGTCCCGTCATGTTCAATCAGATATTCAAATGGTGCATATTTGAATCTACAGTTCAATATGGTGAAATGTGCAAATAAATAGTCATTCTGGCCCCTCTCAGTACATCAGTAGTTAGAACCTCAGCAAGGCCCTGGCTGGGCAGCTCTCAGTCTCTCCTCTGCCACCAAAACCTGCCACCACCTGGGTGTCCTGGGGCATCCTTGGAGCAGCTCCAGCTTGGAGCTTCAGGTAACTCCAGCAGTTCAGTCTTCCTGACTCACACTGTATGACTCATCTCCCACCACTATCGCCTGCTCATTCCCATTTCTGACAATTCCCTCAGTAAGTACCACGATGTGGCACCCATTTTGTGGGATTTTGTTTGGGCAAATTTATCCAAACAAAAAGCAGTTCCAAAACGTGGTGTCTAGTCATCCAGACCCCATTCTTGTTTTATTATCAGTGAAACATCTCCAAGAACAACTAGTTCTTCTAAAAGGCAAAGCATCAAAGATTGCAAACCGATACTTTGCTGCTGCAGTGAGGGCACAGCAGTCACCCAGCATGCATCCTTTGTACTTTGGCCTATGCATATACCTAAGAACTTTTCACAGTGGTGATGAGCGAGGAGGAAGGCAGACCTGCAGGGGCGTGTGACGCTCACCTGTGTCTGCTTGGGATCAGCAACACACAGCCTGTGTGTGTGCCAGAAAACGGGCCCACCCCTTACCTTTGTGTTCAGCAGTGTGCTTCATGGCTTTAAACCCTGCTGTCTGCAGGGGCTCCTGGTCGCTGGTGAACCTGTGGAACCACCTTCTCCTCAGCTGCCTGAGCTCCGAGTTGCGGGACACGAGCCAGTGCGGGCTGTGCTGCTGGTCCAGGGCCGGCTCCTGCAGCGCATCCATGTGCACCAGCAGCCTGGGCCCGGGGCTCTGCAGGCTCCTGGGCTCCGTGATCCCAAACCTGCTCATCTCCTCCGGCACCGGCAGCGCCTGGTTACTGGGGGTGCCCCGTGAACCTTGCTGGATAACCAAGCGGGTCCGCTGCAGGAGCAAGAGGCTGCCAGCCATCAGGTAAGCTGCTGTGAGGAAGAAGAGCAGAAACTGTGCCCGACGAAGAAACTTCTGTAGCCTGAAGAAAGCTTTGGCCATGCCCTTACTGAAACCGGCCCTTCACGCTTCCCAACAGGCCCCCAAATCTCCGCCTGGCCAGACACTCATTCCTTCCATAAGTTCAGCCCATCACTTCGGTGCTTTCTCCTGATGAAAAGCTTCTTCCCAGGCAGCTGCAGCAGAGACCAGCCTGGTGTGGCACTGCTGCCAACCTCAAGGTTGTGGGTGGCCCAGAGGCTCTGTGGGCTCCTGGGGTGGTGCCTTCATCGTGCCCCGCCGAGCTGCCCAACAGCCAACACCGAAACCTGAAAGACCAAGGGGTGTAAGGCTGGTTCACATCCAAATTGAAAACATCCACCATCAGGGTGACTTTCCCCCACCCACCACTTTTGGCTTTATCTGAGCATTTCTCCATCTGTTGTTTATAATTATGCAAGTTAGATCTATAGTCCAATGAGATTGATTGATGGAGCTCAAGCGAGTTTCAGATCTTCCGACTTTTTTATTTTCTTTCTTTTCACTTGTGATGCTCAAGAAATACCTTAATGATGAGGTTATTTCTCTTGGGATGTTTTGGAAAATAAGTTCTTTATTTTCTTTCATCAATAGCCAACGTCTCCATCCTTTGTTACTGGATGAACAGGCATCTTTTTAGGGAGGTATAACCAAATTCCTTCCTTTCAGCTAAACAGTAACTCAGCTACAAATGCAGATCAGAAGGAAACAGAAGTGTGGGTATGTGGGAGGAAAAAAGAAATTGCATCAACTCACGATAGATAAGATAATAATTATTAATCTCTGTGCAACACAAAGAAGTTGGGCTTTATGCTGGAAGGATATTTGGAGATTCTGTGTGTGTTGCTTTAACAGAAACCGGAGATGCTGCTGTATTTTTTTTTTTTTTAGTGGATTCATATTGCCAACTATTGATGTGGGGATGCGTGTGGAGAAAAACTAGTGAATGTTTGAAAAAAAATTCAGCTCAAGTTCAGCAGATCTCTCTTGACTGCTGCTGAGCTTTGCAGCTTTAGTTGTGCTGATGTGTACCACGATGGGATTGTCTGGGCAAGAAAAGCTCCTTTGTGCTCTAGGGAACCTTTAACCTCCCATGGCAAATAAAAGCTGGCATGTCCCCATAAGTTCCTGTTTTCCCAGTCTGTCCATTCTCTGTGGAGCTAGGCAAGTGTTGAGAAAAGATGCAGTGTTTTCCAGAAAAGAAAATATTATGGCTTTTGCTTAGCTTGCAGTTGGGGCACACTCCTGAAATCCGCAGTCCTGGCAACGAACGCCTGCTCACTATTTCTTGTTTCAGTAGTTGATTTAAAGTTTTGTGGAAGTTCGCTTATGCTGCTTTATTAAATAGATGTTACAAATTAACTTTCCACCCCCTACCTTTTTCCTTTGCTTGTGCAAATTCCTTCTGTCTTAAATAGCAACCAAACCAAAGATCCAAAACTTCTAGGACAGAAATAAATTAAGGCTCAATTAAATCTTTTGTCAGCTGAGCCTGAATTCTTTTTGTGTGACCTTTTAGCCTCAATTCCTAAATGAGCCTGTCACAAACCAGGAGTCTCTGTCTCTAATATTACAATTCAGGTGATTTGAAGACCTCTTTTAGGCCCTTTTATTAATGGTATTTTTTTTAAGAGGCTGAATGTTGATTTCAATCGTAGAGGACTGAGTAAGATCCAAAAGTATTCCATGTGCTGATTGCTGCTCTTTCTCCAAGGGTTGGTGAGCATGAGCAGGTGCAAAGCAGTGCCAGGACGTAGCATCTTCAGTGAATTCCAACTGCTCTCTCTACAGCAGAAGTTACACATCTCCCTTCGGATCAGCTCCAAAGCCAAAGAAAATGCATTGATTTACACCAGCTAAAGAGCTGACCCTTAGAGTTAAATTATTGAAAATCTCTGATCAATGTTGTGAGCGCTCAAGAATTGCAGTAAAAGGGTCAGAAGTACCGATACAAATGAATGGAAAATTAGCCATAATTAGATCCTGCAGGTTGTTACTGCACTAATTCATCTGAAGAAATACTGTCTATGAGCATAGGTGGGATTTAATTCACTAGTTGTTCCTGCCATGGGGCTACTGTAAACCTGAGCTGTTCGCAGTGGAGGCTGTGTGATCTGAAGGCAGGCAGTGGGCAGGTATCACCACCTGAGCCTGGGGCTGGGGATGCCCATGGCTCGTGCAGTGCCCGCAGGTGAGGCTGGGTCAGGGGGCAGGTGACCACACCTCGGGGTCAGGCACTCCACGCTGCAATGGCTGCAGTCACACACGATCTCAAAAGGTTTAAGATTTTTTAAGACTTTTTTCCCCCTATCAGGAAGATAAGGCTAGATAAATCTATCAGATTTGCAGTCATTTCTGCCCGGCCGTAATTCAGGGTTTCACAGCTCTTCTGGTTTATTCACTGAGAAAGACGCTTCAAGCCCAAGTTCTCAGAGGAGTCCCAGTGGCTGGTGTTGGAGAGGGATGCTGGGGCAGCTGCAGCTTCCTGGCTCATCAAGCAGTGCCCACAGCTTGGCTGGAGAAGGGCCATTGAGACCATGTAGCAAAGGTCAGGCGTGTTGTGCTTGAAGCTGCATCACTGGCCCAAATCAGTCCCTTTTTAACACCACTTGTGTGCTTGGTCAGTGGATTTTGGTAGAGTTTCTCCATGCTTGTGATGTAAAGTGGAACAACTGGAGGCTGCATCATTGCCAAAATGAGAGGATCTGGTATTTGCCTGGGCAGCACGTGGCAAAGCCTCCTGGAGCCCAGGGACACCAGTCTGGGCAATGCCTGCCCAAGTGAGCAGGGCATGATGTTCTGATCCACATGAACAGGACAGAAAGCTTGCTGTGCATCAGCAGAACTGGAGAAAACAGTCAAGGTATCAGACATAATTTAACTGTGCAGCAGGCTCTGCATCCAAACATCAAGGAATGCTTGGTATTGCCCCTAGTGCTCTGCCAAGTTTGTTTATGTATTTGCTTGTTTAGTAAGGAGAAGCTGCTTCAGAGTCTTAAAGGGGTAACTTTGTCCTTGCCTAGTGGTTGAAAAAGTTCAAATGGTACAAGGCAATTTTGCTGCATTCAACATGATGTGTACGAATTACCTCCAGATGCACTCCCCCTTAGAGCAGTTGCCATGACAGTACATTGTAGTAAAACCCAACCAAAAAGATAAGCAGACTCTCCGCCCACAATCACTGCTGCAAATGTGCAACTCAAAAATTAAATGTTGCTTTTTAGTGGGGAAATAGCAAAATGCTGCAGACATAAAAACTGTCATTTGATTTTTCCATAAACTGCATATTACAATATCATCAAAAGTATGCCTAAAAGAGTTGAAGTGCATCACTTCAACTGATGATCTTTAAAAGGAAAGACTGAGGAGGAAAGAACTAGTATCTGGTAATAGAAAATGTGGCATTTGTCTTTTTCATGCATGTTTCACCTGAAATGAATGAAGTGACATGGAAGAAAACAAGTCTACTATTCCTGTTTATCAGTTCTCACAGCCAAAGGGGGCTTAGGACCATATGAATTTGGAGTCATTAGTAAAATCATAAAATTATAATTGAAAGGACAATGATGGATAATTGCTGGGCAGTGAGAACTTTTAAATGGCCGGCGAGACCTCCAGGTGAAGAAGGCAACAAAAGGAATAAGACCACCCTGGAAAATGGGCAATAATTAGCACTGGAAAATATCAGCTTTGGGCATAGCGAGTGGAAGCACAGTTCTACAGGGACTTCTGCAGAGAAAGGATCCCTTGCCACCAAAAAAGTTGCTATAAGGAAAAACACTCAGTATCTTCTTCCAAAATGAACTCGCAAAGCGTGACAGAGGATGTCACACTAGGCAGCTGCATTAATGTATTTGCAGAGAGAAATAAAAGAAATATGATAAAGTTCTTGGCAATTCTACCCTACTAACTGAAAGAGAATTTACAGAATTTTTAAGGGAAGACTGAATATTTTCATTGATGCCCTGAATGCTGGTAAAGGGTGAAGACACTGAAAAACAGCCCCAGAGTTGCAGGTGAAGAGTTGCTTAAGTGAGGACTGTGCCTTGGTGTGTGTGCAGTGCAGGAGCTCAGGTCAGTGCTGCATTGACAGCTGCAGCTCATCAAGAGTTGGTCCTTGTCTAAAGACCAGCAGGATTTTGCAAATTCAGAGTTGTTGGCAAGGAAGCAAGATGATGTTTCGTATTGTAAACTGAAGGGAATTGCACTCATGATCACTATTTTTAGGAAAATCCATCCCTCTTCCATGTCTCTCCTTTCTTTTGTCAGCTTTCTTTGAGGACAAATGCAGTCAGGCCTCAGCTGAAGGATTCTCTCTTGCGTTTTCCTTGGATAGACACTGCCATTTTCTCAGGGCATTTTGAAAAGCCAAGACAAATATCACATTGTGTGAATGAACGTAGGAAGTAAAACCCTTAAGAAGCCACAAATTTGATGTTGGGACTCTGTCAAGTATTTGCAGTTCCCTTTATTCCAATAGCTAAAATCATTCTGAGAAACTTCAAGCACTTTTTACAACGTATGAAGCGTTCCTTGCTATAGGATGTGTCTGTGCTGACCCCACACATCTCCCTCTTAGGTCTGCCAATAAGCTGGAAATTAGGTAGAAGCACCCAAATTTCTCCACATGCTGTGGTGACAAGCATTGCAGCTTGAGAGGGCTTTCCAGCAAGTTTACCATTGCTTGCTACATGAGGGCTTGCTACAAGACGTAATCAGATTGCAAAGTTATCTTTGATGTGAGATTGTCTTAAAACCTTTAAGTAACACCGAGCTGGGATAAATAAGAAAGAAATATCTTTCTGTGGAGTTAGCAGAAAGAAAAACCCTATAGTCCGTAAACTGGTCAAGTATAATAAATATATAAAAATATATATTATATCTTGTTTATTCAATACAGGAGGCATTTTACAGTGACAGATAATTCAGCTTTGGAAGGGAAAGGCAATGTCACAGAGCAGAGCTGCACCCTGAGGCTGGAGAGGTCGGCACTAACTTGTGCAAATCGTGTCCCAGTGGCTCTTTCACCAGATATTTGACTTTTTAAGGCCAACCTTTTAGCATGATAGGTGTAAATCCAGACATTAATGCTGCTAGTGAGCCTGAGGTGGGGGATGCAGAAGAGCCTGCGAGAGGCAGATGGTCCAGCAAGGCTTGTTGTGAGAGTGTTGACTTGGAAAGGGCTCAGGGACAGCTTGAGCAGAAATCACACCATGATATTTCTCCATTAATCCAACAATTTTTACCTATCTCAAGTCATAATGCAGTAACCAGCAGGACTGATTCCACGCCAGTATGGAAGAGATGCATGCAGACACAGGCAGACCCACATCTCAGGTGTACATGTGCATCCACATCTCTGTGTGTGCATTCTGTAAACAGAGGGATGTGTGCCCCAGAGGTGACACACAGTCTGCTGTCACCATTCTCTGATAAACTGAAACCTTTCAGCAAACTATTACTGAATCTTAAAAGTATTTTATTGATGATAAAACATTCATGGGTGATGTATATCCTTATATATTAAGAGTTCAAGTGCCCAGCAAATGATGCTGTATCTGCAGTTTCCAAAAGCCCCTATGTGGTCTGGCTGAAGTTTTGCACGAGAATGTTATAACAAATATACCATATATTTATGTTTGCATTTAGCCCACAGGAACTACAGAGGAGATCTTTCCCTGTGTGCAAGGAAATGTACTAGAATTAAAATAACACACAGCTCCGTAACTGAGTCATAGGTGGTTTAAAAGTGTCTTTCATAAACCCTCCGATATCTCAATTCCCGCAACATTCACCTGCTAAACACTGTTAGAGTCTGTTTGTTCAGCACAGTGATGCTCCAGTAACTGATGGGAGAAGCCGAGCTTTCCAGCCCGCCTGGCCAGGCTGTGACACAAACACACTCGCAGTATCCACTGCTGACTTTTCAAGTGTAATTTCTGTGGCTGCTCGGGGAAGGGCATCTCGAGAGCGACCCGCGGTCTCTGTAAATAACGCCGCTGAGCCCCTCTGCTTAGATTAATTTAGTGAAACAAACAGGCATTGAGACTACGCTGGATGCTGATACCTCAGCCTCTGCAAAAAGTTATCCGGTTATTGCCCGTGCCCAGGCCGGCTGGCACACGGCAGAGAGAGACACTGAACGGTCTGAGATAAAGAGGAAAAACCTCACCTTTCCTTTGTGCCCGAGGAGCCCCTGTTGCAGCCAGGCAAAGCCCTGCACAATCCAGTGAAAAATTACAAAAGGCCGTAGTGCACGCCTGAAAAGCGGATAAATCCTGCTCCCTCTGCCCTTCCCCGCTAATCCCTCCCGGTTCCAGCGGGCAGAGCCGGAATCCTGCGGGGACCGCCCGGTGCCGTGCCCGGGGCTGCGGCTCCGCTCCCTCCGCACCTGCCCGGCCCCGCTCCGCGCCCCGCTCACCGCGGCCGCCCTGTCCCTCCGGGCTCCTGTCCCTCCGGGCTCCTGTCCCTCCGGGCTCCTGTCCCTCCGGGCTCCCTGCGGCTCTCCGGGGTCCCTGCAGCTCTCCAGGATCTTTGCTGCTCTCCGGGGTCCCTCCGGCTCTTCAGGGTCTTTTCTGCTCACTGG
>VWZU01016805.1:614645-642785 GCA_013397095.1 Sterrhoptilus dennistouni | reverse complement strand
TTTTTTTTTTTTTTTTCTCTCGTGTTTTCACTTCTGAGTGATGCTGGAAAACCCGGGTCCAGCGTGAGGTGCAGCACATCAGTGGGGCTCTACAAGATGCTTTCCCTCAACCTGCAGAAAAGAAACAGCCTTTGTAGAAGACTAAAGTAACACAATTTCCAAGCATTCCCGATAGACAAAACCTGGGCTGTTTTAGTCTTGAGCTCAAACTCTCAACCACCACTGCTGGTTTGGTGCTGAGGACACTGGAGTTTGCCTGTGGTGGTTCCAGAGCTGGCAGGACAGAGAGCTCTTACCAGCCCTGGTGCTCTCAGCTCTCCCCGTGTGTTTATGTGCTCGTCAGTGTTTTTTCTCAGCTTGGGGGACTTTTTTTACTGCTGGATTCAAAACAGAAATTTCACACAGTAAGGCCATTTATTGTCCCTATGCTTAGGCCAGTATACACCAGGGGGCCAATTAAAATAGTGCAGTGCTTGTTAATAATAATTCAAAGCGACTTTTCAGTTCAGTTTTGGTTTATTTAGGGATGCACGCTGGGGCACAGCCAGCCCTCTTCAAAGGACCAAGCTCAGACCCAGTGCAGCTCAGGATCTCCACTCCTTCAACCATGGCTTTTCAGGGCACCTGAGGGTCAGTTTTACTGACTCTCAGTGGGAATATTGATAATTTAAGGAGAAATCAGCACAAAATTTATATTTTGTTTGTGTCCCACTTAACTCCTGAGCGCTGATGTGGAATTTCAGTTAAAAAGCTGTTCTGGTTCTTTGCAGCTCTGATGGACAGAGTCTCCATATTAGTGAATGCACCACCTAATAAAACCCTGGCGTGATTTATGTTCTTTGGTAAGTAAATGGACACCCTTCCATAAACTAGTGAAGCTCCAGTGACTTCACTCCTACAGTTAATGAGTTGCTGGAATTAATCACGAATTTGGTTGCTGATACTGATCTCTATGTAGCTCTATTTAAAACTCTCCCCTCCAAAATGTAAGCATGCACTTGAATTACTGTGACCTGCACCCCTGAGAGTCCCATGCCCATGAGGTTTATGGGGCATTTGCTCTGTGAGCTGGTGTTTAGTTATCCCATAAGGGCATACCATAAGCTCCACCATTTTGGTACAATGATAATTTTCTTTAAAAAGTATCTCTAAGGGTGAATTTAATCTACTTATTTTTGATGTCCAGTGAAGCTTTAGACAGCAATTTAATCATTATTATTGGTATTGTACAGCTGCTCCCTAGAGGTGCTTAAACCATGTCAAAAAGGGAACCAACATAATGAGTCTGACAGAATTTCAGAGGGAGAGATTAAATTTAGGATAATGAGTTCTGCTGCATTTTTAATGTTATTGTAACAATTCACACCACTGCATCCTGTTCATCTCTGGACTCAAAACTGAAATGTCAATTGGGAATTAGGCTGTGCAGATATATTCTTTTTCAAGTCTTTTCCTCTTACAAAAATTAAAAAACAAGACAAAAGGAACACTACATCTCTTCCAAGATGGGGTGGAATAAATTCTGTCTCTGTAGGAGCTGGAGCAGCCTCTTCTTGTTTCTCTGAATCAGACACCATTTTACAGATTAACGTGAGCTTTGTGAGCTCCACCTGAGGATTTTCAAGGCTCAGAGGTGACTCCTGGGTTTCAGTGCTGGGGGACAGTGAAAGGTGTGTGTGCTCACACACACAGAGGGCTCAGACAGGGGTCCCTGGGGGCTGCTGCTCCCACGGGGAGGAGGGTGCTTTGCTATAGCCAAGCTCCAAGCAGGGTTTGGAGCTCAGAACTGACAAAAGCTGCCTTTCACTGGTGGAGTATTCATTCTGGAATATTTATCCCTCACACCTCTCTCCTGACAGGAGCAGCATCATTCATTGAGAACAGTAACTCCCTTACCTTGGGAGTTGAACGGTGTGATAAAACTAATAAAAGTAATGACAATTTATTCACTGAATACCAATTAGTCTTCAGATTTCTAAGGGAATGGAGATTGGGAATGGAAAACAGGTTGGATGATACCAGATAAAGAAATATTTTCTTTGATGTAAAGGACATTAAGAAGGGGCTTCATCCACGACGGGATGAAAAATGAAGCAAACTTTATGGCAACTGTGAATATTTTCATCTGTCAGTGTTCATTCTTTAATGGAGACATGAGCATAGTCCTATCCAAGCACCCCAGTGCCCACAGCTTCCCTCATGGTGGGGCTGCTATCACTGGAACTGGAGTTCTTCTGCTGGAAAAGATGCTCTGGTGGCAGCATGGAGAAAGCACAAACCAACTCGAGCTTATGACAATAAAACAGAAGAAGCAGCCCCAAACGATGCTGTTAGTTTGCTTTAATCAGCCCACCCTGCTGCTCCTGCCCTCACAGAGCAGCAGTTGCTGAACCCATCTGTGAAATGTGGCATTGGAGCTGCTCTGCCTGAGAATGCACAACACAGATAATGGCTGCTTGATCTGTTGTGTATTTTTTTTTTTTTTTTATGGTGTGCTGAAATGCCAGGCTGGAATCTGGAATGCCTCATTTATTAGCTCAGTATTAGGAAGAATAAGGACGCAATTAGGGTTTGAAAAAATTAGGTTAAATAGTCATTTCCTATACAGAGAGATTAAGGCTCCTCCTGTTTCATATTAGGAGGGCAGGCTGGACAGCAGCCCTGTAATCGGTGCAAATGGCACAGGACATGCTTGGAAGCACCTCAGGAGTTCAGCTTCAGCTCATCTGACTCCTGGAGAGCTGCAGTTGCACATCCTCGTGCTTTCACTGTGTTCTGCATTGCTTTTGTCCTCTCTTCTCCTGTTTGGCCAAGTCTCATTTGCAATTCAGGTCTCTTTGGCTTCTTGACAAAAGGGTTCTTGACAAATCTTGATTGCTGCCTGTCCTGCTCCTCTGGTTCTCCTCCATCCCCTTTCCCAGTCTCTCACTTATCCCTCAGAACTGTTCCTGTTTGTTCTCCGAGGCTCTGGCACAGGAAATGAGCTCAGTGCTGTTGTGAGAGGCAGCCTGCTGCCCCCCTGCAGAACCTGGAAATGGTTTCCAGGAGTCAGCAGCCATCCCTTTGCAGCAGAAAACCATGCCCTGTGTACATCCATCCTGAAATAGGGATGAGTTGGCACAGCGTTGTTGCACTGATGAAGTTCTGCAGTTATTTGGTCCCCAGATAATTGGACTTCACAGCAAGACAAAGCCTTTGTCCCAGATAACACTTCCAGAAAATATTTTTTTTCTTGAGACTTCATTTATAAAAATATCCCTACTTTTCACTGTGTCCCCTGGCAAATGGAGCATGATGTTTAACTGCTCTTTGAAAACCATTCCTGAGATAAGATCATTACTATATAAAAACACTTTCTTAGTAAAGGCAGCTTTTGTTGAAAAACCTCCATTGATGGTGGATTGGGAGTAATTAAGTGAAATGTAATGACTCAAAATAACAAACAAGCTCTGCATAGCTATTTATGAACACCCAGTTCTCCTGGGGAAACCTAATCTGACACGAGCACAGAGTGTGAGGTGTGTGAGGTGTGCTCAGGGCCATGGCAGGCAGGAGGGGCATTTCTGAGCTGCAGAGCTGTGTCGTGGCTGCAGAACAGGTTCTGTACCCCACAGCAAACCTGTGCCAGGCTGGCAGCTCCTGCAGGGAGTCCATGAGGTCGATGGTCCCACATATATTCAATTTGATCCCGACTGCAGGATTCCCCTTTGTCTCTCCTGTTGGGAGCTGCTGGGGACAGGGACCTTCACACAGCTCTGTTTTCACGTGTGGCTGTTATCTTAGTTGTTAATCTGAGCTCCTGTTGCACTAACACTCCTACCTACCTATATCTATATCTAATCTATCTCCATCTCTATCATGTCTATATCTCCCTCTCTATCTCTACCTATCTGTATCTCCTCTCTGTATACCTCCCAATCCATTACGTTCTGCTAAATGCAAGTTGTAGAGGTTTCTACACCAAAGTGGAAAAACCAAATGAAAATGAGAAATAGCCTTTCCAGATTTATGCAGAAAGTCACTCTCCAGTGTGTGTGTTTTCCAGTGCTGTCCCAAGGACAGGCAGTCCTGTGGTGATTTTTAAAACCTCTTAGAGACACATAATGATCAGAAGTTAATTTTCGTGTCTCTTCTATGGCTGCTTTATAATTAATTTCTCTGAACCGGTTTGTTTTTCTACTGCCAAACACTTCAACGCTTATATGTAAATTACCAACATCTGAAGCCTCTTTCCTTAGAAAGAATACAAGGCAATCATCAGATAAAAGTCATTACACATTCACAGCTATTCTGCTCCACTGATAATAAAACATTCTTAGGCAAAGGTGACCTTTAAACAATAGACTTATTAACGTCAGGGCTTCAGAATTGTCTTTTCTCATTACAAGTCTTACCAAAAACATTAAAAAGAGTGAAGTTTATGATCTTAAAGATGTGTCAAAGCACAGCCATTAAGGACATTTTCACAGAATGTTATTTATACAACCCATTTTTTGCATTTTATGTGGAAAATATTGAGAGAATACAGACATTCTTGACAGAACTCTGTGTTCATTACTTCTTTTTCTTCTGATCATATTCTAGAGATTCCAGATAAGATTTCTAGCACTCACATTTATGGCCTTGGAAATCTCCCTGGCTCCAAGAAAAAGTTATTCCCATACACATGAGAACATCAACTCCTTTGAATGCAAAAACATTTTTGTGTTGTCCTGAGCTCGTGTCCCCAGTGCAGGGCAGATCCCTTAAAATCCAAATTATCCCAGAATTTCCATCTGCTTTTCCTGGTCTCCATCCCACCCCGCAGAGTCAGTGATGCTCATCCTTGAGCTGCTGTGCCAGCAGGATTCAGCCCCATGTGCCTCCACTTTGGTATCTCTCCAAAATCAATATTTTAAAGAAACTTAAATTATTCCTCCTACAGGAGTCATGATTCATGCAATGGTAGCATCAATATTAATACAATAATCGAACTTTAAAGTCGGCTGCTAAGCAACCTGTCACACCCACGGAGCAGACTGGACTCAGACCAGAACAACTGGAGAAAACTTAATGTGAAAAACGAAATACTAAAGGAGGGAAGATGTTGTTCAAGTACCAGATTTTGCAGAGCCACCCTCTGGGCTTGGCTGGAGACTGAGACCTGTTTTTTTGGGATGTTCCCATCCTGTCTGGTGTCCAGGCTGGAGCTCAGCCCCAGTGCTGCAGGCTCTGAGCTGACCCCACTCCCCTGCAGAGCTCCAGGCACATCCACTCTGCCCATCTTCTGTGGAAATAAATAATCAAGAGGAAATAGTTACAGGAAAAATTCTTATTCTTTTGCTTTTTTTTTCCCCCTCACCTTCTGAAGACCCATTCAGTGTTTTTGTTCTGGCAAACTGTTTAGTCAGAGCAATCACAGAGAGCTCTGTTCCTGCCCTCTGAAGGTTATCTAATGGCTTTCAGTGTGGCTAGTTAAGGATGTGTCTTGATGTGCAGGGAGCTGGGATTAACAGAATAGAGGGAAATTACTTATCCCAATAGCTTTTTAAATAAAAAAGCAAGTTGGTTTGAAAGAGGAAAGCCCATGCAAAGTATTTCCATTATGCTGGTGTTTTCATTATCTTGAGAAGCCTGAAGTAGTCCCAGGGAAATGAGATTCTGTTTTGGTAGAAGATGCAAGTGCAGGTTGGGAAAGGGTATAAAAGCAGCTGGTGCAGAAGGAAGAGAAAAGAGGTCATTCATTATGATTTTTTCCTCATGGTTGCCAGCAAAACAGAGGAAGAAACATGTCCTCTGGGATGTCCCAGCTGGCAAGAACATCCTTAAAGGCTGAATTCCAACCACACCAGCAAAGAGAAAAAAAAAAATTTAAACCCCCCTGGAGACCTATGTATTTGTGGATTCACCAGTGTATTGGCAAGCACCTGCTTGTTTTAATCTCAAGAGTTGCACGGTGATGTACAAAGTAGAAGAAAAATAGGATCTCAACTCTAGGAACAGACCCAAATTGCTGTTGCCTTTGTGCTTCAAGGCTCAGCAGCGTTTCTTTGCCTTTTCTCTCTTCTTTGCTGTGCTTTTATCCTCCTAAAAAAAGCACTTCTGGCTGTTGGCCCTGCAGATCCCTGCACTGAGCACAGCCTGGCCGTGGAGGGGCACCTGGCAGCTCTGGCATGGGCAGCAGGTTGTTTCTTTCCTTTCTCAGACACCAACTACCTGACTTTCCACTGCCTGTGTTTCCTTCTTGAAATTAAAGAGTTATTTAGCTCTCCTAAAGCGCTGGCTGCGAACAGCGGCCCCGGCTGCTCTTTCTTCTTTTTCCATATCAATCCATCACCCGCTGTGGCTGATGATGTGCAGCCCCAGCTGTCCCACTCCTTGCCTTTCCACTGCTCCCTGCGGGCTGGAGCTGCTGGATGGAACCTGCCTGAGAGCAGGGCTGTCAGTTGGTGCTGAACACCAAACACACCCTGAGCTGGTGCCCAGCCTGTACCTGGACCAGCCCATCAATAGCTCTAAGAACTCTCTCTGGCATCTGTTTGTACAAAAGGCAGTTCAGGCGAGTCTCTGTCACCCGTGTGCATCTACTGGTGCTCCAAAATATAAAGAGTTTTGATTAAAGCAAGCACAACAAGAGTAAGCCAGGGTTTTTTAATTGTAGGGAGTGTTGTCATGGTCTTCTGAACATTGAGGGCACATTATCCATGGGGAATAAATGTGATTGTTGCCTCTGTTATTTGGCATTAATCCTAACTTGGTACCTTCAGATAGGTATATAATTATCCCATTGCAAACAAATTATGTTTCTTTTCACCCCTCCCTGCTGAGGATTTGGGCTGCTCTTGCCAAAATGATTTTTGGAAGTGGTCTTCTGTGCCTTTTCTGTCAAACAGTGCATTTCATGGTTTCAGTTTTTCTGCAGCTATTTAATTTTCCTTTGATGGAAGCAGAAATAATACCTAAATAATCACTTTTATTTTTATTTGAGGCAGCTGTGCTGGGACAGAACCTATTGTTCAGATCTGTTACCTTTTACACAACAGAGATAAATTAATTACAGGGCTTTCCCCTGACATCCAGGCTCCTGCCTGCAAATGTTCACATAAAAGATGAATGACAATGAGGTTCTCATTACAGCTTGATGAATTAGCCTTTCCACTTCAGTTCCAGGAAAGTCTACTTCATGGTCAACACTCTTGTTTAGGCCCTGCTGTTTTTTCTCTCATTGAATTCAAATCGTGCAGCTGCTGTCAAACCACCTTTGTTGGAGCAATCCATTATTTTGCACTGCCCTTTAGAATTCTTCACTTTTGCAGGGAATTTGCCACAGTGATTTGCCATGTAGTCAGCAGCAGCATCTTCCTAATTTTCCTTTCTGCACATCACAGACCTGGGGCTGCTGGAAGAAATGGCAGCTTTGTGTAAAACAGCAAAAGGACCAGGAGAGCATCCCCTCCTCAGTTCAGGGCATGAGCCTTGTGCTCAGGGTAAGCCAAGCTGCTCGGTGATGTTCTCAGCCTTTAAAAATTATTATTATAATAAATAATTATATATAATTAATAATTAGTAATAATATTTAATAATTAATTATTTATTATTAACAATAATAATAGTGATAATGATAATAATAATGATAATTTTCCCCATTTTCCCCAATGGATGTTTTGGTACAAACTAGGTGTGTCCACACAATGATCTTGTTGGCATGTAACAGAGAGTTTAGTTACAACTGGAATATCTATGGGGCAGGAGGGAAATGTGCAGAGGTGTTTGCCAGGAATTGCACACACATGGATTTATTTCCAGTTTGTGAGAGGATGGAACAAATGATGATGGAGCTGCCCTGTGTCCACCACGTCTTGCAATGCCCAGAGCAGGCACACCCTGTGTCCAAGGGCACATGGGCCATTTTGCCCACCCGTTCTGCTCTGAGAGGCCAAATGCATTACCTGGGTAATTTGAAAGCTGTTGTCTACACAAAACAAAGTCAAAAGACCCATCCCTGCCAGGTGCTATTTCACAAAGAAAGAACACTGTGTTTCTTGCTCGCAGTTCTTGGCGGTTTATCATGTTCCTTTACTTGTATCTTTAAGTGTCAACACCTTGATCAATTTTATTACACCTGCCTGTGGTCAGAATATTACCAGTGGTGGCTCTGATGGGTGTCTGGGGACAGGAATAAATCATTTGTAATGACTGTAAGTGAAAACATCAAAATATTGGTAGAAGAATAGTTGCAGTAGTGTGAAGCTATTGTTATTGAGGTGTCAATATTTAATTTTATATCTTTTCCTAAAGCTTCCCAGACCACCGCTGGCTTTTCTGGCTTCTCTGAGGTTTAAGATGTTTGGGTACTTTTGGAGGTGCTATCCAAAGAGGATGCCAAGGCAGAGGGATGGGTATGGTCACCCAGTGACTGCTGCATTGGTGACAATGCCTGTCCCCCAGCTGAGCAGGAGGGGAGGTGAGTGTCAGCCAGCACTGTGAGGAATTGTCCTCAGCTCCTGCACAATCCTGTGTCCTGGCATGCCACTGCTGCTCCAGAGCCCTCTCCTCCATGAGAGTCCAGCAGGAACTCTTCTCCTCGCAGTTTGCTGCTGGAACAGGAAAATACCGTGGGAATTCTGTCTGCTCTGCCTGCCAGCTCTTCAAGGAAAACTCTGATCTCTCCAACCATGAAATAAAATCGAGCAAAATATCACTGAGCCATATGGACACCAAGCAGCATAACGCCCCTGTGGAAAGTCCTCCCTGCTGTCTCTGGTGCTGATTATCAACGCAGCTTAGAGCAAAGCTGAGATTTTTAATGCCCCAAGCGTGGTGCACTCCCCTGACCTCGGGGAATTATTTTTATTGTTATTTTGGCTGGCTCTGTCCTTGGCAGGTTGGTGGACTATAAGCAGATGCAACAGAAATGGTGGAGACAGTTAATTTCAGAGGTACACAGAGTCCTTCCACAGCACATGGCAAACACGTTCAATGTTTGGAAATCTTCTTGTGGCATGGGTTAAATTTGGAACTGCAAATGGAAGAGCAGAAATTCCTTCAGTCATCTGTTCTGTCAGAAATTATACAAATACCTGTACTTACACTGTTCTGTGGTATCTGTGCTCCTGCTGCCTGGGGGGTTTATTTCCCAGCAGCAGTGATGGACAGAGTGTTTTGGCCAGGGGAGCACACATCTGAGCTGGGGCTGCTCACCCTGGAACTCTTGCTCCCTGGGCTGCAGAAGCGAGACATGCACTTTACTGAAGGTTGCTTTTCCTCCAGGGCCTTACGAATCTTTATTTCCCCTTAAATGGATGTTTTCCCCAAAGACAATCTTTTTTAAAGACGTTCAAACAGGTTTCCAATTGCTTTTCATCACATTAGTCTTCTGTTCTAAACATCTCAATCTCAACATCAAGTCCATTTTGAGAACTTGGGTTTTTTCTTCCTGTTCTATTTTTGTAAGATGGGCATTTTAACAAAGAGCTTTCCTGCCTTCTCTCTCCACTTAGAAAATCTCAGTGAACTGGTGAAAAAATAGGTCCAGTCTCTCTGCTCTAATAACAAGATGCTCTTACCTCTCCCGATTCATGCTCTGGATACTTGCTGACAAATGACCTCATGTGAGAGAAGACTCAAACGTTTTGGGTGAGGAAAACATTTATACAGGAACTTCAGAGAAGTGCCTCACATGGAGCAGGTCCTTGACCTGTTCTTATACTGAGCTGTATCCCAGACCACATTTAAGCAGGATTTCTGAAATCAAGGCTCACAGAGCAGGTATGGCCCAGACCTGTGTTAACCTTTGGATATCAGCCAGGCTGTGAGGTGGGATAATAACATATTTCCCATTGTTTTAAATCCTGAAACAATCTCAGAGTAAAACAGGTTACTGAACAGTCATTACATTTGGGACTCTGCTGTGGTTGTTTATTTGCAGGTCCCAGAGAACTGAGGTTCAGTGGTACCAGGTGCATCCCAGAGGCCACAAGCCCCTGGGTGAGCAGCTCACTGGGGGTCACTGGCTGAAGGACACATCCCCTCTGGGTCCTCACCCTGTTTTCTGGAACTTGTTACATGGTTAATATTTGCAAAGCTTCTGATTTCACTGTTTAATGTAATTTTATTCAGTAAAACTGCCTCATTGCATAAAGGTCTTGGTATTTAATATTTAATAGCATAAATCCCACGTGAGTCCCAGGCAGAGGATAAAAATTAAATTTTAAATTAATGTGCGCTCAATGCCTGGTACTCTTTCTGCATTTAAAGGCCAATGGCCATTTCAAGCCCAGCGCCACCTCGCAGGGGCAATGCCTGTGTTCTCTGCCAAAATGACCAGGCACCATCACAGGATGTGCAGCATTGTCCTCTACAGCTCCTCCAGCTGGGAGCCCTGTGCTCCATGGCCACTTCAGGATGGATATCTGGGATTCATCCACACAACCCTGTCACTCCTTCAGTCTGGCAGGTTGTGACAAAGGACACTGGAGCAGTGCCCCAGCAGAGACCTCCAGCCTGGCCTCAGGTGTCCTCATGATGCTGAACTCACTGACACCAGCCCAGGAGAACCTGGGACACACAGTGCTGTGGATCAAACACCGTGTGCCCCAATCTGTGCTGGTAATCAACAGGCCCTGGGTTCTGCAGGAAAGGGGTTTGGGCCAGATTGTGCAAGGATTGAGAATGCAGCACATACCTGGAATTCCACCCTCGTTTGCATGCTTGGGTATTTATGCTGCTGCTTTTGCAGGGATAGCTGCTTGCTTTTTCTTTTCTGACTTTTAGCATTTCCTTTTTCCTTCTGCTGGGAGAAAGTTTGAGATGGAAATCTGCACCTAAATTTTTTGTTCTTCAGACACAACAGCCAAAAACGTGTTCAGCTTGTCACATGGCCTTGTAGACCCAGCCCACAACCAGCCACACACATTGTCCCTGCAATGTAATGTCTATTGCTTCAGTGAAATTTATATATATATAATATATATATAATTTGAGATTATGTAATGCCACCATCTGCCGCTTTACATAAACAGTGCTCAGCTCCCACCTCTGCTGCTTTATGCAATTTGTCCCCAGCCAAGCCACTGGGGCAGGGGATGGAGGAGAGACTGTGGTGTTTGTTCTCCTCTAACTAAATACCTCTCCCCTCACTCTGGCAGAGGTGAGGGAGCTTGCAGCCATAAACACCACATTTTGCAGCAATGCCCATTTGTTTGGCACTTACTGTCCTCCTTCTTCCACATGCAAACCAGACCAGGCAGCTTGTGTTTACTTTCATAGGCAAAGCTACTGCAGGGTCAAGTGGAAAGAAGAGATTGGCAGGAAAGGAGCAAATCCTCCTTAGACAAAAACGTCTGCAGTAATTAGCAAACGTTGCAAGAATGAGCTGATAAACAAGCAAAAGGTAAGAAGGGAAAGGTAAGCTTCAGGGCAATTAATTAAGATGGTAAATGAAAAGAGACCCAACATTTCTGCAAGCATGTAGCAGATGGGAGGGTATACTGGGAGCATGGTATTTGTTCAAGCAGCGAGAAAAAGCTGGAAATGCAGGGATTCAGGAACGGTTTTGAAAGGAACTGGTTTGTTTTCCAGGAACAAGCCTCAAGGAAAGCAAGACAACACTTAATTTCTTCACCAGCAATTTGTATTTTTGCTGTTCATGAAGTCCAAAAAAATGGAAGTTCCTTTACAAAACTGGAGACCCACACCCAGCTGTGCTCTTCAGGCAGAAGCACCAAAACAGTGCTTTAACTAACCTGCAGTGCAGCACTCCTGAACGGCGGGTTTGGGATGGAACCTGTACCCTGCTGTGGAGCTGAGCCCTACTGCCTGCCTACCCCTGGGGGTCCCTTCCTGCCCACCCTCAGCCCCAGAAGGAGCCAAGTGCTTGTGCTGCTGCCTGAGTCCCCTCTGGACCACAGAAATGTGAGGAGCCTCTCAGGGCCAAGCCCCAAACCCTCAAATGGGCTCAGTCAGCCTCCACAGTGTTGGTTGGTGGCGCAGGGGACACACTCACAGAGGGGAGGGATGAATGCAGGGTGTCGACTCCCCCCCTTACTTTGTCCCTGCCTGTCCTGAAGTTCTGTGGCAGGCTGAGACTACACAAGAGATCTGACCGAAGCATTGACTCTGTGGGGTGGGCAGCTCCGTAACAGTTATTGTTGAGGGGTTTGGGGCAAAGGGATTGGGATTGCTCCACAGAGGCAGGGCTGCATTCTGTATTTCAGTTTTTGGTGAGTTTATTTTTGATGAAGAACAAGGGAGTGATGTATGTCATGAGGAAGTGATCAATTACCTGGCATGTCTGCAGCACTGAGGATTTTATCGCATCAGGATGATGGTGATTGATTTTTTTTTTCCCTTTTTCTTTTTTTTTTTTTCAGATCTGCAGCGGAGCAGCAATCTCTGGGTGCCTGATTGCAGCTGACAGGTAAGTTGTGGAGTTAGCTTACCAGTGACTGTGACAGGCCTCCCTATCTCATGTCCCCACTTCTTTTCAGACTGTAATGGCTTGATGAAGACATGCTGTCAGGGTGATAGAGATCCAGAGATTATTAAACGAGGACACCTTTGACTTGCTAAATTACTTTAATCTTGCGGGAGGCTCTATTAGCTCCTATTGCCCCCCCCCTTTAGAGAGGTTAGAGAAGAAAGCAAAAGGGGGGGGCTGCAAAACTCCAGGAGCGTTTGTTCTCCTGAAAAGCTGTAGCAGAGCTGAGGAAGAAAAGTGGGAATCGCACCTGGCTTTGCCTGCCTTGCTGGCACCACGCTGGGCAGAGAATTGATTTAATTTATCCCAGCAGGTGTTGGGTGCAGAGGGCTGTTATTGGCTTTGGGGGCTTGTGAAGCACAGCACATTTGGTGTCTTGTCCCTTGGAAAGGGACTGGTCTTGGAAAGGATGGAGAAATTATTCTGTGTCAGGCTGCTCTTCCCTGTGCCTGGCTGTGTGGGCTCCATGCTGCTCCAGTGGAGGAGAGGGTTGTGGCATGGGGGCTGGAGTTTGTATCCAAACCTTGAGTGTCTGTTTCTCTGGAAAGGAGGCTGCAGTTGCAATTTGTATAAATTCACTCTTTGCCAAAAGAAATGATGGGGCTGGTTTGGACTAATTACAGAGTTGCTCCGTCGTTCTTGCTGTGACAGGAAATCCTGTGTACTCCATTTCTGATCACCTGTAGCACGAAGAGGGAGAGAGGCAGGAAAATAGCAAAAGGAGCCCAAATGAGGCAGAAAGAGACTGAAAAGGGAATGAAGCCAAACAGAAGGGAAAAGGCCTGTTTGAGGTGCAGTCATTGCAGAAACGCTGCTGCCCTCAGATGACAGTCACTGTGTTCCTGCATTCCCAAAGTGAGGCAGGCAATAGTCTCTGAGTGTCGGTGAATTAAGTTCTCTGTTGGTTGGATGTCACCACAGAAACGGTGGCACTCAGAGCTGTCATTGCAGTGTGGATGGCCAAGACACGGTTGCTGTGCTCTACATTGAAAAACGTGTTGGAGGAGAGGAACTTCTCCTTGCCGGGCTAGGACAGGCTGTTTGTCCAGAAATGGTCCCAGCTCCCAAGGCCTGGGAGTGTTTTAGGGTAAATGCATTCAGGTGAGTGAACTTCTCAGTGTGGGTTAAAAGTAGCAGCTGAGCAGAAAGAAATATTCCATGTGGACTCATCTACCTTTCTCTTCCCTGGTATCTATACAATTTAAAAGATTGTAACAAAACAAGCAAAAAACCCCCCAAAAATAAAACAAAACAAACAAAGCACCTACACACCACTGAATAACCTCTGACAAGATTTGGGTTAACAAAGCTGAATTTTTTAAGATCTTTGCAATGAAATGAGCTGATTACCAGTAGGAAAAAACTTAGTTTGTCTTATTATCTGATTTTTAAAAAACTTGAATAGTTTTAGCCATTGGCTTTATCATCAGGGGAAATAACTATTTAAATTATTATCTTTAATAACTTTGTAGGAAATCTTTTAAGTTCTTTTCCATGAATCCTACTTCAAATGCACCTGCAGAGATAAAAGCGGCAAACTTAACCCAATGAATAACTGATTAACCAGAAATATCACTGCCTTGCCTTGGAACATCACAGCTCCAAGTTCATCCCGTGCATGTAATCAGTGTCTGTGCTCTCCCTGGCCTCTATGGGCGGCGAAGCTCTTTTATGATATTCTGTCATTTATGACAGCTCCTCCAGAGACTTCATTAGGGTGAACATTAATGTGGCTGAATCCAGGAAACTGCTTTTCCTGACATAATGCCAACATCTATTACAATGCTGTGCAGTGCAGGGGGGAGCTTTATGGTTGTTTAATGCGCGTGTGTGTGTTGCAAATGGCATCACTTTTTAACTCTCCCCGTAAAGCAGTGTCTGTTTTCTGGATTGCCACCACTATAAATAGATGTAACGGGGAGCCTGAGCAGCTGTTGTGTTCAGCAGTTGTCTATGATGATTATGAATTAATGCGTTGTGGTTCCCAGTACTAGAGAGCCACAATTAATCTATACCATGCTTCACACCATCAACATGAGTGCTGGTGTTTCCCCTGCTCCGTTTGTATTTCTTAGAGTTCCTCGTACATAGAATCTGTATTAGAAATTGAGGCAAAGGGAAGCAGCAATGGCCAAGAAACAGCCAAAGGCTTTCCCTTCTTCCATCTGTGTTCACGCAGCTTGTTGTGCAGGGGCAGCTACTCAGGGTCTGAAGTTGGATCACTTGTTTCAGGCTTAGCCGTGGTGGAATGTGGAGGGCTGGTGGGATGGACGCTGTGGGCTTCCAGTGCAGACCATGTGTGTCCTTGGTTTTGAAAAAAAAACACAAAAAGGCAAAAATAAACCCCCAAGCCCACAGAAGAAAACAGTGCTTATGACAGCAGGAGAAACACGGGGCTGAGGATTATCATCCCTTGCATGCTTGGCTCAGATGGAGAACACTGCAGCTGTAAACTACCTCATGCTTTTTCCCACAGCCTTATTCCACTCTCCTTTCTGGGTCAATTCCCAGGTAAGGGAGCTGTGCCATTCCATTTTTCAATTGTTTCCAGCTCGGTCTCCTGATTGCCAGCGCAGGGCTGCCAGGACACGCAGTAACGCGCCGGGTACAAGCATCTTCTCTGGCCAGAGCTGCCGTGGGCACCGCGCTGAGGAGGCTCCACGGACACGGGCATTCATCTCAGTCAGCTCTAGTGAGCCACGGCTGCCAGGGGGAGAGGACAGCTGCACTGCATCCAAACTGGCTCCGTCTGTCGCCTAACAGCCTCGTGGGATGGGATGGGATGGAGGGGTCTGGTCTGACTGGGAGAGTTGGCTAACGGGCAGGAGAATGACTCTGGGGATGGAATTCAGGGCTGGTGAGTTGCTGCACTCAGCATGAGATGAGCCTGGGAGTCCCAGTTGCCTTGTGGGAGGCAGGGAACCCCAGGAATGACCATTTAAGGTTAATTAAGTTCAGATCAAAGAAGCAGCACGTCAGGAACTGCAGAAGGCTGCTGGGAACTGGAGTTGTGATACCTGTGTTGGGGTAGGAGACTGAGCACAGCAAGTCCTGTAGGATCGCCCAAGAGACAGTGCTGGGATGTGGGGCTGGGAGAGAAACCTGTGAATCCTGCTGCAGGATGTGAACCCAGAGCAGGACTGTTCCTGGTGATCCCAGGGAGCACACAGCTTGCGTGGACAACCCCTGCTCTGGAGGGGCTGTAGCCTCGAGGGAGGCAGAGCAGCTGAGAAGTGGGAATGGTAATAGATGGGGAAGTGAAATCTCAGGGGAGCATGAGAAAGTCCTGTGCCTGTTCCTGCCCCATGCTAGTGCCAGCACCAGGACTGCAGAAACCAGTGTGGCCAGTGCTGCTGAGAACTGGGCTGAGGACACAGCCAGGTGTGTCCCTGTGGTGGACTGGAAAGGAAAACTAACCTTGGTTTTCTAACTGCCCGCTGCAGCACTTCCAATTATATCAACTGGATTTTATGTCCTCTTTCAAGTCTAACGATGTCAAGAAGAGGCTGCCAGGTTATAGCTCTATTTTTAATAATTAGGAAGATTGGTGCAGGACTGTGGAGAGGTTTCCAATGGCAAGTTATTTCTATGAATGGTCTGGATTTGTGTCCCATACAGCTAATGAATATACTGGAGTGACTGGAGGATTGATTGATAGTAATTTCAGGATGTGACTGGGAATTCAATTATCTCTTAAAAAACGATTAAACAAACAACTTAACTCGAGTTGTTTTTTGGGGTCTTCAGCAGCCTTGACATTTTAGTCCATCTTGGAACAAAACAACAAAAAAACCTAGGTTTACTGGGCTATTAATATTTTAAAATTGCTTTGATTTGCAGAAAAACAATTTCTGTTCATCTAAATCAGTGCTTCATCCATTTGTATTTTACATGAATATTGATGTCTGCCCAGCCCAGGCTTGTAGCATCTTGTGTTCTCTGATGGTTTGAGTGATAACTAACAGCACAATTCCCTTCAAAATAAGAAATGCTTCAAAGCCAGCCCCCTCCAAATCTCCTCTCCAACACAATCCAAACAGAACAATTTGATGCCTTCCAGGTACTTTATTTTGAGGTTGGTTTTTTTTTCTGGACAAGTGTATTTTAGTTGTCTCTAGCAGGGGCAGTGCTGGCTTGTGGCAGGGGAGGCACAGGGGGCTCTGGGTGTGCTCACAGTGAGGTGTGAGGGGTTCACCCCCTGTCAGGGCTGGGTCAGCCTGGGGGGCACAGGCACAGCCCCTCAGTGTCACCCCTGCATTTCTTGCTTTCGAGTGTTTGAGTCTTTGCAGCAGTTTCTCACGCTGCTTCATGTAAACAATATTGTATTCTTAGAACTTATCAGTATGTTTTGCATTCTTGTTCTCTGAGAGAGAACTTGACTGATGGTCACAGTGACCAATGGAGTCAGGAGGTTGTGACCTCCTTAGGCCAGTCTGGGCCCTCTGCACAAAATGTATATAAGCTATTGGAGTCAGATAATAAAGAGCCTTCCATGTTTGACCTGCTGCTGCTGCTGCCTGCTGTCCTCTGTGAGGGTCCACACCACGTCACAACGTGTTGTCCCTCTAAGGGCAGGGGGAACACTCAGTGCCCACCAGCCTGGGGAGCACAGGCACGGCCCCCCAGTCCAGGGCAGGGGGCACAGGCACAGCCCCTCAGTGCTGGGTCAGCCTGGGGAGGACAAGGCACAGCCCCTCAGTCCAGGGCAGGGGACACAGGCACACCCCTCAGTGCTGTGTGGGGGGCACAGGCACAGCCCCTCAGTCCAGGGCAGGGGGCACAGGCACACCCCTCAGTGCCATGTGGGGGGCACGGGCACAGCCCTTCAGTGCTGGGTCAGCCTGGGGAGGACAAGGCACAGCCCCTCAGTCCAGGGCAGGGGACACAGGCACAGCCCCTCAGTGCTGGGTCACTGCTCCCATCCGGACTATAAGAGCAGCCTGTGCCCCCTGCCCTGCTGTCCTGGAGGGTTGCTGTCCAGGGCTGGGGAGAGGCAGAGAGGAAAAATACCAGAATAAAGAAACCCCATCGGTTAATTGGTGAAATCCTCTCTCTCTGGTTGACTGTATTCGTTCTGACAGAAGCCTCTCCTCCTTCCCTGGAGTGCTCTGGCAAGTGAGACTCTTGCAAATAAAGCAAAGGATCTGCTGAATGCACAGCCATGCATAATTTAGGAGTGCTGGAGCCTTCTGCGCATCTCATCACAAAATGGCATTCAGTAAGTGCTAACACAACTCCTTTGTGGGTAGACGTTTCTGTGAATTTCTTGTTTTTCAGTAAGATTTGGACAGCAGACCCCTGCCAGGAATTCAAAATTGACCATCAGGAAGTAGGGTAGCAGGGCTAACACTCAACTGACACATGTGTGCCCACAGTCAAAATAAAGAAATGATTGTGGGTTCTTGAGTGGGCTGGCTTTGAAGGATAGCATGAATAAATGATGGAAGACTATATTTTCCTTGAATTCACACTTTTCACCCATAAGTCATAAAAACAAATTTGATGCTAGAGAATATAGCTGGAAGGGGGAGACAAGGACATCTCTTTAATTCTAAGAGTGTGGAGAAAAAGTGTTTTATGTCTCTGGACCAGGTGTGTGAGAGGGAAGAGCCATAACTCTTTAACTTGTGTATCTGTTCCCATCAGGTAGATGTGCTATGCAGGGAGAAAGACCAAAGAAATAATTAAAACTAGCGTTGATATTTACTTGGACTAATAGGATGTTCTGCAACATCACCTGAATGGAAATAGAGTTTATGATTAGTAGGTGGTTTGTCCTGCTTTAACAATGCAGAATGATTAATTCTTCTTTTTCATGCCACAAATAGTAATTGAAGAGGAATATTACATAGTTGCCCCTGATTTTCACTATACAGTTACTACAGTGTGTAAACCAAATCTTTTATTGATGAGAACAGCCGTAAGTTTGAAAACTGAGTGAAGAGCATGAAAACCACTCTGAGGCTCCCCTAGAGATATGTGAGAAATCTGAAATTATTAAAACATATGGTGGCACATACTGATTACTGACGGCTCCTGCTGTGGCTGTGAGCCCTCTCTTCTCTTTGGCTCCAGCTTTTCTCAGGATTCTCAGCTTGGCTGGTTCCCCCCTTCCCTTGGTAAATCTGCTGTGACAGGGGAGCCCTGGCCCGTGCCCTGGACAGTGTGACCCTGCTGATGGGCTGTCCTGCTGCAGGGACAGTTGGCTGGTCTCTGTCCAGCAGCATCCCCTAAAGCCTCATCCCTGCTGGGTGATGAGCAGTTTTAAATCCCACTTACCTGCACAGCCCCCTGAATTGCAAGGCTTTATTCTACTGCAGTTTAAAAACAAAACATTGTTGGGTATCTGATATTAAAGCTGAGTGTTTATACCTGGTACTCGAACCCCAGAGCAGGAGGGAGTATATTTGTATGTGGCTGATATATTTATGCTGTTTGCCAAGTCCCTGTGTGCAAGGACGTTCACCACCACTCAGTGGCCATCATCCACTGCCGTTCTCTCTTTATGCCTGCATATATATTTACTGATATTGATTAATATTTATTTCTCATAAATAATCCATCACCGTGGTTTTGTGTGTGCCACTGCAAACTGCAGGAATGCACAAAGGGTAATGAATGTGGTGGTAAAGCTGCTCCATCCCTGCAGAGCTGCCCCAGGGCCTGGGGGACTGGCTCCTGCCCTCACATCAGCATCCCTGCCCACCGAGTTCCGGGCTCCAACAGAGCTGAGCAGACCCTGCTGGGGTCTGGACCCTGCTGCTGCCTGCTTGAGGAGGGAAAAACTCTTTCCTCTGCCCCTGGAGGAATCCCTTTGGAAGTTTCCTCCCGAATTTGCCCTAAACCAGGACACCCATCTAGAGCCAGCCAGGAGGGAATGTGACAGCAGGAATGGAGCTCTGTCACTGCACAGGGCACATGGTACATGGGGACAGAGAGCCAGGGCTGGGAGCACGGTGCTGACAGCTATTGCTTCTCTGAGGAACTCGAGTTATTCACATCAGTACCTTTTTGCCCAGTAAAATGGGCAGACTCTCCCCAGACCTCACAGCCCCATTGTGCCAACCACAGCATGAGTAAACAAGATAAAAGCTGAGCCCCTGGGCCGAGGTTCAGTCAGCTCTGGTGGAAGGGAAGGAGGGAAACAACGCTGAGGTGAGCACATCAGTGGCTCTTCAGCCGGGAAAAGTAGGTTATTCTGGAGCAACAAACAGCAGAAACATAAAACAAATAAACAAAGGAAAGAGAAAAGAAGGAGATAGGATTTGGACAGAAACAGCTTTATTAAATTCTAGCTGGACAGTGATACCAATTCTGGGAGCACCCTGCAGTGCATTTGGTGCTGTCCCTCAGTGCTGGGATAGGGACCAACCCCACTCTCCCCATTGAGTATCTATGTGTGCCCAGCTAGGAAATTCTGGAGAAATCTGCCTGTTCCCAATGGGCTTTCAGGGAGCCCATGTGCTTGTGCTCACAGCTGAATCCTGGGCATCCCTGGGTGTCCTCATCTGAGTGATTATTTGCCAGCACATCCCAGTCAGTCAAGTGCAGCCCAGTCCTCTACCCTGGTGGTTGCAATTGCTGTGCAAATTTTTTGTTGGGTATTTGTTGGAAAAGGCTAATGCCAGAATGGTTTGCTTCAGGGAAAAACCATCCCTGATAAATGGGACTGTTCTGCCTTGAGCAACACTCAGAGTGGTTGGTGTGGGGCACAGCTGGAGCCTCTCATCATAGCAGGGGAAGGCTGACCTTGCTGTAGCAGAGCAGCCTTGCTGGCAGGTTCTTTTATTCCTCAGCTTTCCTTTGGTGAGGATACAAAAGGATGGAGGGTTCTGTGCCAAAGCCAGGATGCTGAGCCCTGGGGAGTTCTGGTTTGGCCCGTGCCCTAATCCTGCTGATCTGTTCTTAAGCATGTGCTTTGATGATCAAAAGGCAGTTCAAATATCAAACAGCACTTTGCTACCCCAGGTCTCCAAATGCTTTTTAAAGAGGACAGACCCATGTGTGAGGCTCACAGCATGGGTTTGGGGAGCTGGTTGGTGTGGGAAGTCACTGTGCACACCTGAGGCAGGATGGGCACTGAGGGTGAGAATTCCTTCTGCATAGCCAGGAAAGGGTTTTACAAAACAGAGTGGTTCTTCCAGGCACAACCTGGGTGTTGTTAGTATGTAGTTATATGCAGAGGACTATATGTCCCTGCTTTTGGAGACTTGTGTAGTGCCTGTTCTTGGAAGCACCTTTAAAGTCAATTTGTTATTGACAGTCACTGCCTGGTTTGTCACGTGGAGTTATCTGCCACGCCAATAGAGCAGGGAGCCGCTCTGGCAATGATTTTTGGTGCTCCATCAAAGTTCGTGGATCTAAATCAGTTTGTGTCAGCTGAGGATCATCTTTTACAGATGATTTTCAGCAGAGACTGTTTTTGCAAGACAATTATTTCAATAAAATCCATCAGTTCCTCCCTCCTGGTACTGCTTTGGTCAGCCCCAGAGCTGAGCATGGCCAGGCTAATGCCTCTGCTCCTGGCATCTCTGTGGGGATGCCACTTCCAGCACAGCTCAGGGGGAGCCTCAGACAAGCATCTTGGTGGGGCAGGGAGAAGCTCAGCAAGCCCAGGTTGCCTGTGGCCATCTGGGATCCCACCCCTTCTGTCCATTTTTTGGACAGAGTTACTTACCCCTTCCCAAACCACCCAGGCTTTCTCTTGGTCATGGAAGATGGACTCTGGATTTCTACTTAACGTAGTGCCCACTGGTTTTCTGGGTTTGTCCTTGTACATTTGTCTTATTTTTACACTTGTCCTTAGTAACCTGACCCAGTTTCCGCTCTCATGTGTTTACTCCCTATGGCAAACCCCAGAGTCCATAAGACATCAAAGATAGTACATATCCTCTCCTAAATTTGTTGTGAAATGATTGTCTGGAGGCAAACGATAATTTCCTAAGACTGCAAAAGATTGAGAAAAGCTGTTTCAGATGGCAGCAGCCTCAGCTCTGCAGTAATTGGTGTTTTTGGCCATGCTGCACAAGCTCCCAATGGTTTCTGCTCCCCTCGTTTTCCTGAACCTCTGAACAGTCACAGCTTTGGCAGCTACAAAGCTCCAGGTTTGTCTCTGCACCGTGCCCATGAGGAGGTGTTCCAGGAGAGGTGACACAGAGCCCTCAGTGCTGCCTTGCCCAGTGTGAGGAGTGTTTTAAGGGCTGGGTCCAGAGGGGCAGTGTTGAGAGTCAAATGAGTAAGAGGAAATTTTACACCAGTGGGAGTCTCTTACGTATCTGATGTTATTTAGGAAAATATGCAGAGAGAGATTCTTTATCCTTAAATAGAGCTGCATATTTTATCTATCAAGAGAGCAAGTCTGGTGTGTCAGAATATGTAAATATGTTGAGTAGCTCTGAGGCTGGCAAAAGAGCCAATATTAAAAAAAAAAAAACAGATTTGAATCTCTGGCAGCCTCATATCCTCTGCTGCAGATGCCTACTTCCTTAGGAAATAAAAGATATTGTTTAACACACTCTGAGCTGTCACAGTTAAGTTCAATACCTCCAGTGTCTAGTGCTCCTGGATGTAATTGGGATGCTGTACATTTTTCTAGTCATTACTTGGGAATGATGGTCTACAAAGTCAAGCTGAAAATCAATTGGAAAGCTGACTTCTTGCAACTTCCAGAGCTTCTTTTCTTTCCTTGAAAGTTGGAGTATTTTCCTGCAAGAAAATTGCATTGATTGAATCCCTGTGCTTCTCTGTTTTATCTTGCTTTCTGGGTTCATAGCTGCTCCATCTTATCAGAGTGGAGATTTCATTAGGGAACTTTTGAGAGTTTTTCTTTTAATTAAAGGAGGTATCATACTTCCTTGGTCAAACTACAGCTGCTAATTCCCAGCTGTCATTGTGGCATTTGTTTAATTAAGAACAAAATTATCTGCATGGCTGGAGAACCATGAGACAGGTTTTTGAACATTTACAGGGTAGGAGCTGTTGCTGGGGTAAATCAGCTCCATTTCACGTCCATGGAAAAAGAGCACCTTCTACTGACTGGGGACAGACTGGGGTAGCAGGAGAGGGGAAGAATAATCCCTTCTCTTCCTTGGCTCTGAGCTGACAGGCTCACAATGCAGATTCAGATCCCTTCCTGTTTAAGATGTGCCCTTCACCTTGCTCCCATTCTTCAAGACAAAATTTTTGAAGGAAGAAATCCCTAAAAAAACACCCCCAAACAAACCCCCAGTGGTGGGTGGGTGCTGCTGGGGGATGGGGGACAGGCAGCCTGGGAGGTGGCCCAGGTGTCCCCTGCCTCTGGCAGCTCCTCATGTTCACAGGATTAATTTGGGCACAGGCAGGACTGGCAGGCTGAGCTGGATGAATTGTGACGCCAGGACAGTCTGAGACGTTCATCACAGCTGTGCTAAATGGGAAATTCCTAAGTGACCCGAGGTGATGATTTCTCATAACCTTTGGGTTTTTTTTTTCCTTTTCACTGGATAGACAGGATGGAAAAGTGATGAGTGCAAACCACACTTTTCATCCTGCTTCTGGACAGACTGCTGAATCCACTTGATCACAGAGCTGATGTATTGGGTTTGCCCAGACCCTCATTCTCTGCTGTCAGAATGTCTGGTTTGACTTGAAACAATCTCCAATAAATTCAAGGCTGTAAAACTACAACAGGACCCCACAGCAACCTCCAGCTCCTTGAATTAAAACAAGTTTTCAGAGATTTTTTTGGAAGGTATTGATCTTTAGTGTGCTTAATGACCATTATTAACCTCAGAACTACGTATGGTAAAATGAGAAACAGAAGGAAGGAGGGAGAGACAGAAGGTTTGCACTGCTGAATGAGAAGACTGATTGTTCTGGGAAGAGGCTCCTGGCACCTGCTGTCCCATCGTGCTGTGGGTATGGGGCCAGGGGCTACAGGGACAGTGACACAGCCATGGGGCTTCTGCTGTGACAGTCCCTTGGCTGCTCTTCACTCTCTGAGCTACCGTGTCCCATGGAGGGGCACAGGAATTGAAGCACAATTCTGCTTCGTGAGAGCCAGTGGGATGAAAACAGCACAGCAGCAAGAGCTGGGGTGCTTGGAGGGCTGTCTTCTCCTCCCTTGAGGAGTTTGTAATGCCTGGAAAGATATCAACCCATTAAAAATCTCATAATAAAAAGTGAAAAATTTGGAGAAAAACTGACCTGTTAATAAAGGATTTAGCTAAACGTTTGTGTAAATATTTATACTGCACTATACCATTAGCTTTTGCAGTTAATCTGCGTTCTGTGCTAGGTGCTCTGAGTAAAATATGTTCCCAGAGTAGTTCACAATAAAAAATTAGTGCTGTATCTGGCCTATTACTCTCCTTCTGTATAAGATTTTAAAAGATGGATGCAAAAGTCCCTTTCTGTGGGGCCACTGATCTTTTTTCTCTCTTATGGAAAATAAAACCACTAAAAGGCAACAGAAAGGACCAGTTTCTGGGAAATCTGCTTGGTTTGCTTGTCATTTTGCAAGGCAACTTCTATTTGCAAATGGAAAATTCTTAAGATTTTAAAATGTCACTTAGAGCATCTGCAATTGCCCTGTAGAAGAGTTTGTTCACCTGTCAGCCTTTATAAGCATATGAACATGAATTTCTTTTACTCCTGGGAAATCTTGTCCAATTCTAACACTTTTCAGTGTGGCTGGTGAGGGGGTAGCCTGAAGTTAAACACGGGAATATATTATTGCATTTGACACTTTTCACAAATGTTGTGCTTAGTGTATCCTGAATATTGAATGTGGAGGACGGGCCCCTCAGCCCATGGATAAACCTGGTTCATGTCAGGAGTCCAGTTAGTACCAGCAGAGCAGTTTCTGGGGGAGAGGCTGCTGAGGACCAGCTCTGGGCTTCTGCCCCAGAAAAATGAGATGCTGCTTCACTGGAATGAGAAGAGCTGAGCACTGGCCCCTTGGCTTCTCTCTTGCTCTGTGCTCAGCTTGTAAAGCACATTCCAGCGGCTCGTCTGTGTTATGGGGCTGGGTCACAGCAGCACTGAAGACTGAACCTGCCAGGGCCCGTGTAAAACTCTTTTGTTTTCCAGATTCTCCTCAGTCAGTCGCAATTACTGGTTGAACAGGAGTAAATGTTTCTAGAAATGCTGAGACTTATAAAAATCCTGTGTCACAAAATCACCCGGGGATCACTGGGAAGACTTTCTTGTGACCACATAAGCCTGGGAGGTGAGTGCAGCCAAGGTGGCTGGAGGGGTAGACACCATGAGACAGAGCACTGGGGGACCCCAAAACAAGGCATGAGGACATTTCCCCCTCCCTTGTCAGATGGAGGGACCGCCAGTGCAGACACCAGAGCACTGTACAGACCTGCTGGAAAGCAAAAGGCCTTGCTCAGTCTGCCTGAAGCCAGTGTCTGGGGAGGGGGACGAGCAGGGAAGGATAAAGACAAGGAATTTGTGGCCCCCCAGATTTGAAATGCTCGATTTTGGAATATTCTCAGAACTGATGCTTTGGCAGCATCCACAGCCCTTTGTGATCAATTGCATTGCTGCAGCCAAGCCTGGAATTTTTCCCCCACCCCCCGTGCCCCCTAAAGACAGAAAGCAGCTTTCAATTACCCCTGTCTGTACTTCAAAGGTTCAGCCTGCAGATCCTAACAGCAAGAACAGGTACTAAAAACAAATCCTCAGCTTGAGTCCCCACCAAGAGCAAATACTGAAGTCGCATCTGCAAAAGGCACCCAACGTTTGGTGCTGCAGGGATCTGGATAAACACATAACAGCAACAAAGAGCAAATTGTGCAGGTTTGCAGGGGAACGTCAGAGCACAGGGTTCACATCAACTCGTACCTGTGTGAGGAGATCCCTCACTCTGTGCCCGGGGCTGCCCTGGGCTGGGCTGCAGCTGAGCTGGTGCTGCTTTCCTGGCCTTATTCACTCATTCCACTTCTCCATGGCTCCGATAAAAAGTCAGTTTCCTGCCAAAGGGAGCTGTCATGAACAAAACCCTCCATGTCTTCATTCACCTCTTCCTCAAAGTAATGAACAGTCCATTGAGCCAACAGCATTGCACCATGTATTTGCAGGAGTTCTTCTAACAGATGTGCTGAGGCTTGGGAAAACTTTTTTTAGATAAGCCAAATAATCTTTTCAATTATCTTTTGCTGAAAATATTGTATTTTTTGTATGCATTCAAGAGTGTTATGGCATAAAATACCAGCCTAATTATCATTATCTTCTCTATTATGTTTGCTGAAATATTTTTTGGAGTTGTCAAATATACAGCTATGTTGTTATTTGGGAGGGAGGCCTTAGCAGCTGGATCTTTCTTGACTGTGCAATTTGATCTTTCTTGACTGTGCAATTTGATCTACATAATTCATTTCTAGAAGATGTTATCTAAAAGGACAGCAGCAGCAGCTCATACTTATTTATTGAGATTATTCCATCATGGTGGAAACAGCTTCCTCAGAGGGGTCTTGCCGTTCCCAGGGCTGGCATGGCAGGTGCTGGGGGGCCAGGGCAGTGTCACCCCCTCCTGGCAGCCTGCTCAAGCCCCCTGGCTGTGTGATGCCACAAGGAATGTCTAACATGGATCTGGGCCCTGCTTGCAGCCAAGCCTGGAATGAGGGAGCAAGGCTGTGTCCTTCAGACCCCCTCAGCTCCTACCCAGCTCCTGGAGCACTGAGCTCCTCATGCTGGAAAACAGGTTTTTCCCACAAATTTGGTGATGATGTGCAAGGCTGATGGAAAATGCCTCCAGCTGCTGTTGCAAAACACCATTCCCCCGAAAGGAAGGGAAGTTTTATTGCACCGCGGAGCCAGCAGAGGGGAGGCATTTACAATTCATTCTGGTTCCTCCAGGAAATTCTATTTGGCATCTCAGAGCTGTGACTGCTCTGGGGCTACTGAGACCTGGGAGAGAGGCACTGCATGTGTGGGTTCCCAGTCGAGATGGGGGGTGAAGCTTTGTGCTTCAAGCATTGGTGTAGCCATTCACTTAAATTATCACTAAACCTAATGTCACCCCATCTCCTCCACTGGCTGTTATTGAGTGCTCCAGCTGGGTAATCTCATTAGAATTTGTCTCACTCTCACCTCCGGCAGCAGCCATGTACACAGCCTCACAAAAGGTTATTCACACAATATTGCATGACCTTGATGAAAGGCTAATTTGATAAGAATTCAATTTAAAATTTCATTTGTACTGACAAACCAGGATTTTATTGATGTCACAAATTTTCAGCTGTAGAAGTGACGTTAGGAGCGAGGCTGCCTTGTTTGCAGGCCTGGAGGTGGACAAGGCAGAGGATTTATATCAAAGGGTCAACGTACCTTGCAGCAGTTTAGTCTAAACGCTCCAGTAAACTGTTAGTAAGTTTTCTTTCCTTTATTATCCTATTTTTCTTTGCAGTTTACTTAAAGAGATCTTTGCAGCGGCGGGGACAAAGCAGTGGCTGATAAGGAAGGCTGTTCCCCTGTGCATTCCAAAGCTCATTTCCTACTTGCCCTTTCATCCTTCTGCCTCCACCAGGTTGAGCCAACAGACAGAAAAACTAAGCAGCCCCATCTGCTCTCTGAATGCTGTGAGTCCAAGTGGCCCCTGCCCCTGGCAGGAGCTCTGAGGGACACCTGGGGGCACCTGGGGCTGAGCCAGGTGAGAAGGTGTGGCCCCTGCTCACTGCAGCTGCAGGGCTGAGCCGGGCACTGATGTCTGACACGTCCTACCAGCAGATTGGGACTCGCTTGTCCAGCCAGCGATGCAGCCCAGCTGCTGCTGCTGTCCACCAGCTTGGTTTGGTGCTGAGAACCGTGTTTAATGCTTCCCGTGTGTGCTCAGTGGCTGCTGTCCCTGCCGTGTCCGTCACACTCCCTGCATCCCTCGTTAACCTTTCCCGGCGAGCAGACGAGGCTTTGCCAGAGCGGAGGTGCAGCGGTGGCCCCTTGCCAAGGGCGAAGGGAGGGGAAGGAGGGGCACAGAGAGGAAAACAGCAGGTTGCCAGGGGCTGTGGGAGCCAGAGGATGCAGGAGAAAACAGCGATTGAAGGCACAGCAGCCCGTGACTGCGCTGCAGAGCCAGCAGGGCTCGGCAGTGTGGCAATCTGTTGTTTGTGTGATGCGCGTCAGGGTCTGGCAGGGCGGGAGAGCCTGGAAAAGGCAGCTGAAAATAACATTTTCAGTGTGGAAAACGCCTGGAGAGGAGGGTGCTGGCACCTGGCAGGGGCTCCCCAGGTGTGCGCAGGTGTCCTGGGTTGTAGTGTAGGATGTACACAAAGTATTTATTCTATCACCATCTTCATGAACTGTTAAAACCAAGTGGGGCAGTGCTCTAGTGTTGGGCTGTCTTCTGCTCATGGCCCATCAATGCCTTGCCCAGGACTCACAGGGAACTCCCTCCAGGAGCTCTCTCTGTTTAATGGGCCATCAAGGACCCACTGCACGACTCCTCATCCCATTGGGAGATGCTCCACCCAGGGGGAGGAGCCAAGCATTCCCACCTGGATATAAGCTGGTATTTGGAACAGTGCAAAGAGCCCTTACCTACTGGATTCCCAGAGGAGCAGAGCTCCCAGACCTTTCTAGAGGATCACTGCTTCAGGAAGAGCCCCTCACCTGGACTGTTTCCACCACCCTGCTCAGGCTGTGTTCTGACTCTGTCAGTGGTCCTTTGTGTTATTGCATTTATTTTATTTTTACCTTTT
>VWZU01016805.1:581008-614198 GCA_013397095.1 Sterrhoptilus dennistouni | reverse complement strand
CTGCCCCCATGGACACACCTGTGTCCCCACTGCCCACATGGACACACCTGTGTCCCCAGTGCCCACACGGACACAGCCTGTGTCCCCACTGCCCCCATGGACACAGCCTGTGTCCCCACTGCCCCCATGGACACATCTGTGTCCCCACTGCCCCCATGGACACACCTGTGTCCCCACTGCCCACACGGACACACCTGTGTCCCCAGTGCCCACACGGACACAGCCTGTGTCCCCACTGTCCCCATGGACACACCTGTGTCCCCACTGCCCACACGGACACAGCTCCTGCTGCCCACATGTGACACCCAAGGTTTTACCCAATCCTGTGCTGCCATTCCAGGTGGCAGGAGGTGGCACAGAGCAGGACACAGGATGGGACCACCACCCAGCAATGGCATGTCCTGTCCCCTGCTGCCATAAGCTGCACATGGGCTCACGCTGCAGTTGCAGCATCTGGAGGGTCACAGCTCTACAGCAGATCCAGTGTTACAACTGCTTTGAGTTAGTACCTTGGAAAAAATCACATGTGCTCTGAAAGGAACGATATCCTCAGAAAAAAAAAACCCATGCAAAGTAAAAAGCCAGCCTTATCTGACTTAATTTCCTTTTGCTTTGATAGGTTTTGCAATAAATTACTTATTTAATGGATAGCATGAAACATCACACAGTGAAATTTCAAACATTCAAATGCCTTGATCATTTAATACTATTTTCCCTTCTTTATTATGCCATAGGCAGAATTTTAATTATAATATTTATGCAAATTATGTTTGTATAATCGTATTTGAAAGACTGTGTGGATCAAATTTTCCAGCCAATTTATCTAAATACAAGCCTTAAACTTTCCCTTTATCACTGTCACAAACACTCTTCATCCTAATTTGTCATTTTAGGCACTTCCTATTTCACTATCACAGGAGGCTCAGTGTCATTTGCGGCCTCCAAAAAAAAATAACTCAGGAGTCATAGTTAGAAAACCCAAGCCCGTGTTTGTGCACTTGGGGGAGTAGAAAATCTTTGCTTTGCATGCAAAATTACTTTTTTTTGGACTGCTTGGTTTTCCCTTTTCCTGCTGGCTATCTGAAGTCATTTCAAATGTTCACTGCCCATAACAACAATGTCTTTCCCCTTAAAAATCTGCTTAGTGCTCCTGGTAAATCCTCCTGTTGGTGTTAGTGGGTGACGGTGTTCGTTAGCAAATGACTGTCTAAATGAGAGCAGCAATTAGGCAAATTAGTGAAGGACAAAACGTGTATCGATTAATGTGATGATGACACATGCAGAATAATTTTGGACTCAAACAGAAAGTAAAGATCAAAAGAATGGGAAAAAAACAGGTGTCTTCTAATTAGGGCATAAATCAACAATTAGGAGCTTTCTTTGACTGCCTTTTGAAACTTCTGGCATTAATCACTGCTGCTCTGTGCATAACACTCCAAAGAAAGGAAGCAACCAATATTTTCACGTAATTAAAGGAAATTATATATCCAATACCTTTTAATGTGATTAACAATGATAGGATGAAACTGTTTAAGAGCAGCAGTTACGAGGAATATTAGCTGCCATTATGGCTGAGCTAAATATTCAAGGTTATATCCACCCAGCTGTGAATTTGGAAGGTTTGCCTGGTAGGTAAGATAAAACTCTTTGCTCAGATAATGAAGCAAGTAGTACCTGGGAAAGATCATAATTGGTGCTGTGCAACAGGGCCACGGTGGTATTCAGTTACCAGCTGTCCCTGGGGTGAGCAGCGAATGTGCCCAAAATGTCAGTACATCACAAAGATGCCAATATATAAACCAGACATATTATTCTGCAATAAAAAATAGATCCACTTCCAAATGCATTATGCAAAAGAGAGAGAGATGAATGTAGGGCTGAGCTGTTCACTTGGTCACAGCCCAGTGCTCTGCCCCGGATTCTGTAAGAGTGTGGAATCCACAGAGAAACCAGCCTGGAAGGGTTTTTCCCAGGGCGGTTTTGGGGAGGGGCTGCTGCCCTGGGGACGCACACCAGAGTGTCCCTGAAAGCCACAGTCAGAGCACAGAGGGCTGGTGGGGAGAAAGGGCTGGTGGGTGGACAGACAGACGGCCTGGACTGGGTGTTCTGTGGGTGTTTATGCTCCTCTCTCATGACCTGTGCTCCGGGCAAGGGGCGGCTGTGCTCTGGCACTGCTGGGCTCTGCCCTGGGAAGGAGAGAGGCTCACCTGTGCCCCGTGGAGCCCAGGAGTCTGTAGGGGCCCTGCTGGGGGAAGCTGAGCCAGAAGAACAGGGTGCTGTGAGTCCTTGCTCCAGAGGCTGCCAGCAGCTCTCCTCCCTGTGGGGAGCCAGAGCATCACCTTCTGCTCTGTGCATCTGCCTCTGTGCTAAATCCCATCACCCCTGCTATCCTTAGCAGGCAGGGGAGAAACATGTCACCAGGTGAAAGTGGACTTCTGGACAGTACATTTGTATTTTCTTCTTAACTCTCTGCATGAAAAGGCACATCACGGAGAGGGACAGGGCGCTGACGTGCATGAGAATTTCTGTTAATATGGAGTGCACAACAGCTCACACATAGATGGGCTTTCGTGGGTGTTGGTGGGTGCATTAAATGAAACAGTTACATCCTGGCACCAGCTCAGTTTTCTGGAGGCATAATCTGTTGTACGAATGTAAGAACATGCTAAATTAACTAAGACTCGGTAAATGAAATATAAATTAAGAACTCTTGTGTGCCCCCCTGTCCTCTGCCTCTGAGAAGGCACCAGTGATCTCACACAGCAGAGTGCTCCATTAGAGCTTGTTGTGCTTCAGTGAGGCAAGAGGACGAGAGCGCTGGTAAATCCGGGTTGGAAGATAATTGTGTTCCTGTCTCCAACGCTCAGCAGTGTTATCAAAATCCCGGGTAATGAGCTGTTCCCCGAGTGACCAGCATGGAGTGTTACAGCTCAGCCTTTGGTGCCCTGAAGGGCTCAGCGAGGAGGATTCTGTCAGCTTGCAGCAGCGCTGGGTAAAGCCATTAACCCCAGCCCTGGCCAGTGGGAGAGCACTCGGCTGGGAGTTGGGAACACAAGCATGGGGCTGGGAAGGGAAGAGCAGCAGAGAGCTGCTTGTGCAGGAATGCCTGCTCATGCTGAATCCTAATGACAGCAGCCTAAATACCAGTGTCTTTAGTTATTTCCTGGTTTAATTAAGCAGAACCAGGCAGCCGATGATTTTTATTTTAATTCGAGCAGAAAGCCTTTCCCCGTGCCTGAATTAATGCCAGCCCAGCGGCTGGCTGCACAGATGCCAGAGTGCTGGTTTGTTTATCCGGACACAAAGCCTCCATGGGCTGGGTGTGGATGATTAGTGACTGCAAATCTTCATTTTGAGAAACCTGCTGTGGAGCTGTTGTCCCCAGAAGTCTCTGAGTGGGGGACCAGAGTGGACAGCCCTCCTGCCCCCTGGTACATGCTGCAATGGGTGCTGAGCTGAGCAGTGCCCCAGCAGTGTGAGGGGGATGTACAAACTCTCTCCTTCTTGCTGGTGACAGGCGTAGAGGAGGCAGATGCTGATGCTGCCGGGAAAGTGACAGTTTGCTCTCCAGGGCTGGAGCAGGTGCAGATGTGCAGGTGCAGATGTGCCCCCGGGGTGATGCTGCAGTTACAGGTTGCAGCCCTGCAGCAATTGGGAACAGCCCCGCAGAGACCTGCTCTGCCTGGGGACAGCCGTGCACCAGGAACCCGGAGTTCACAGGGCCATTGGAAGCCCCTTTCCACCTCTCAGTCTAAAATACTCTGATTGTGTGTCCTTCCAGGAATCACAGCAAAAAGCAGGTGGGGAAGAGCAGAGTTTGCCTTAAACCTGGAGGCTTCGAGCACCATGAGTTTTTCTCATGTGTTTTAAAATACCGTCTCACCTTGATGGTATTTTGATATGTCCCACTAAATTACCTTTGCAAACCCTCCACTAAAATTTGGCCTAAAAATACGGAAATTAATTCCTGGATAGTGAAATTTGCCCGGTCCTCTTCTTTTAAGCAGTTAAATGACTGAGTAATAGATCCATAAATGAACATCTTATTAGCCTAATCCTGAATGGAAGAATACACAAATCAGCCATTTGTTCAGTGGATATCATTTAAGCTTGCCATCCATCTTAGTCAAAGGAGGTGCCGAGTTTAATTTATCAGTGGCTGGCCAAGAACTCCCAGAGAGGGAAGAGGGGAACAGCAGTCTCCCACTGGTGCTCTCCTGCTGTGGATTAGCATCCTTGTTGTTTAATTGCAACACAGTGAAATGCAGGGATTCCTTCAGCTCTGAGCTGTCCTGCTTCCAGGGAGTAGTGGTGGGGTAAGCAGGAACATCCAGTTGTCAAAGCATTGGGCTTGTGCTGTGAGGGCAGCCAGGAAAGAGTAAAAAGTCCTTTTTGAGCAGGGTGAGCACAATGGTGAGCTCTTCTTCAGGTGGCAGTGATGTGGGACAGGAACTGTCACAGGTGCTGACCTGACACTCCTTCACCACCTCTTCAGGAGCAGCTCACCTGGACTCTGTGGTGTCCTTGGCAGAGCCTGAAGCTGCACAAGAGACTTGTACTCTCTTTAAAACTGACTGATTGAGACACCATTTGGATGCAAAATTTGTCATCTGTATTCATGTCCTCAGCCTCAGATGGCTTTTATTAAGCCAGATTTGAAATGATCGGAAATCGGAGAGTGGCAGGTTTTGAGCCAAGACTTAAGAGGTCAGGCTGGACTTTGCACAAGTCTCTGCCCAGGAGGGCTGGAGCCTGGTCATGCAGAGGGTTTGTGGGTTTTTATTAAGCTGTGTGCTGAATGAAAGAAGTAGTTGTACAAAAGGGATGGAAAAATCATCTCTGGTAAGTGTTGGTAACGCTGAGTAAATCAGTGTGCAGCTGTTCTCCAGAATCAGTATTTCATATCTCTGGTTGCAGTAAGCCCAGAACTGTGGCATTAAGCACCCCATTGACCCACGACGACAGAGCCAGTCTCCAACCTCCCTGCACCCTCCAGACCCACACATTCCTCAGCATAAACATGCTGTAAGAGTTGGAGGCCCGGGACACAAGGATGTGCCCATTCTCCAGACTCACAGCATTCCACAGGGGCACTGCTGAAAACGGAGCTCTGGTGTGGTTTTAAAAATACCTCTGGAGCTGGGCAGTGCTGGTTGGGTTTGTTGCCCAGTTAAAACCTGAGAGGAACTTGACAGCTGTGATTTGAGGAAGAAAGCACCTCCTCATGTGTGCAGCCTGCTGCTCCCAAACAGCTGGAATGGTTTAAGCTGTTGAAAACAGGATAAAATCCTGCCCTGGGCTGCGTGTGCTGGGACCAGAGCTGCAGCCACAGAGGGGCTGCCGGGCTCCCAGCGCCGCTGGGCTTCCCTCAGTCCTCGAGTGGGTTTATCCAGATATAACTCAAATCATAATACAGCTCCTTAATGTTGCTAACTGTGTGATTTAGGCTTTTGATCAGCGGAATAGAGTGATCCCGAACACTTTTAATGAACTATATATTTATCTGGGGAGTCGTACCACTTTCATCCTCCACACAGCTAATAACCATAGCTCAAAAGAGCCCGCTGGCTCTGCATCTCATTTTCAAGTTGTGCCTTTTTAAAAGAGATAATCGTGGAAAGAAAAATGCAGGAGTTCGGGGAAATGGCTGTGCTGTGTCCTTTAGAGGGAGAGGTGGGCAGGAGCTGGCTGGATCCTCTGCAAACCCCACGTGGGTCTCTGCAGCCCCAGAACGGGAAGGGACAATGGAGGAGGAGCGTGGGGGCTGCAGGTGATTGTCTGTGACATTCCAGTTGTTCCTGGTCTGTGTCAGCCGTGGAGGCCATCAGCAGGAAAAGGAGCAGAGAACCAGGGGCAGTTCAGTTCCAGGTCTGAATGCTGCACAGGAGCCACCCAAGCTCCATCCTCCCCCTGCTTTCAATATCACAGTTTTCTTTTGACTGTTCCTTTCTCTCTGAAAGATTTTTTAGTCCAAATTAGAAGCTGTTCGAGCCAGGTCAAGAGTTTTAAACCATAATATCAGAATCACATAGAGTCACGGAATTACCCTCATAATTTTTTTCATTCTAATACATTGTCGTGCCCAAACCCTCTGTGGAGTGAAGGTAGTTCTTGGCTTGTGTTTGTAACAGAGACATGACTTCATGGCAGTGGCACAGGCAGAGTGGGCTGAAATTCCTCCCTGTCCTGAGTAGCCCTGTCCCAGCAATGGTGGCACAGGTGGCTGCTGGCCACTGGCCTCCTGCAGCCCCTCTGGCCTTTCAGAATGGAACAGTGGAGGTCCAGAGGTAGGAGAGGCAATTGCTCCCTCAAGGCCATGTCACAGAATGCTTCAGTTCTTCATGCTTATTTGAACAATGTGTTTTGTTCATAAATCACCCGTGACAGAAAACGTGCAACCATGTATATCACACGCTACAGATGGTGAAAAACAGAAGGTCTGAAATATCTGAGGAAATTTCATTCCTCTGGCTGGTATTAGGGAACATTTTAAAAATTGTTCTTTGCCAGTAAGAGCTGCAAAGAAATTACCATCAATCTAAAGCATCTGGGGCCTTAGCTCAGACTGGGGTTAGTGGCTATTTTCCATTATATTGACCTGGTGAAATGCCAGTTGGTTTTTCTGAAATAAAAACAGCAATAGCCAATAATTAATGTTCCCATAGTTAATTAAATTGGTCCAGCTGGTAAAGTGAAGCCATACACTGTGGCCCTCAGAGATTTGCTGCTGTGGGTCAAGCCCACCTGCCTCTGAGGTCTGTGTGAGTGCACAGGTCTTGTGTGTGTGCCCTGCTCAGCCCTTCCCACAGCAGCTCCAGTAACACCAGTGACATCCCCAAAACCACCCTGGGGACTTGCTGCTTTCCCTTTCTGGAGCAGACTGGAGCAGCTGAGCGCCACAGACCTCTCCTCCTCCTCCTGTGCCAAGTCATCATTCATCTGTGGGTTTATTAGCTGTTTATGAACATGCTCTGATGTTTTAGGGAACAAAGCTGACCTTGGCTATGTGCCGTTGCCCTGGCTCAGAGCTGTGTGTGACAGTGCAGAGGGATGTGTGCACCTCAGGGACATGTCCCCTCCTCTCGGGGGCACGAGGTCTTGGCCAAAAGAGATGGATGAAATAATGCCAGCAAGTTTATTGGGATGTTGCCAGCAGTACACAAGTGGCTCCTTACATAAGTAAACTGCCTGTTTAAGTGCAGTGGGACAATTCCTGTTCTGGCAACGGTCTGGTGCCACTGGGTTACAGTTTGGCCCATTTCTGTTCAGGTCTTTGCTTTAAATCTGTTGTGTTTGTTTTCTTTTTGCTGCTTATCAGGGCTATGTTCTTGTGCTGTAAGAATAGGACTTCACAGAGCCACTACAAGGCTTTTGGTTCACCAGTTTTTAATTAAATTTGAATTGAAGATTCTTTTTCCTCTAGGCTAATTTTCAAGTGACAAACAAAATCCCCTTAAGTGCTTTTTCTTTTCTGCCATGAACTAGTGAAGATGCTGTCAAATTCCCTCAGAAACCCAATTTCTTCAGTCCCATAAGAGTGCAGATTATTGTTCCTTTAGAAACACAACAAAGCAGTCCTTAGGCAAACAGGTAAAATAAAACCAGTGCCAGAGCCCCTCAGTGCCTGTGCCAGGTGACATCACTGGACCCCTCTGATGGGCATCACTGACCAGGACCATCCCCTCTAACCTGTTCCCTGTGATTAGCTTCAATTAGAGAGAACAGGCTTGATTAGACTGCAAGAGCAACTTCTCAGAAAGCCACTCACTATTCTTTCTGGGACAAGGGAAAACTGCGTTGTCTTAGTGAAGGAATAACCTCTGCAGAATTAACTTGCTGCTCCTCTCAAATGAATTTTCAGGCCTCTGAGCGCTGCTGTGTGGATCTTGTGAGAGATAAAAAGGTTGATTTGGACTAAAAATCATGTTTGGTACATGCTGTACCTCCTACCCACTGATGCTCAGTGTTACAGCATCGATGCATCTGGTGCAGTTGTGTTAAATTTGCTGATAATTACCTCCGTCTCGCTGCGTTGCAGTTCGCGATAACAATGTGCAACAGCTCCGTGTCATTTCCTTTCTTCCCTGTACACACCAATCTGCTGGATTCATCTTTCCAGAAATGCAAGCTGAAGATGATAAGGATAATTGATGATTCCCTTCTGGACCAGGTCATTATTAATAGCTGTGTTCACTTTGGCTGTCAGCTAATCTCTGCTGCAGAGGGCTTATCTCCGTGCCTGTGCACGGGGCGCACGCTGCTCGCTGTGCTCTCTGCTGGCTCTCAGAGCGGTGAGGGGAAACGTGTGCTGTGCAAAAATTACATTAATTCCTAAACTCCCATTTTGTTATCCAAATTTGAAATTTTTTTTGCTTCAGCCAGACAAACCCAAACTCTCAGACTCACCCCACCAGCGTGGTTGGAGCTACTGCCAGTTTCCAGGTTAGCTTTTATGGCTTGAATAACCCATGTTCCCACAGTATCCCACCCTCTAGTCCTTGGTCTGACATCCTCCCCAGAGGGTTGGGAGGCAGGACAGTGCACCTGCACTGCTGCAGGGCACCTCACTGGGCAGGGCTGAAGCTCAAAGCTGTAATACTCAGCTCAGACTCACCCCAAATGCAGTGCTGTGGGTGCAGGAGCTGCTTTGGGGCAGGGCTGTGGGCACAGCCCAGGCTGGGCCATGGGGCAGGGCCAGCACCCCTGGGAGGAGAATGCTGATAGAGAAGGCAGGACCTCATAGTGGGAAAATAGGGAATGAGAGTGAAAGAGTTAAACAAGCCCCTGGAATGTCAGTGGGTCAATAATGTTCCCCAGTGATGTCTATTCTTTGGCTTCTGCTAAAATTGAACTGGTTGAGATTTTCCTTTCTTTTAATCTGAACTGTTAAAGGAAAAGTCTCTTTATAAAGGAAGAATTGAAACAAGTGGCATTTTTACATGCTGAATACTGATGTTTTGTCATAAGCCTTCATCTATCAGTCATATAAAAGAGTTCCCACACCCTCCACTGGGGCCAGCTTTGTTCCAGGTGATGCTTTGGTCCTTGAACCAATTGTAGCAACTGAGGCAGAATCAGAGTCCCTGGGGTGGGCTCTCCCCTTCAGTGCCTGCCCTGTGCACCTGCAGAGGGACCTTGAGTTGTGTTTGTAGCTGAGGGCCAGCAGTTCCAGATTTTTCACCACCTGCCATGATAAATCTCCTTCCCTCCCTCCCTCCCTCCCCTTGCACCTGCAAGAGGTTGTTCCTTTTATTTGCGAAGTAGAAAAGTGATTTTTAAAAGGTGAGAGAGTATTTCTGACTTTGATAGCATGATTAGCTGGGCTCAGAATATTGTTATGGCTTATCTCGCTCTTCTGTGATAACTCAGAAAAACAATAAATGTCCTCTTACAGCAGACTGACATTCAGTATTGAAATTGGTCTCCTAATCTTTATGTGATTGCTTTCTCCGTGATAGAAATATTGCCTCTTGTAGGGTATTTATTGCCTAGTTCTTTCCAAAGTATTGACTTTATGTAACGGTTTGATATACATCAAATCCCTTAGAGATTTAATAAACTCTTCTGGTCAGTCTTCTGTTGTAAACACATTGAGATTTATGGTCATCTTAGTGGAAAGCCCTTTCTTGCGGAAATTCTCTGCTTCCAGATATCAAAAGATACGAATGGCAGCATAGATCACTGTGGGAATCTGAGCTCCCAGCTGTTGCATGCTGGTCAGGAGCTGCTGATGGTTAAAGTGAAGTGAGTGTCGGGTGATGGTGCAGCTGCCAGGGCTGGGCTGGGGGCACCAGGACCCTCCTTTGCTCCCTGGGGATCAGCCTGGAGCTGCAGGGCCAGGACAGCCAGCTGGGCTCATCTGCTCCTGACACAGCTTGGCCCCAGAGCATCCCCATGGAAGAGCAAAGGGAAAGGAAAAAAAATTACTTTTATTTGGTTATGCATAAAGTTAAATGTATTGGTGCTATGCTGCAGCACTTGGAATTGAGAAAAATGGAAAAGTGTGAAAAGAAACATACAAGCCTCACAAGCAGCCACATGTGTGTCCTCTCCCTGCCAGGTTCCTTGTGCTTTCCCACCCTCCAGCTCCCTGGAGCTATTATTTCTTATTCTGAAACCAGACCAGAGGTATTTCAGTATGACACATAAATGGTGTCCTTTGCTTTGGGATTGGAGAGGGGAGGAACACACTTGCTTTTAAGAAGAAACTTCTTTTCATATGGGAATCAGCTTTCCAGGGACAGCCTGCAAGAAATCCAGCTGAGCTCTTCAAATTCAGTCATTAAATGCAAATACTCTCTTTTTCATCTTACATTAACCTCCCTTTAATGGTGTGAAAATGTCTTTTAATTTCACAGCTCAGCATTAAAAGACTATATAGTGAGAGGTTTCTGAAGTGTTATAAATCAATAGCAGCAAGAGAACAGAGCAGGTTCCTGCTTTGCTCGCACTGGGGAGGAGCTGCCATTCCTATAATGTCCAAATCAACCCCTTTAGGGTGGCAATGCACCCAAACCCTGCCCCTACCAGCTCCTGGAGACTGGAGTCTGGGGTCTGGCTCTGGAAAGTAAGTTCTGGATTGAGGCTTTCCTCTTGTTTTAGTGAGATAAATTTCAGTTTCCCTTCTGATGGTGCAATTTAATGGGCAAATGCAGTTTGCAGACACCTCTCCACAGACTTTGCATTTCCTGTTGTTGTTGTGTTCCTGCCCTTTGGCTCCTCTCCCGGGCAAGAATGAGAGGCAGCAGTGAAGAGATGTTTTTTTCCCATCTGTCTGTCACAGAAGGTGCCTGTATTGCTTCTCTGGCTGCTTCATGGCTTGGGGACAGGTAATTAGTTGGAGTAGTGATGAAACCTCAGATAAATGGTGTGCTTCCATGGCTCCTCTGCTGATGGGAACACTTAATGGGAAACTTACTGGGGATGATAAAGTGATGTATTTAAACAAGCTGAAAGGAGAATTTGGGTGATGTTTTGAGGCAGCATGACAACCACAGCTCTGTGGCAGCTCTATTTCCCACTCTGCAAACCCAAACCTAGAACTGAAGGCTGGTGGGCCCTCACTGTGCCTGGGGCTGGACTTTGGCAGCAGCGTGGAGGGGGCTGTCCTTGTCCCTCACTGGTGTGCGGTATTGCACCAGGCTGGAATCTCCCTCAGAACAAATTTTGGGAACAGCTCCCAGGTGCTGCCAGCCTCCCAGTTTGCCCCTTTGCACACCAGGTTGTTGCCAGTGGAGCAGCAAACGGAGCATTCATGTGGAGCTGAAACCTTGCAGTGTTATTTCATCTCCATTATTTTTCCCTCCTGATCTATTGAGATATAACCAGTCTCAAAGACAGGGACAGATTATGATCATGGAGATGGCTTAGCTGGGACACAGCTAGTCATTTTTCCTTGCTGATATTTTATTAATATATGTTATTAACCTTGATTCTCCTTCCCCACGGTGCTTTATCATCTGAACTAATTAATTCTTCTTGCAAGAGGTACAGGGGAGGGATGGGCATGTAAACGAGATGCGTCTCCAGGTGGCCACACATGGTACCTGCAGTGAGGGGTGATCCCAGCTGAGGAGGAGACCTGGCACACAGCAAACAGAACCTGGATACTTGTACCTCTAGACTGGCTGAATTTGTCCTGTCCCTTTTAACTGGCACAAACACCGAGGGAGATGATACCCTAAGGAATAACAAAGCTGGGGGTTTTTTTGTTGTTGTTGTTTTTTTTTGCTTTTTGAATGAACATGAGATAGCCAGGAAAAACAAACAGTTGGTCTGGTCGGTGGCTCCCAGCCAGGACTGTGTCAGGATGTGCAGCACTGACCCCACTGTCCCCTCCTGCTCTCCCCAGGGCGCTGTGGGTGATGCTCAGCCCCAGCTCACCCGCCAGGGCACAGCAGGATGTGAGGGGGGCTGTGGCAGAGGGACCCCTCTCCCTGTGCCCACAGGGCTCTGCCCCTCACACCACACAGAGCTGCTGGGGATTCCAGCCCCAGGATCCCACCAGCCACTCTGTGCTCCCAACAGCTGCCATTGACACTTCTTCCTTTTATTTCAATTTCTCCCCCCCTCCCCTTTCTTGTTTTTGTCTTTTCTTCTCTGACACCCCCCTGCTCCGGGGCTGACATTTGCTGATAGCAGTGCATTTGTGAGAGGAGCAGTGGAAATCTGAACAAAACTGGGTGCCTGCTCTAGCCTGGCAGGGTAAATGTAATCCTGTTAGCAAGATGAAAATACCATATGCCAGGGAGAGATGGAAGGAGATCAGAAAGGATGACTGTGCTTGCAGAGGGCAAAAGAAAATACATACACAAATTCATTCTAAACTGAATAAAAATTGACTGGATTTGTAAACAATCTTAATGTCCTGAAAATGGCTCATCTGATTCATCTTACCCAGAGATCTCGTTGCACTGAGTGACCTCTGTGTTCCCAGCCTGGGTTTGCTGCTCTTTATCTGCCAGGTCCCTGGTGCTGGGGAGAAATGGCATGTCCAAAATGATGCATTTGCTCCTGAGCCACAGCAGTGCTGTGGGACTGGGGAGAGTCGTGTGTCCCACGGTCTGAGGGGCTCTTTGTCCATTCTCACTGGGAAATTCAGAATCTCTAAATGCTGAAGGGGAGGGAAGGTTCCAGGGAGACCTTCCTGTGGCTTTTGATGCTGCTTTATGTCCAGCAGCAAAGTCTTCATTGGGATGAGGCAGTGCTGTCAGTTGTGCCCATGGCTGTCTGTGCATGCAGGTCAGTGAGGGTGGAAGATGGCACTGTCCTGGGCTGGGGACAGTGGCCATGCCCCTCCTCAGGGCCTGTGGGCACCCAGGTGCTGTCATAAGCCAGTGTGGCTGGGAAGAGGGAGCGGGAGCATATTGTCCTTGATGCCAGCAGAGATCTGAAATCCAAATGTTGTTTCAGGGAGAGCATCTCTGAGAGCAGCCTGCAGCATTTTACAGGCATTTGAGTGTTCTTCCCTTTGAACTAAGCTGCAATTTGTCTTTGTAGATGTCTCTAATACATTAATACAAACGGTGTAGTAGTGGAAATGCATTATAATACTGCGCAGTGTTGCTCTTAGTAATTCTCCTCCTTCAGCAAGTGAACACTTCCTTGCTCATTTGTATTCATTGTTTTGATGCTTAACTTGAAAAATGTATATTATACAACAGGCTGAAACCCATGACGAATAAAAGAAAAGAACCCAAGGGGATAATAAGCATCTCAGCACTGCTGTGATGTCTCCTGCTGCTAACATCAAAGCAAGCACAGGCATCACTGCTGTGTGCAGAGGACAGGGTGCATTCCATGGAGTTCCATCTCGCCACGGGGATGGGAGCCCCGGCACCAGGGAGCACCACCAGGGCCACCCCTCGAGGGGCTGGTCCTTCCTGTCCCAGTGTCACTGCAGCTGGGTCAGGGCCCTGCAGCTCCTGTGCTCTCAGCCCAGACTGCTGCTCCAGCCAGGCAGATCATCCTGGGCTTGTCCCAGACAGGTCTGGCTTGTCCCTGGCTCTGTCCCACCCTGTGCCTGGCACTGTGCCCCTGCCCCTCAGCCTGGCTGTGCTCACAGGAGTTCTCCTTGCCTGCTCTCAGTGGTCTGGGCTGCCCCCGAGGAGCAGCTCTCCATGAAGTCTCTGGTGTTTAAGGGAAGCTTTGGGTAATTCCAAAATTATTTGGGTTATTGTTGTCTCCTGTAACCTCGTCCACATCCTGCCTTGTAATTCAGACCACAGAATCCTGGATTTAGTTTTGGCGTATTACTGCCATGCATTTTTATCCTGGGAGTGTACCTGTAAAACCATTATTATTCAAATAACTTCACTAAATAAGCAACTACACTGGAGTAGTTATTTATTACTATTTGTGATGAGACTTATTTTACTGATTTCTCCAACACATTTCTCCAGAGGAAATTAGATACATTGCTTAGTTAAAGCTGTGCCAGGGAGGAAATGTTTCTATAAATACTTACCAGCTCATCTGGAGAGATGATAAGTGCTGGTGTGTCCTTCACAATGTCATGTTAGTTGCTGAGTCTGGTTTAAAATTCAGTTGTTTATGTTCTCTGGGAGAAAGAAAACCTAATGGTTCTAAAGTGAGGAACAAAGTATATGCACAAAAATCAGTCCTGAGCTCTGAAACCTTGAATCTAAGGACTTTTTGCTTCTTTTTTTCCCCCTCTTCCAACAGAATCAGTGAGGAATAAATTGCCAGGCGGGCTGAGGTGTTCAGGTTGCTTACCTGGCACTGGAGGACAAAGTGACCCGTGGGGCCAGCCAAGGTGTGTGTGCCCCCAGTGCAGTGGTGGGAGCAGAGCCTGTGCCCAGACTGGGATTCCCTGTGTCCCATGCCCTGCTCAATGCAGAGGGTCTGCACAGGGACCATCCCAGGTGATCAGAAGGAGCTCAGCAGGAGGAGGCACTGTCCTGCCCACAGGACTGCAGCACCCTGACAACAGGGGAGCACAAAATTCCACTTCAATTACACCAATAATTATGTTACCAAAAAGGAAGTTTAGCTGTGAGTCAGGCTGAGGCACTGTATGAAATAAATCCAGATAAGCAAATGACTTACCTAGAGCTCAGATTTTGCCAGTTGTGAAACCTCCCGTGGTTTGCAGCAGGCCTGGGAAATGGAAAGAGATGGCAAATAATGGAAAACATCCTTACAGGCTTCCTCCTATGGATTGCAGGAGGGATGCAGGGAAATTGCATCCTGGTTCACATGAAATAATAAACAAAGAGCTGGAATGAACGAGATTGGGGCACACCCTCAGAGTTCCTCCATAAGCACAGAGAAGCTCTCATTTCCACTGCCAGCACTTGTTCAAAGTGACTCCTCAGTTCTGTTGCTGGTGCTGTTTCAGACACAGGGGCACCCAGTGATTTATTTGTAACAACTGACACCCAGAAACAGGTGTGGGTGCCAGCAGCTCCCCTTTAGCCAGGGGTGATGTTGGTGCTCCTACAGGTCCCCTTGCTCCTCTTGGACCCGTGGCTTTGATTTATTTATTTCTTTGAGCATCTTTCCTGCTGATTTGTAAAGACTCAAATATGGACACTGTTTTCCTGCTGGCTCTGAGGTAATGGGGTTTTTTTACCTCGTTATACAACCTCAAGAAATATCAAGAAATCCACCTACCGGCCTGTCTCTGTCTTAATAGCTCTATTACCAGCTCTAGCTGGTTTCAGAATAAACTCTAAAGCTATGGCTAAACACATACATTGCATCTAGCTGCAGCAGTTAAACAAGTAATTCCCTCTCCTGCCTGGGAAATTGTTCACTCGACAGCTCTTTGGACCTGTCAGGTTATTTTTAGTCGCAATTAACATAACCAACGTGCAGTGTCAGAGCACCCCTTCTCTTAACTGATGTGCCGGCACTTTTTTATTCAGTAAACTATAAAAAGTTTTTAATTTTTAGTATTTAAAGCCTTGAAGGAGAAAGCCCCCCCCTAGTATCGATGTCTGATGACATTTAGTCAATGAATTCAGAAAAAAAAAAAGAACGGTGGTGGTTCTGTCTGTCTCCCAGCTCTTGCTAGCACTAAATTACAGAATTAATAGGCTTTTAGAAGAGACTGACACACAGTTACTGTGGTAAAGACAATTAAAAGTGGAAAGCCACTTTTCTCACCACATTTAACTGGAAGCTTTGGGACTCAATAAATCTTTTTCTTATTTCATTCTCACATTTTCCACAGGTATTCAAGTCTTTAGGGAGAGCTCCTGCTATAAACAACTTAATTTTTTCTTTCCCTTAATCTTTTGCTTTTCTCATTTTTGCCTTCCTCAATAAGGAGTCGAGGTGCTTTCCTGTCACCAGCACTTTACTTTCTTTAGAATTGCTGTTACTAAGATGTGGCTCAGGTTTTATGAAAATACAGAGGGGCGGGAGTCCCAGTCCCCTCTGGGATTTTTCTGACAAATCCAGAATCCAGCTGGGGAAAAAAAAAATAAAATAAAAAGGCAGAAAAAGGCAGAGGAAGCCACTTGTCTGCAGGAATGTCTCAGGGCAGTGGGATCGGGATGTAGAAGATTTTTTTTTTCTTTTTTTTTTTTTTTTAAGAAAAGAACAGCATCATGAAAATGCAAATTTTTATGACAGTTTTGTAAATATATTCAGAAAATCTTCTTATTCCAAGAGCTTGTGCCTAATTAGCCTTTCCTTAAGCTAATGGTATGAAATAGAAATTTCAATTTTGTTTAAAAACACTTTTCTAAGGAAAAAAACTTCTTGAAGAAGTTGCTGAGAATGGATTTATCCAGCCTCAGTGGCTGTTCAGAGGAAGCTGCAATGATTCAGCATTTCCCCCAAGCAATGGCTCTCCACAGGGTTTATTAGCACAGCCTACCCCAGCGCCTCTTGGAAAGCTGTTGGCACAGCACACTGTCAGTCCCTTCACTTGCCAAAAATTGTTTTAGGCTCTTGTTCAATATCAAGTTCATATTGTGACCTTGGGTGGGAGCGCCAGGAGACAGAGCACTGCTGCTTCCAGCAGTGAGTGCTGAACAGCCAGGAAGGGCAGTTTCTGTGGGGAGATGGGGATGAGCCAGCCACATCTCCTGCTCAGGGGCATCCTGGTCCTCCTTGGTCAGACAAAGAGGGGTGCAGAGCTCGGCATGGGGAGCCTAATGGAGATACCCCCACGTTTAGCAGTTTGAACAGGAGTTCCTTCTGATGGCAGCTTTGGTAGAGGAAGCAGGATTCTGTAAGACAGGAGAGGTTTAAGTCCTTTCCTGCCCTGCCCAGGCCTCTCTTGGCAGGACCACCATGACTTGTGGTTGTGTTCCACCGTGCCAGCTCCCTGGCAGTGCAGATGTGCCCCGGGCTGATGCAGAGCAGCTCTCCTCGCAGTGCAGAGGCAGCAGCATCGATGGCAGGTGACATTTACACCTCCCTCCCCACTGACTTAACAGCGAGTGAGTGGTTCAGTGTCTGCACACAGATTGATGGAGCAAATTACCCTTCCCAAGGACCCGTGTCTCTCTGACTGTAGGGTTCGGGGTGACTGATTTCAGCCTGACACTTCCCTTCCCAGTGGCAGCAGCTCTGAGACGTGTCCTGGCCGTGCCCCTGTTGCTGCTTCCAATTGAGTGGTTGATGAATGGGCTGGCCCCAGCCCTGGCAGGAGTGGTGATGGATGCACTGCCTGGCTGTGCCTGGCTGGGATCTGGCACAGTGTGCTCTGCCTGCTGCTGCCACCTGCTCACAGCCACCTCCCCGTCCTCACAGCAGCCCCACGTCCCCTCAGGGACCGTGTCAGGAGGCACTGGTGGCCAAAGGGTTAAAGGAGCTCTGCAGCCAGGGCCCTGCAGCCTTGTGGCTCACAGTCCTCAATGGGTTATAATCAATCCCGGTATGATGTTGTCAGTGAGGGTGAAATGAACTTGCAGTAGCTGAAAGCAAGGTAGGTTAATTAAAAACCTTGAGCAAAGCATCATAAACTACATAAAAGGTTCAATCTTGTAATTATTTTCAAATGGTCTCTCAGACAGGATGGCCAAAAAGAATTCCCTGTTCCCAGGGCCCGTGAGCTGTGAAATTGTGTCATCATGTTGGATTCAGTTATCACTTGCTGTCCAAACGAGGGAAAGGCACAGGCCAGGACAGTGCCCCCGTGGAGGGTGGAAATGAGGAATTGGTGATGACTGTTAGCATCCCTCTGTGCGGGAGTGCCCGGGGTCAGGGGGAGCTGCACAGACCCTCCCCAGCCCTGGGCAGAGCCCTGCCTGGGGCATGCCTGGCCCAGCTGGCTTTGCATCCTGTCAGCGCCTCCAGCTCCAAACCTCACACCTCGGGAATGAGGTTTCAGCACCTGCTGGATGTTTTTGTTCTCACAAGCACTTTCTGCTGTAGAGTGAAATCCAAACAGTCGGCCCAGCAGCTGTTTGACTCAAACCAGCCCACTGTGGTTCCCAGACACTCTCACTGATCCACAGGGAGCTGTGACCTGCCCCGGGGCTCAGTGAAGGCACCGACTTCAGCAAGGGCAGAGGGGCGGGGGGCACAGAAATGATTATCCAAGAAAGATTTCAGTGGGAATTTTAGGTTACAAATGATAATTCTGCACTTTGTGTAGGGTAGCTGGGAGATGCAAGTTCAAGTCCCCCCCACCACAGCGTGGTGTCCAGGCACAGGTACTGGGGGTGTCAGGGCAGGGATGTGCTGCAGTGAGAACACCAAAGGTTCTTCCAATCCCTCCTCCTGGCATGTAAAACTGGACCAGAGCAGCGTGTGCTTCCTCCTGCCCTTTGGCTTTTGTACCTTTCTGTGCTGTCAGAGGCCTGTATTTACCACACATTATACGTTTAGAAAATGACAGGCCTGTAATGCTGACTCAAGGCAGTTCTATATTGGTGGTGTGAATACAAATAAATAACATTTCCAGTGCAATACTGGGATAGTCTGGGCTCTCTTGGGCAGGGTGCTGCAATTGCAAAGACTTTTTTTTTTTTTTGTGTTGATTTTGGATTTCATGCAATCATTGTTTCTATCGTATTATTTAGCCCCTGGGATGGGATTTTTGGAATACAATTTCTTGTATAAAGGCGCAGGTTTGAATCCAGCAGTGCTCCTTTCCTGTCTTACCATTTTGCTGTGAGAGGGGGAAGAAGTGCTAGAGAAAAGAGCAACACACACACAGACAGCTAATGAGAGCAGGGTGTGAAAACGTCCTGCCTTTCCTTCCCACCCAGCAGTGATGGACTCCAGAGCGAACTGCAGCACCGTGAGACGTGGGAGGTGTCACACACGGCTTGTTCCTCACCCCAGTCACTGCCGAAGCTGTCGAGCGTCCCTCCCTGGAACCAAAGAGAAGGACAGGATGACCTTGGGGAGAGGATTTGTGTGGCCCTGGTGACCCTGGGCTGGGGCCAGCCAGCAGGGGTGGGGAGGCCAGAGCATCACAGCCCCCCAGGCAGCCCAGAGCATCACAGCCCCCCAGGCAGCCCAGGACCACCAGAGCAGCCCCAGGGGCCGGGGGGTCGCAGCCACCCCACTCCTGGTGCAGCCCTGAGCACACTCACCCCATCAGCTCACAGCTGAACTGCTTTTGGAGAGCCCAGTCCTGTGCTCTGCAGTGAGCAACCAGGGCTGTTCACAGCATCCTGCCATGAACTGGCTCCGAGTGGCCCCTTGGGCTCTCTCAATTAATTAGCTTGATGAGGAGCTGGGTTAGTCACCAAGCACACGAGCCTCAGAAGCTGAGTTACAGAGCAGCTGTGAACTGTTTGTGCTCCTAGGCTGGCACCACCAGGGCTGCTCTGCATCTCCCACACGCTTCAGCAGAGTCTCATGCCCTTTTCCCTTCCTTTCCTATCAAATCCCATTCCCTGGGCTGCTCTCCCTCCTCCTGCAGTGCTGACGAGGACACCTTCTCCTGTTTGCAGTGTGGATCTGCACAGCCCACTCACCTCCGTGCGAGTGTGATCTGTGCTATAGAGACATCAAAGCACAGCGTCCTCTGGGAAAAGGAGAGATAAAGGGAGGAGAAAATGTTCCAGAAGCCCGACAAGCAGAAGTTGTGTTTAGCCCCCTCTGGAACAATAATCTCCCCGAAGGTGTGCTGAGCACACGCAGCGGGAGCAGCCGGGGCTCTGTGCATAGTGTAATCTGATCATGCTCTGTTTGGATAAGAAACGCAGCTTCGTGCTTTCCACCTTCTAGGAAAGAGATTTATTAGGAAAATCAGGTCTCTGCCTCGGAGCACATAACAAACAGTTGCCTTCATAACCTTGGGAAAAAAAGACAAATAAAGAAATCCCACGAGACACGTGTGAGAACTGAGGAAGTATTAAAACATATGTTGGAGCATATTGATCCCTGAAAGCCTCCTGCAGAAGACATGAATCTTTTTCATTTCCAGCCCCACTGATAGTTTAATGAGGATGGTGTGTACCACTCACCTGGATCAATCATTTATGCAGATTCCTGCCAAGCCCCCACCACAGGCCTTGTCTCAACCCAGGAAAGAAAACAGTGCCATGTGTCAGCTGGGTGATGCCAGACCTCTGCAGGGAACACAGCACAGCCCTGCCCAGGCATTGAGGTCTCGGGCTCCAAGCACTGCCACCTCTGTCAGGTCAGAGAGAAGTCCAGAGACCTACAATCTGAGCTGTGGATCAGCATCCCTGCTGTTGTTCTTGTCCACAGTAATGTCCCAGTGACACCTGCCTTGGTGTGAGCAGAGTGCCTGAAACTGACCCTTTTATTCCTATTTCAAGTGCACCAGATTTTTCCTTTTTCTCCTCCCAAAGTGTATGTGTAATAAATATAGCACAGGACTAGGAGGATGAAAAGATGAATCACAGCTATGAAAAAATTTGATTATATTTTAAGCAGGACTCCCAGCAGGTACAACCATAGCCATCCACCACTGACGCGCTTCAGGGGCATCAAAAGACTGGTTTTTCCGCCATTGAGTTGCCGTTAATTATTCTTAAAATGAAGTGCTGCCATGCGGCATTAATTCAGAAGGAACTGTAAGTTCCTTGCTATTTTCTACAGCTTGTTTTCACAATGAATTAATGGGAGTTAATTTAGCACTTCACAACAAACAGGACCACTGCAGGAATACAAACTAGGTGTTGCTTCCTGAATTCTTCCTCCCTCTTGTTAGTGCTCCTCTTCAGCTCTTATTAGATGCAGTACAAAAGGTCTTTGTCTGGCACAGAGTAAATTTGCTGGAAAGGCAGAAACCGGGAAAAAAATATGGCATGATTTCCTCCTCTTGTGGGTATTAACAGTTTGGCACAGATACATTGCTCTCACAGTGGAAAAGAATGGTAAAAAATGGGCTCTAATTCTTTGCAGTATGTTAATATTATTATCTGTGAACAGTGTTGGTGTTGTCATGTCAGTGTAGCATGTCCTTTGTCCAAGACTGATCCCAGTTTTCTGGAGCAAGAACCATTTCAGCCCACAGGTGGCACTTTGACTGTCGATCACTTTCTCTAAAAACGCAAGAGATTTTACTTCTTACTGAGATGGAAAACTAAAATAAGCATTTTGGAAAGCATTTCGCATCTTGGAGAGGCTTTCTATAATTTATTCAAACTCAGCTTGAAATAGAGAAATGGCTTTACCCCCAGAAGCATCCAAAAATACGTTGTGTCAGCAAGTGTATTGTGTAGGAAAATCACCAAATCTTCCAGAGCTGGAGGTCGAAATCCCCTGTGCTAACAAAGGGCTCGTTTACAGCTGCAGCTCCTGTGGGTGCCTGTGCAAGACAAATTCTCAGCAAGTGTTGGGGTCCAGCTGGTGGGTGGCCAAGAGGCTCTTCAGCAGCAATGTCCACACAGCCAGATATGAATTTCGGGGTCCCCCTCAGCCAGTCCAGAAGCTGTGGGGATGCACAGAGGTTCCTTGGCCATCCCAGCAGAGTGGGATGCTCCTGGGTCAGGCTTTTTTCTCTGTGCTGCCGGGGATGGGACCTCATTTTTACTGCGGTGGCCATCAACTCTAGAAGGTCACACGGGATGGGAGGGAATAGTCCCAAGCTGTGTCAGGGGAGGTTTAGATTGGATCCTGGGAAAAATTCTCCATGGAAAGGGTGTTGAGCTCTGGAGCAGGTTGCTCAGGGCAGTGGTGGAGTCCCCATTCCTGGGCAGATTCAAAAGATGTGCAGGTGTGGTACTTTGGGACAGGGTTTAGTGCTGGGGGAATGGTTGGACCTGGGGATCTTAAATGTCTTTCCAACCTCATTATTCTGTGATTCCATAAAGCTGTTGTTGCTTGCTTTTTTCCTTTGAAGGGGTTTCTATCCTTCTGGGAGACCATGGGTAGAGCAGGTTGGGGTTTCATTTGCATCAGGAACAAAGCAAGCCACTCCTGGAAATGTTGCTGGTGTGGGTTTAAAGATCTGTAGCAGCAGCTGTGGAGACTGGGGGTGGGGAGAATGGCACACAGAGAAAATTTCATTCAAGCAATTAAGGAATCACCACACTCTTATGATTAACTTCTTGTTCCCAGGTTGAATGCAGAAGCTGTTAGTGGGGCATTGCTATTCCATACCTGACATGAACAATGGGAATATTTGTTCTGCCCGGGAGGATTACACCTTCCATTAATCTAAGTTTTATTGAAAGTTTAAATAACAGACAGACAAAATTTGATCAATTAGCAGTGTAATTCCAAGGAGATGTCACAGTGAAATTAAATCTCAGGCATTTTTAATGCAAAGAAACCTAGGAGCTCCCTCCAGTTTTCTTTCTCAGTGCAGTGTTTAGATTTTAATTGAAAGTTTATTCTGCTTTGTGCATCTTCTACTAAATTTTAATTTCAGACTGTAATGAGAACAGTTTTCTATTACAGTGTTTGTAACATTTCACAGATAGATCAAAGATGCCTCATAACTGAAGAAAACAACCAGGTTTGTGTGGGATCTACTAGCCATGGAAATCTCCAGGAGAAAAGAGATTTATGTGGGGGAAAGGAGAGGGAATTGGTGCTGTGATGAGGAGGGATGCACAGGGGGAAGCAGGTGGCTGTGACTGTTGTACCCACACGCTCAGACCCTGGGGGTTCACTCGGGGCTCCTGCAGGTCCCCACCAGTGCCAGGCAGCCAGGGCTGTTCTCTGGCTCATCCCACCCCAGACAAAACCTGCTCTCTGAGCCCACCTCAGCACTGCTGCTCCTGTGCTCCCCAGCTGCCATGTCCCCTTCCTGCCACCCCTCCATTTCGGCTCTCATTTCCTTATATAATTTCTCTGTCCCCAGTGAAGTGTTATTTCCATCATTACTGCTCCACACGTCTTCCATTTTTCTTATCATAAATGTCATTCTCATACAGCAAATACCAGAATGCCACAACCTTCCCGTGAATCTATCTCAGCTCTATCTTTGGAGACATACCTCATCTGAAATGAAGCAATACTGAAAATAGCTGTATATTTTTGGATGTATATTTTTGTCTGGGTGGATGTCAGGGATCAGCTTAGCGGGCAGCTGCAGCAATGCAAATCCCCAGTCTGCACAGGTCTGGCTTTGTTTACACAATAAGAGCTTCTGGTCAAACCTGGGCCTTGGTACCCTGACAAAAAGCTCCCCCAAAGTGACAAAGAGTCCGAATTTAAGAGAAGAGAGTGGCGAGGAAAGGTTTCTCAGCGACAGTGGTGGCACAGAGCACAGCAGCAGGGACGAGCTGCCGGGTGTGCAGCACAGGGCTGTGATGGCAAATCGCTCTGGACTCTTCCCCTGTCAATCACCAGCAGAGGAGCAAACACCAGGAGGAACTGCTGCTTGTGAAAATTAATAGACACGGCTGCACATACCCAACATCTGATTATCTGTAACTGCACCTACCAGGCCAATCTGTGGATCCTGGGGCACCAGGCAGCCAGAGCCCTGGCTGGGGCACACCAGATCTCTGTGGCATAACCATGCCTGGGAGGTGAGGATTTGGGGTTCCTCATGAAGTCATTTTTCTTAGTAAAAGCAGTGATTAACCTTGCTTCAGTCACGAGCAGTACTATTTAAAACAACAACAACAAAAAAAATAAAAGGCAGCTGAGAGCTGCCTGCAGCTTGGCTCGGGCAGCCGCTCCCCCATATGGCGTGTGAAATGCCAGCACATGAAATTAACTCTCATAAATAAGTCATAAGGGTTGAATTGCCCAGATCTGGATGGGCTGACTTCCTGGGGAACACAGCTCTTCACCGTGGCATCATTGTGAGTGACTGCAGGTGTTTGAGGCCACAGAGTTTCAACAAAACATGTATCCTAGGGAGAAGAACTTGGAAGGAAAAAAAACCACTTTGGGAAGGGGCCAGCATTCCAGCCTCATTCTGGGATGCTCAAGGAGCAGTGCCTGTTTGTGTTTTCAGAATTGAGTGTTTCTGACGCTTTCTACAAGTCAGGTTCAAGTGAAATTATATTTTGTTCAAATGGACCCTTTGAAGTAATCAACATTTTCCCTCTTCCAGCAGACTCCCAGACAGTATGGGAGTCCTTTTTCATCTCTAGAACATGAGAAAAATGAAATAATGAAACCTCCTCTGAAAAATCAGAGAGATTTGTCCCACATTACATGTCTCGTGTCACCTTTCACTGACAGTACAGGGACTTCAGACTGAAAGTCCTGTTCCTGCTAGAACAGAAATTCGGTTTGCAAGAAGGTGGCAAGATTTTAAGTAGAACTTTAAGACTTTGAGTTGCCCATCTCTGACAAAAATAATTAAACACAAATAATCAAATTCTCACAAATCCTGAGGGCTTGAGGCAGCTGTTTTTCAGCTCGTCTGCAAGAGGCTTCCCAATGCCTGGTGTCCACTCAGAGCAGGCATTGGTTCAGATATTGATCCAGCTGAAGGGGCCAAGCACCAGTGTCTGAATCCCCCTTTCCAGCAGCACCATGGGTTCCTGGAGGCCTGATCCTGCAGAAACAATGGAATTTTTCTTCAGTCACCATCAGTGAAATGGAAGCAGTGTCACTGGGAGTTGGGAATTGATGAATGGTCCCCGAAGTGCAGCGGCACAATATGTCAGAGCTGAGGTTAATGGGGGGAATAGAAATAGCCTGAGCCTGCACAGCTGACATCATCTGCTAAATTAACTGAAAACCAACTCACACTGTACTCCTGCTCCTCACCCTCCTGTCATTTAAAACAGTGAGCAGCTGCAGGATGGCAGTGCCTGGGATCCACACCAGCCTCGGGCAGCTGTGGGGTCACTGTGCTGGGCTGGCATTGCTGGGCTCTGCTGGGCTTGGGCATCACCCTGGAACTCTGCCAGGGCACAGGGTGACAGGGCGACCCTGCCCTCACTTCAGTGGGACACCACCCCTGGCTTCAGCCGCTCTTGGGGCACAGAGAGGGACTCACAAAAAAGGGGAAAATTCCATTCAGAATTCATTCCCATGTGTTGCTCACATCAGAGCATCTCACAGGTGAGACTGTGGGTCCCTGCCACTTCTCCAGGTTCTGGTTCCTGGTCAGGGCTGGCACCTCTGTGGTTTTCAGGACCAAGCTCCCCTTGCTGCCAACTGCGAGTGCTTGAGAAATGTTCCAAATGCATTTGGTGCTCCACTGCAAAGTGCCACCTGTGCTGGAGACCAAATTAACCCACAGCTGAGAAAATGGAAAACCAGGCATTTAATTTTTTAATGGCTCCAAATCCTTTACTACTTAATTCCCATTTATAGCATAAATACTGAAGAAAATCAAGTTATTTAAGAGCAAAAACAGATCCTAATTTCTGTTTAGCTCAGGAGGCACCACTCTGCAGTGAGAGGCTCTAGCTCTTCCCACGGGTGTGATAATTCACAGTTTTAATAAGTTTTTTTCCTGTCCTGAAGGTAAAATACTACACTGAAACCGCCAGGAGCAGTTTTCTTGGTTTGTGGTTCCAGCATGGCCTTTTCTGACCTTTGGACATATGCCATGAATGCTTTAATCCTGGCGAGGGCTTTATCTTAAGCAGATACAATGAAGGATCTGAGAAGTAGGTCAGGAGACATTAGAGACTGTTTGATTCATTGTAAATTGTGTGCACAGCACGGCTTTTAAGCCTGAAATGTCATTACTTGGATGCAATGAAGCTGCTGTTTCGTTTTAGAAAATAGTCAAACGGATGGTTGGTAGGAGACAGGAGAGAGGAAGGACTGGGTTTCTGGGGACCAAACACCATTTCAAGCAGGAAAACACCACCACAAGCAGCTCCTTGTGCTTTGTGGTTGCAGCTTTGTGTCCCCACCTGTGCCAGCAGCAGGGACCAGCAGCACCCAAAGGTGCAGGGCGAGGCTCTGGGGGGGCAGTGGGGTTACAGACGTGGGAACAGCAGAGCTGCAGCTGTGTCCTCTGCCAGCAAAGCAGTGCCTCGGGACACTCCTGAGATCCTTTCCTAAGTATTGACAATATATTTTTCCCCCCTCACAGTGCTTTACCAGCCTGTGTCTGTCCAGGGTGCAGAGTTTTCATTTCTTTTAATGGTTCTCAAGAAATTATTGAGAAATAAAAATACGTTTCAAAGTTATCTTCAAGGCTTACTGTGGTTCAAATGATTTCTTTAAATCCACAGTGCAAATGCTATTTTTCAAAGCTTTACTGGTCCCCAAATGATTGTAATGGTGTATTGACTGGCTTTACTGGGGCCTTGGGAGTTTAGAAAGGAAAAAAGTAACTTAGCAAGGAAAAACCCTTTAAATATATACACATGAAAGTTTTTGAAGTTCATCTAATCCATTTCTAGTTTTGGTATTTATAAACCAGACACTGTCAGCAAGGTTAACAGCACTCTCCTGTTCCTGGGAATGTTGCAGCAGCCAGTTGGCTGGAGCTCCTTCGTGCCTTAAGGAAGAGAAACCCACCCATCTCTCAGGGCTGGTGTCCCCCTCGTGCTCCTGAAATCCCTCCAGGGGTGAGAGCTTGGCCCCACAACACTTCCCTGCCATTGCTGGAGAGCCTGGGACCCTGAAATGTCCCTGTAACAGCATTAATACAAGATGAATATAGCTCCATACCCTGGATCTGCTTAACCTGATAGATAGTCTCAGTTAATGGACAGCAAAAGGAATGACGCTCAGTAAATTTGATTTTATGAGGCTTTCACTTATTTGCTGTGCCCATTAGGTCGGAAATTAGGTAATGGTAAGTGTCCATTAGTGCATTAGCTCGGTGATGAGGGAGCTGAGTTGGAAAAAAGAGAAAATGGTGGAAAACCCCCTGAAGCCACGTGCATTTATTAAACCTTTGTTCGTTAGTGGTGACTGTAATGGACACGGAGTTTGGTTCAGGTGGAAAATGCAGCAATCTCTGAATCCCCTTCTTCCTCCCACAGCGTTTGGTCCATGTTCCTCCTGCCATGGGGAGCCTGTGGGGCAGGGATGGGGCTGCTCGTGTTCTCCTGCCCCAGGAAAGTCTCTGTGCAGTGCTGGAGTGATGGGCAGCCTGGGGCTGCTCCTTCCAGTCACACATGCCTGACCCAGCTTGTAACAACCAACATAACCATTTCACTGATAACCCTTTATTTTACTCACTTCCTTCGATTTTTTTTTTTTCTCTGCCCAGACAAATTAGTTTTTAAAATCTCTTTTCCCAATTTCTTCGCTACCCTGGGATTATTTACACACCCCACAAAAAGCTGTTTACTCTTCTGGGTAATTCAATGAACATTCACTTGCTTCGAATTAATATGCAGCGTTGTTCCAAGCGCTGGCAATTTACTGGTAATTGGAACATCTCCTTACCCTGGAAAAAAAACATCCAGCCTCCCAAGTTAGTTTTCACAAGTGGCATTAATGCAGCAAGAGAGCCAAATTCCCTTGTTTATGTGGTAGCAAGGAAATATGGGGCTTGATAGCAATTACAAGGTAAATTTTCGTTCCCTCACTTCCTGATGGTGCTTCCTCTGTAGCTGTGAGGGCTGTTGAGGGTGACTGGAGTCTGTGTCCCAGCACTGCCAGGGCTGGGGGAGTCTCTGCCGTGGTGTTGAAGCAGTTTTCCCATGATGTGTTACAGATACTGGGAAAGAGTTTGGTGGGTAAAAGGGGTTTGCAGCAGTGTGTGGAGGAGCAGGAACACAAAGAACCTTTCCAGCAGCAGTTTGATCTCTGGATCCAGATCAGGGGTCTGTGATTTAAGCTGTTTGTAGACCAGGTGAGCACTGCAGAGCTTTGCTGGCAGGGTTCGGTAGGAATGTCTCAGACTGGTGCCCGATGAATTGCAGTGCCCCTGGCCCAGCTGGGGACTGAGGGCTCAACCCAGTGACAGCCTCAGGCCCATCAGCAGACACGTTTCCTTTTCAATCTGTCGGGTGCACTCTGACCACAGACAGGCCATGGCTGTGATAGAGACCTGTCTGTGAAACTAACAGAACCTGATAGATAGAAAATGAAATCTGTTTGCTCTGCTCTGTTGTCTGCTCACTTCCCTAATTCACTTACAAGGGCCACTTACAAGGCTAACACTTCTCCAGGGGTTTCCCCAATAATGGAAACAACTTTGTTAGGGGCTGAAGACAGGGAAAGAGACAATAAGTTGCATTAGTTTGACACAGTTTTGAGGTCCCAGTGGGAGCACTTTGTGCAGCCCAAAGTGAGGGTTCCTGTGCCTATCAGAGCCTTTTTCTTTTCTCAGACTTTTCACCCCATGTAGAACCTCCTGCCCAGGCAGGACATGGGGCTCAGCCAGAAGGGAAGACGAAATGTTCTGGGGTGAGTTGAACTCCCAGGTAGGTTTGCTGCTGGATGTGGCTGTGAGAGCAGCTCTCCTGTGGGATGACAAGTCTCAGAGCAGCATGGCCCTCCAACAGCCTCTCCTGCTCTCAAGGCATTCTTTCTCTCATCACTTGCTGTGATCTTACATTTCTCTCGTCGTTTACTGTAGAACTGGAAATCTTCATAATGAAAATATTTTTGTTGATTTTCATGCTTTGCTTTTGACCTGTGAAAACGTGTTTACAACAGAGTTAGGGTTAACACCCTGAAAATAAACAACTGCGAATATGGCACTGATCACACCAGCACAAAAATTAATGTTGCATATGCAACATTAAATACTGCTAAAGAATTTAATTTAATTAGGGAATTGGCCCTTATGAGAGCCAGCAAGCTGACAGCCCAGAGAGCTGAAATCCTCTGGCTGTGGCAGGAGCTGAGCACACACAGCTCACCAGGACATGCCCCTGTTGGCTGCTGCGTGGGGCACACCTGGCCCTGCTGGCAGGGGGACAGAGCAGGGTTCCTGTGCTGCCAGCCCTGTTCTTCTCTGCATGAGCAGGGACTGGAGTGACAGAAAATATCTTTAGGGACCCAGTCTGGGACAAGATTCAGCTTCACTGAGTCTCTGGGTAGAAATAGCTTCCAGTCACTAGAACTGACCAGGGGACATATAAACCCACAATCTGGAGAAGAAATCCTTCAGAACCCAGTAGAAAGCTCTTGAGGAGCACTTCAGACCCCTTGGCACCTGCTCATAGAGGCAGAAGGGCTCAGGGGCTGCAAAAAGGTCTTCTCCATCCCCTCCTGCACTTCACAGCCCCTCTGCAATCCCCCCAGGGGGTTTGTGGCCCCTTCTGCAGCCCCAGAGTTGCAGCGGCACCGGCTCTCCTGCAGGTGTGGCACGGTGGCATCTCCACAGACCTGGCAGCAGAGGAGGATGCCACGGTCTCAGCTTCAGCCATGGGGAAGGTGTGTGCTTGTGGACATCCCCACACAGCTCAGATTGGGAGTGATGTCTTTTTCCCACCCAGCACAGTCCTTACTCCCCGAGACTGCATTGACAAAGGGTGATTGATGCACTCTTTGGGAGAGGACATTAACTGAGACATCCTATTTACAAGGAGCTTCCTGGTGGCGTCCTCAGGAGAACAGGGATCCAGACAGCACAGTGTGTGTCGCTAGTAATGCAAAAGGACACTGTTATTTGTATTGCATCAGTGAACTCCATTATGTCTTTTATCCACCCTGTTCCCAGGACAAACGCCGTTCCCTGTGAAGCCACCACCAATCAACACCCATTGGCAGGTCATCACTTCGGGTTTTATGCCACGAAGGAAAGAGGCTGCTCTGAATCCCAACAATCCATGGCTTGCAGTGCCACCGGCTCAGCATGAACAGCTCCTCAACTCCCACAGCCCCCTTGGTTCCTCACTGGCCAACCTGGGCACGGCCAGCAAAGCCACCTGAGCTGGCAGGGATGGGAGTGCCCAGGGACAGGGCACTGGCAGGACCTTATCCTCCTGCCAAGGTCTCTTTCCTCTGCCTCAGTGGAGCTTTCCCTGCACCTCCCCTGGCCTGCTTGTTGTTAGAACTTGCCACGAGCATGGGGAGGTCTCTGTTGGCCACTCGGTCCCTGTCTCCTCCCAGAGCAGGTCCTGGCTGTGTGACCCCCACTGGTGGCAGGGCTGGGACAGCCTCACTCGCTTTTCCTTGCAGTTCTCGGGTCCCTTGGCAGAGCTCTGCCAGCAGCTGCTTCCCCCTCCCTCTCTGCATTAAGATTAATGTTTGAACAGCAGTTGCCCCATCCATCTCCCTGGGAGGCTTCCTCCAAACAAATAGCAGGAGGAGGTGGCATCTATTTGGGAATGACAGGGCTTCAATCTATTTACTCCCCGTGTAACTGCTCTCTCCTGGAATGTCAGATTGACTCTTCATCTTCCACGGGCTGTGGTGCGAGCCCGCCTCCCTTCATTTGCAAGGAAAAAGAGTCGCTGAGATTGATTGCACAATTGAATATGCAGCGTGGTAAACAGTTATTTGGAAATTATTGTTTGTGTTTAATTATGACATACAGAAGTTTAACAGTCATAAATTTTTCATTGGAGCTGGAATGCAAATGTGAGCATTAACATGCACCAACGAAAGGCACAAATCAGCATTTCCCACAGAAACATCCCATGATCTGGGGCCCCACACGTTCATGGGCATCCCCCTCATCAGCACCATGGGCCAGAGCTGTCAGGGGGCTGAGAGTGGCTCAGAAACCAGGAATTACTTGTTTCTGCTCGGTCTGTTCTCTATATGAAGTCCTTAAGGCAGAGCAGTGGCTGCAACAGGCAGTGAGGGCTTGACTTCCCCTTACACTTTTGGGGTGGAGAAGGGACTGTGGATCCATCCTGGCAAAATAGGAAAACTTTCTGGTTTCATGAAAGTGCCTTGTCAGCACTTCTGCTGCTGACAACAATTCTTTCCAACAGTTATCAGATTAATTTTCCCCATCTCTTCTCTCCTTTTTATTCTTTTCTTATCTCTTTCTTCTCCTTCCCCCAGCACATGCACACGGACACATGCTGTGGCTCTTGGCAATTGAAGAAAATGAAAAATAGATGTGTAGAGGGAAAAATGTTTAACAGCAAGAAAAGATGTTCTAGAAAAGCGGGAGATAATAAAGGAATCTAATTAAAATGGAAAATTTCCGTGGGAAAAGGAAGAGGTGTTGGGGGAGGCAGAGGTAGAACATTGTTTCCATCCAGCCTGCTCATTTTGGGGAAGAAGCAGCATTTCCCAGCTGATTAAAAACTGGTATGATAATGACAGATAAGTATTTTTTCTGTCTTTGTATTTCTGAAGCAAATCTCTCATGGGACAAAACATATCACTCAGTGAGTTGCATAATGTTTAATTCTGTATTAGGGAAAGAACAAACTGTGTCTGTGTGTTTGGATTCACACGTGAGCAGAAAGGCGAGCGCACGTTTTCTGAGCACACACCTTGCCACCAGAGACAACAGTGTTGGGGAGGATTTTAGGGAGAGGAAGGGGTCCAGAGGGCCTTGCAGAGGGACTGAAGAGGGACTGCTTCAGGGGTTAGCAAATGGGGTATGGATATCTCAAAATAGATCTGCTGAGAGGGCTGACCTGCAGCTGAAGGATGTGTTTGAGCAGTGCTGACCTCATCATTGAAGTTTGAGATGAAATATCTCCCCAGATGAGTTCTGTTTATGATGTCCTCAAGCTATTTGAACAATGATATTGTAGCCAGTGGAGCTGTGATTTACTCCACAATGGCAGAGGTGTCCTCCGTGCCCCTGCAGAGCAGCCACCCTCTGCAGGGGGAGAGAAAGGGGTCACAGCCCTGGGGACACGTCCTGCAGCCAGTTTATGGCCACGCTGGCTCTGATGCCTGAGCTGTGGGCAATAAGGGACTCACAACAAGATTATTCCTTGCTGTCTGTCACTTCTTGGTCCTCTTCCCATGCTCTGGTTTGAAGGACACCTTTGAAATGAGGGATGAGCCATAATGAGGAAAGAAACACAAATTAATCAAAGATGACACCAGAAATGATGCGAAACATAATTTCTTTGGCACACTGTTCCAACGTGCGGGGTCTGTGTGTGTGTGTGTGTACACAGGCACAGGTACATGGGCTGTCACCCTTCATCCTCACAGGGCTCACAGAAGACTTTACAAATATCAACACTAACAGCCCCCACGCAGAGGTGGGGGTGGCCTTCACTCGGGGCTCTGGAGCTGCATTCAGAAGCTGTTGGTTTGCTTGCTGTCTGTCAATTTTCCTTTGTGGTTTCAGGTATAAACACGAGTGGCAGCAGCAGCAGGTCCCCACTGAGCAGCAGAGCCTGAGGACCAGGAGGGTGATGGGGAGATACACCTGAGGTGGGCTGGGGGAAAAGGGGAGAAGGGGGGAAAGGAGTAATGTGGTACTCAGGCTGCATAGCTCTAGTGGAAGGGAAATGTAGCTGTTATAGAATTGGATGTGGTTCTAAAAACTGGGGATATTTCAGCTTGGAATGCAATTACATTCCTGTAAAATCTTTCACTCCAATGATGCTGGCTGTGGAGGTGAGCACCAGAGACCTTCTGCCCAGGACTTTGTGGAACTTAGTCAGCTTGTGGGTGAGCAGTGATGCAGGAATAACCGAGAGAGAACGTGTGTCCTGTCATGAGCGTTCATGCTAGATCTGTGTCCTGAGAGAAAAGCAACGTTTGGGTCACAGGACAGGGCAGCGGGAACCATAAATCCCACAGGAAATAAAAATGAAAGAAGCAGTGAGTACTGAGAACTTCCCCAGTCAGAGAGGTGTATCACAGTTGTTCTGTGTTATAAACACCACTTTGAGCTCTTGCATGCCGAGTAAAGAAAAAAGTAAAATGAAAACATTGTAATGGGTTGGAAAATGCTGAACAAGCCAGCTCCATTCAGCACAAATCTGTGACATGTCAGAACTGGCAAAATATTTCCCTGTGCAAGTTATTAAAAATGAAGAAATTGTGTACAGTGTGAGGTGTGATGGTGATGGATTGTGTGTGCTCAGAGCTCCGCTGGGTCAGCCCGAGCCAGGGCATTAAACACACAGTGGCACGGCAGGAGTCACTTCCACGCTCAAAACTGTTTTCACTCCTCTGCTAAAATAAATACCTCAGCTCTGCCAAAACATATTAAAGGTAAAATGAGTCACCACTAAGGCAAACTGAAAGAAAATTCCCTTGAAGGATGTGAACATGAACGTAACTAAAAGCAGTGGATTAAAGATTAAAATATAAACTGCAGATGACAGACAAACTTTTTCCTAGTGATTTTCCAGAGGAAAAGCATTTATTGTGTCTGTTTCACTGTGTACTCTGCCTTCCTCTGGCAGCACCACACACTGCCCTCACAGCCTGAACCCTGAGAGCTCTGGGCCTTTTTTTGCCCAAACCCCAAACTTCATCCCCATGTCCTGCTGGGTGCACTTATACCCATAACCATATAAAACATGTGTGTGTTTCTAGAACAGTTATACACTTTTTTTTTTTTTTT